>CM047425.1:60635380-61235380 GCA_026168455.1 Theocolax elegans
GAGGTTGGGAAAACTCGGGCGATACACGTGAAGCTGAATCGACGTTAGTTTTGGGAATTTTGTGGAACAAAAAACGGGATACGCTATTAATAAATCCAAATGTTTTAAATATTGAATTACCTAATGAAGTTACAAAACGAATTATTCTATCGGCCTCGCATAAAGTTTTTGATCCCATCGGTGTAACGAGTCCGGTATCGGTTCGTCCTAAATTACTATTGCGCAGTTTAAACGAAGAAAAATTAAGTTGGGATACGGCGATTGAAGATAATAGAAAAGATGATTTTTTACAGTGGTTGAAAGATTTATCTTTATTAATAGGTGTCGAAGTACCGCGTAATATTGAAAACGGAAAGTTGTCGATTCACGCTTTTGGGGACGCTAGCGGGTCAGCATACGCTACAGTAATTTTTGCGAGAGTCGAGAGTGAAACTAATGTTTATGTCACGCTTTTAAACGCCAAATCTCGCCGAATTTCTTCAGAAATTCCCGAAATATCCAGGAAATCCGTTATTATTGGTGTTGTCCCGAATTTCCTCAGAAATGTCCGAAATACCAAGAAAATCCAGTTATTATTGGCGTTCACCCGAATTCCTCAGAAATTCCCTAAATATCAAGGAAATTTCATAATCAGTGGAGTCATCCCGAAATGCCTCAGAAATTCCCAAAATATCCAGGAAATCCGTTATTATTGGTGTTGTCCCGAATTTCCTCAAAATTCCCTAAATGTCCAGGAAATTCCATAATTAGTGGAGTCATCCCGAAATGCCTCAGAAATTCCCTAAATATCCAGGAAATTCCATAATTAGTGTAGTCATCCCGAAATGCCTCAGAGATTCCTTAAATATCCAGGAAATTCCGTAAATAGTAGTTTCATCCCGTATTTCTTCAGAAATTCCCGAAGTATCCAGGAAATTCCGTTATTTTTGGTGTCATTCCGAATTTCCTGAGAAATTCCCGAAATACCAAGAAAATCCCGTTATTATTTTTGTTGTCCCGAATTTCCTCAGAAATTCCCGAAATATCCAGGAAATCCGTTATTATTGTTGTCCCGAATTTCCTCAGAAATTCCCTAAATATACAGGAAATTCCATATATAATGGAGTCATTCCGAATTTCCTCAGAAATTCCCGAAATACCATGAAAATACCGTTATTATTGTTGTTATCCCGAATTCCTCAGAAATTCCCGAAATACCAAGAAAATCCCGTTATTATTGTTGTTGTCCCGAATTTCCTCAGAAATTCCCTAAATATCAAGGAAATACCGAAATTAGTAGAGTCATCCCGAATATCCTCAGCAATTCCCAAAATATCCAGGAAATCCCGTAATGAGTATAGTCATCCCGTATTTCCTCAGAAATACCTGAAATACCAAGAAAATCCCGTAATTATTGGAGTTACTCCGAATTTCCTCATAAATTCCCTTAATATCAAGGAAATTTCATAGTCGGTGGAGTCATTCCGAATTTCCTCAGAAATTCCCGAAATACCATGAAAATCCCGTTATTATTGTTGTCCCGAATTTCCTCAGAAATTCCCGAAATACAAAGAAAATTCCGTTATTGTTGGTATTGTCCCGAATTTCCTCAGAAATTCCCTAATATCCAGGAAATTCCATAATTAGTGTAGTCATCCCGAAATGCCTCAGAGATTCCTTAAATATCCAGGAAATTCCGTAAATAGTAGTTTCATCCCGTATTTCTTCAGAAATTCCCGAAGTATCCAGGAAATTCCGTTATTTTTGGTGTCATTCCGAATTTCCTGAGAAATTCCCGAAATACCAAGAAAATCCCGTTATTATTTTTGTTGTCCCGAATTTCCTCGGAAATTCCCAAAATATCCAAGGAATCCCCTAATTAGTAGTCATCCCGAATTTCCACAGAAATTCCCTTAATATACAGGAAATTCCGTATATAATGGAGTCATTACGAATTTCCTCAGAAATTCCCGAAATACCATGAAAATACCGTTATTATTGTTGTTATCCCGAATTCCTCAGAAATTCCCGAAATACCAAGAAAATCCCGTTATTATTGTTGTTGTCCCGAATTTCCTCAGAAATTCCCTAAATATCAAGGAAATACCGAAATTAGTAGAGTCATCCCGAATATCCTCAGCAATTCCCAAAATATCCAGGAAATTCCATAATTAATGGAGTCATTCCTAATTTACTCAGAAATATCCGAAATACCAAGAAAATCCCGTAATTATTGGAGTTACTCCGAATTTCCTCATAAATTCCCTTAATATCAAGGAAATTTCATAGTCGGTGGAGTCATTCCGAATTCCTCAGAAATTCCCGAAATACCATGAAAATCCCGTTATTATTGTGTTGTCCCGAATTTCCTCAGAAATTCCCGAAATACAAAGAAAATTCCGTTATTGTTGGTATTGTCCCGAATTTCCTCAGAAATTCCCTAAATATCCAGGAAATCCTGTTATTATTAGTGTTGTCCCGAATTTTCTCAGAAATTCCCTAAACATACAGGAAATTCACATAATTAATGGAGTCATTCCGAATTTCCTCAGAAATTTCCGAAATACCAAGAAAATCCCGATATTATTGGTGTTGTCCCGAATTCCTCAGAAATTGCCTAAATATCCAGAAAATCCCGTAATTAGTAGAGACAACCCAAATTTCCACAGAAATTCCGTAAATACCAAGAAAATCCCGTTATTATTGTTGTTGTCCGAATTTCCTCAAAATTCCCTAAATATACAGGAAATTCCATAATAAGTGGAGTCTTTTCGAAATACCTTAGAAATTCGCTAAAGATCCAGGAAATTCCATAATTACTAGAGTCATTTCGAAATACCTTAGAAATTCCCGCAATATCCGGGAACTCCCGTAATAAGTAGAGTCATCCCGAATTCCTCAGAAATTCCCGTAATAACCAATAAATCCCGTAATTAGTAGAGTCATCCCGAATATCCTCAGCAATTCCCAAAATATCCAGGAAATCCCGTATGGGTAGAGTCATCCCGAATTTCCTCAGAAATTCCTAAAATATCAAGAAAATTTCATAATTGGTGGAGGCACTCCGAATTTCATCAGAAATTCCCTATATCTCCGGGAAATTCCATAATTAATGGAGTCATTCCTAATTTACTCAGAAATATCCGAAATACCAAGAAAATTCCGTTATTATTGGTATTGTCCCGAATTTTCTCAGAAATTCCCTACATATCCAGGAAATTCCATAATTAGTGGAGTCATCCGGAAATTCCTCAGAAATTCCCTAAATATACAGGAAATTCCATAATTAGTAAAGTCATCCCGAATATCCTCAGAAATTCCCTTAATATCAAGGAAATTTCATAATTGGTGGAGTAATTCCGAATTTCATCAGAAATTTCCTATATCTCCAGGAAATTCCATAATTAATGGAGTCATTCCGAATTTCCTCAGAAATTCCCGAAATACCAAAAAATCCCGTTATTATTGGTGTTGTCCCGAATTTCCACAGAAATTCCCTAAATATCCAGGAAATTCCATAATTAGTGGAGTAATTTCGAAATCCCTCAGAAATTCCTCAAATATCCAGGAAATTCCGTAATTAGCGGAGTCATTCCGAAATACGTTAGAAATTCCCAAAATATCCAGGAAATCCCGTAATTAGTAGAGTCGTCTAGAGTTTCCTCAGAAATTGCGTAATTAGTAGGGTCATCCCGAATTTCTTCAGAAATTCCCGAAATATCCAGGAAACCCCGTTATTATTGGTGCCAATCCGAATTTCCTCAGAAATTTCCGAAATACCAAGAAAATCCCGTATTATTGTGTTGTCCCGAATTCCTCAGAAATTCCCAAAATATCCAGGAAATCCCGTAATTAGTAGTCATCCCGAATGCCTCAGAGATTCCTTAAATATCCAGGAAATCCTGTTATTATTAGTGTTGTCCCGAATTTCCACAGAAATTCCCTAAATATCCAGGAAATTCCGTAATTAGCGGAGTCATTCCGAATTTCCTGAGAAATTCCCGAAATATCCAGGAAATCCGTTATTATTGTTGTTGTCCGAATTTCCTCAGAATTCCCTAAATATCCAGGAAATTCCATAATTAGTGGAGTCATCCCGAATATCCTCAGAAATTCCCTAAATATACAGGAAATTCCATAATTAGTGGAGTCATCCCGAATTTCTTCAGAAATTCCCGAAATACCAAGAAAATTCCGTTATTATTGGTATTGTCCCGAATTTCCTCAGAAATTCCCTAAATATCCAGGAAATTCCGTAATTAGCGGAGTCATTCCGAAATACGTTAGAAATTCCCAAAATATCCAGGAAATTCCATAATTAGTAAAGTCATCCGAATATCCTCAGAAATTCCCTAAATATCCAGGAAATTCCATAATTAGTGGAGTCATCCGGAAATTCCTCAGAAATTCCCAAAATATCCAGGAAATCCCGTAATTAGTAGAGTCATCCCGAATTTCTTCAGAAATTCCCGAAATATCCAGGAAATCCGTTATTATTGGTGCCAATCCGAATTTCCTCAGAAATTCCCGAAATATCCAGGAAATCCGTTATTATTGGTGTTGTCCCGAATTCCTCAGAAATTCCCAAAATATCCAGGAAATCCCGTAATTAGTAGAGTCATCCCGAATTTCCTCAGAAATTCCCAAAATATCCAGGAAATCCCGTAATTAGTAGAGTCATCCCGAATTTCCTCAGAAATTCCCGAACTACCAAGAAAAATCCCGTATATGTTGGTGTTGTCCCGAATTTCCCTCAGAAATTCCACTAAATATCCGGGAAATTCCCAATAATAGTGAGATTTCTTCCAGAAATACTTCAGATATTACCGAATATCGAGGAAATCCCGTTATTATTTGGTGTTGTGTCCCGAATTCCTCCTGAAATTCCCAAAATTTACAGGAAATCCCGTAATAGTAGAGTTATTCCGAGTTCCTCAGAAATTCTCTAAATACCAGGAAATCCCGTATATTAGTAGAGTCATGCCGAATTTCCTGAGAAATTCCCTATATATCCAAGAAATCCCGTAATTATTAGTGTCGTTCCGAATTCGCAGAAATTCCCAAATTTACAGGAAATCCCGTAATTAGTAGAGTCATTCCGAATTTCCTCAGAAAGTCCCTAAGTATCCAGGAAATCCCGTAATTAGTAGTGTCGTCCCGAATTTCCACAGAATTTTCCTAATTATCCAGGAAATTCCGTAATTAGTATGGTCATCCCGAATTTCCTCAGAAATTCCCTAAATATCCAGGTAATCCCGTAATTAGTAGAGTCATCCCGAATTTCCTCAGAAATTCCCTAAATATACAGGAAATTCGATAATTAGTGGAGTCGATGCGTATTTTCTCAGATAAACCGAATTACCAAGAAAATCGCGCTATTATTGGTGTTGTCCCGAATTTCCTCAGAAATTCCCTAAATATCCAGGAAATTCCATAATTAGTGGAGTCATCCCGAATATACTCAGAAATTCCCATATATATAGGAAATTCCATAATTAATGTAGTCATCCCGAATTATTTCAGAAATTCCCGATATACCAAGATTTCCTTAGAGATTCCCAAAATTTACAGGAAATCCCGTAATTAGTAGTGTCGTCCCGAAATGCCTCAGAAAATTCCAAAATATCCCGGAAATCCCGTAATTAGTAGAATCATCCCGAATCTCCTCAGAAATTCCCGAAATATCCATTAATTCCCGTAATTAGTAGAGTCATCCCGAATTTCCTCCGAAATTCCCGAAATATCCAGGAAATCCCGTAATTAGTAGAGTCATCCCGAATTTCCTCATTATTCCCTAAATATCCAGGAAATCCCGTTATTATTGGTGTTGTCCATAATATCCTCTGAAATTCCCTAAATATACAGGAAATCCCGTTATTGTTGGTGTTATTTCGACTTTCCTCAGGAATTCCCGCAATACCAAGAAAATCCAGTTATTATTGGTGTTGCCCCGGGATTTCCTCAGAAATTCCCAAAATTTACAGGAAATCCCGTAATTAGTAGTGTCATTCCGAATTTCCTCAGAAAGTCCCTAAGTATCCAGGAAATCCCGTAATTAGTAGTCTCGTCCCGAATTTCCACAGAATTTCCCTTAATATCCCTGAAATTTCATAATTGGTGGAGTCATCCCGAATTTCCTCAGAAAATCCCGAACTACCAAGAAAATCCCGTTATTATTGGTGTTGTCTGGAATTTCCTCTAAAATTCCCTAAATATCTGGGAAATTCCATAATTATTGGAGTTTTCCCAGAAATACTTCAGATATTACCGAAATATCGAGGAAATCCCGTTATTATTGGAGTTGTCCCGAATTTCCTCAGAAATTCCCAAAGTTTACAGGAAATCCCGTAATTAGTAGAGTTATCCCGAAATTCCTCAGAAATTCCCTAAATATACAGGAAATCCCGTGATTTCTAGAGTCATTCCGAAATACCTTAGAAATTCCCAAATTAACCAGGAAATCCTGTAATTAGTAGAGTCATCCGGAATTTCCTCATGAATTCCTTAAATATACAGGAAATCCCGTAATTATTTGGGTCTTCCCGAATTTCTTCAGAAATTTCCGAAATATCCAGGAAATCCCGTTATTATTGGTGTTGTCCCGAATTTCCTCAGAAATGTCCGAAATACCAAGAAATCCAGTTATTATTGGCGTTCACCCGAATTTCCTCAGAAATTCCCTTAATATCAAGGAAATTTCATAATCAGTGGAGTCATCCCGAAATGCCTCAGAAATTCCCAAAATATCCAGGAAATCCCGTTATTATTGGTGTTGTCCCGAATTTCCTCAAAATTCCCTAAATATCCAGGAAATCCCGTTATTATTGGTGTTGTCCCGAATATCCTCTGAAATTCCCTAAATATACAGGAAATTTCAAAATTAAAGTAGTCATCCCGAATTTTTTCAGAAATTCCCGAAATGCCAAGAGAATCCCGTTTTTATTGGTATAGTCCCGAATTACCTCAGAATTTCCCAAAATATCTAGGAAATCCCGTAATTAGTAGTGTCGTCTCTAATTTCTTCAGAATTTCCAGAAATATCCAGGTAATCCCGTTATTGTTGGTGTTATTCCTACTTCCCTCAGAAATTCCCGAAATACAAAGAAAATCCAGTTATTATTTGTGTTGTCCTGAGATTTCCTGAGAGATTCCCAAAATTTACAGGAAATCCCGTAATTAGTAGTGTCGTCCCGAAATGCCTCAGAAAATCCCAAAATTTACAGGGAATCCCGTAATTTCTAGAGTCATCCCGAAATTCCTCAGAAATTCCCGAAATATCCAGGAATTCCCGTAATCAGTAGAGTCATCCCGAATTTCCTCAGAAATTCCCGAAATATCCAGGAAATCCCGTAATTAGTAGAGTCATCCCGAAGTTCCTCATTAATTCCCTAAATATCCAGGAAATCCCGTTATTATTGGTGTTGTCCATAATATCCTCTGAAATTCCCTAAATATACAGGAAATCCCGTTATTGTTGGTGTTATTTCGAATTTCCTCAGGAATTCCCGAAATACCAAGAAAATCCAGTTATTATTGGTGTTGCCCCGGGATTTCGTCAGAAATTCCCAAAATTTACAGGAAATCCCGTAATTAGTAGAGTCATTTCGAATTTCCTCAGAAAGTCCCTAAGTATCCAGGAAATCCCGTAATTAGTAGTGTCGTCCCGAATTTCCGCAGAAAATCCCAAAATTTACAGGGAATCCCGTAATTTCTAGAGTCATCCCGAAATTCCTCAGAAATTCCCTAAATATACAGGAAATTCCATAATTAATGGAATCATTCCGAATTTCCTCAGAAATTCCCGATATACCAAGAAAATCCCGTTATTTTTGGTGTTGTCCCGAATTTGCTCAGAAATTCCCTAAATATCCGGGAAATTCCATAATTAGTGGAGTTTTCCCAGAAATACTTCAGATATTACCGAAATATCGAGGAAATCCCGTTATTATTGGTGTTGTCCCGAATTTCCTCTGAAATTCCCAAAATTTACAGGAAATCCCGTAATTAGTAGAGTTATTCCGAGTTTCCTCAGAAATTCTCTAAATATCCAGGAAATCCCGTAATTAGTAGAGTCATGCCGAATTTCCTGAGAAATTCCCTATATATCCAAGAAATCCCGTAATTATTAGTGTCGTCCCGAATTTCCGCAGAAATTCCCAAAATTTACAGGAAATCCCGTAATTAGTAGAGTCATTCCGAATTTCCTCAGAAAGTCCCTAAGTATCCAGGAAATCCCGTAATTAGTAGTGTCGTCCCGAATTTCCACAGAATTTTCCTAATTATCCAGGAAATTCCGTAATTAGTATGGTCATCCCGAATTTCCTCAGAAATTCCCTAAATATCCACGTAATCCCGTAATTAGTAGAGTCATCCCGAATTTCCTCAGAAATTCCCTAAATATACAGGAAATTCGATAATTAGTGGAGTCGATGCGTATTTTCTCAGATAAACCGAATTACCAAGAAAATCGCGCTATTATTGGTGTTGTCCCGAATTTCCTCAGAAATTCCCTAAATATCCAGGAAATTCCATAATTAGTGGAGTCATCCCGAATATACTCAGAAATTCCCATATATATAGGAAATTCCATAATTAATGTAGTCATCCCGAATTATTTCAGAAATTCCCGATATACCAAGATTTCCTTAGAGATTCCCAAAATTTACAGGAAATCCCGTAATTAGTAGTGTCGTCCCGAAATGCCTCAGAAAATTCCAAAATATCCCGGAAATCCCGTAATTAGTAGAATCATCCCGAATCTCCTCAGAAATTCCCGAAATATCCATTAATTCCCGTAATTAGTAGAGTCATCCCGAATTTCCTCCGAAATTCCCGAAATATCCAGGAAATCCCGTAATTAGTAGAGTCATCCCGAATTTCCTCATTATTCCCTAAATATCCAGGAAATCCCGTTATTATTGGTGTTGTCCATAATATCCTCTGAAATTCCCTAAATATACAGGAAATCCCGTTATTGTTGGTGTTATTTCGAATTTCCTCAGGAATTCCCGCAATACCAAGAAAATCCAGTTATTATTGGTGTTGCCCCGGGATTTCCTCAGAAATTCCCAAAATTTACAGGAAATCCCGTAATTAGTAGTGTCATTCCGAATTTCCTCAGAAAGTCCCTAAGTATCCAGGAAATCCCGTAATTAGTAGTCTCGTCCCGAATTTCCACAGAATTTCCCTTAATATCCCTGAAATTTCATAATTGGTGGAGTCATCCCGAATTTCCTCAGAAAATCCCGAACTACCAAGAAAATCCCGTTATTATTGGTGTTGTCTGGAATTTCCTCTAAAATTCCCTAAATATCTGGGAAATTCCATAATTATTGGAGTTTTCCCAGAAATACTTCAGATATTACCGAAATATCGAGGAAATCCCGTTATTATTGGAGTTGTCCCGAATTTCCTCAGAAATTCCCAAAGTTTACAGGAAATCCCGTAATTAGTAGAGTTATCCCGAAATTCCTCAGAAATTCCCTAAATATACAGGAAATCCCGTGATTTCTAGAGTCATTCCGAAATACCTTAGAAATTCCCAAATTAACCAGGAAATCCTGTAATTAGTAGAGTCATCCGGAATTTCCTCATGAATTCCTTAAATATACAGGAAATCCCGTAATTATTTGGGTCTTCCCGAATTTCTTCAGAAATTTCCGAAATATCCAGGAAATCCCGTTATTATTGGTGTTGTCCCGAATTTCCTCAGAAATGTCCGAAATACCAAGAAATCCAGTTATTATTGGCGTTCACCCGAATTTCCTCAGAAATTCCCTTAATATCAAGGAAATTTCATAATCAGTGGAGTCATCCCGAAAGGCCTCAGAAATTCCCAAAATATCCAGGAAATCCCGTTATTATTGGTGTTGTCCCGAATTTCCTCAAAATTCCCTAAATATCCAGGAAAGCCCGTTATTATTGGTGTTGTCCCGAATATCCTCTGAAATTCCCTAAATATACAGGAAATTTCAAAATTAAAGTAGTCATCCCGAATTTTTTCAGAAATTCCCGAAATGCCAAGAGAATCCCGTTTTTATTGGTATAGTCCCGAATTACCTCAGAATTTCCCAAAATATCTAGGAAATCCCGTAATTAGTAGTGTCGTCTCTAATTTCTTCAGAATTTCCAGAAATATCCAGGTAATCCCGTTATTGTTGGTGTTATTCCTACTTCCCTCAGAAATTCCCGAAATACAAAGAAAATCCAGTTATTATTTGTGTTGTCCTGAGATTTCCTGAGAGATTCCCAAAATTTACAGGAAATCCCGTAATTAGTAGTGTCGTCCCAAAATGCCTCAGAAAATCCCAAAATTTACAGGGAATCCCGTAATTTCTAGAGTCATCCCGAAATTCCTCAGAAATTCCCTAAATATACAGGAAATTCCATAATTAATGGAATCATTCCGAATTTCCTCAGCAATTTTCCGAATTACCAAGAAAATCTCGTTATTATTGGTGTTGTCCCGAATTTCCTCAGAAATTCCCAAAATTTACAGGAAATGCCGTAATTAGTAGAGTTATCCCGAGTTTCCTCAGAAATTCCCTATATATCCAGGAAATTCCGTAATTAGTAGGGTCATCCTGAATTTCCTCAGAAATTCCCTAAATATCCAGGTAATCCCGTAATTAGTAGAGTCATCCCGAATTTCCTCAGAAATTCCCAAAATATCTCTTCTCAGAAATTCCCGAAATATCCAGGAATTCCCGTAATTAGTAGAGTCATCCCGATTTTCCTCAGAACTTCCTTACATATCCAGGAAATCCCGTTATTATTGGTGTTGTCCCGAATATCCTCTGAAATTCCCTAAATATACAGGAAATTCCAAAATTAAAGTAGTCATCCCGAATTTTTTCAGAAATTCCCGAAATACCAAGAAAACCGCGTTATCATTGGTGTTGTCCCGAATTTCCTCAGAAATTCCCTAAATATCCAGGAAATTCCATAATTAGTGAAGTCATCCCGAATATACTCAGAAATTCCCATATATATAGGAAATTCCATAATTAATGTAGTCATCCTGAATTATTTCAGAAATTCCCGAAATACCAAGATTTCCTCAGAGATTCCCAAAATTTACAGGAAATCCCGTAATCAGTAGTGTCGTCCCGAAATGCCTCAGAAAATCCCAAAATATCCCGGAAATCCCGTAATTAGTAGAATCATCCCGAATCTCCTCAGAAATTCCCGAAATATCCAGGAATTCCCGTAATTAGTAGAGTCATCCCGAATTTCCTCAGAAATTCCCGAAATATCGAGGAAATCCCGTAATTAGTAGAGTCATCCCGAATTTCCTCATTAATTCCCTAAATATCCAGGAAATCCCGTTATTATTGGTGTTGTCCATAATTTCCTCTGAAATTCCCTAAATATACAGGAAATCCCGTTATTGTTGGTGTTATTTCGAATTTCCTCAGGAATTCCCGAAATACCAAGAAAATCCCGTTATTATTGGTGTTGTCTTGAATTTCCTCAAAAATTCCCTAAATATCTGGGAAATTCCATAATTAGTCGAGTTTTACCAGAAATACTTCAGATATTACCGAAATATCGAGGAAATCCCGTTATTATTGGAGTTGTCCCGAATTTCCTCAGAAATTCCCAAAATTTACAGGAAATCCCGTAATTAGTAGAGTTATCCCGAGTTTCCTCAGAAATTCCCTATATATCCAGGAAATCCCGTAATTATTAGTGTCGTCCCGAATTTCCGCAGAAATTCCCAAAATTTACAGGGAATCCCGTAATTTCTAGAGTCATCCCGAATTTCCTCAGAAATTCCCTAAATATACAGGAAATTCCATAATTAATGGAATCATTCCGAATATCCTCGGAAATTCCCGAAATACCAAGAAAATCCCGTTATTATTGGTGTTGTCCCGGGAATTCCTCAGAAATTCCCAAAATTTACAGGGAATCCCGTAATTAGTAAAGTCATCCCGAATTTCCTCAGAAATTCCCTAAATATCCAGGAATTCCCGCAATTAGTAGCGTCGTCCCGTATTTCCACAGAAATTCCCTTTATATCCCGGAAATTCCGTAATTAGTATGGTCATCCCGAATTTTCTCAGAAATTCCCGAAATACCAAGAAAATCCAGTTATTATTGGTGTTGTTCCGGGATTTCCTCAGAAATTCCCAAAATTTACAGGAAATCCCGTAATTAGTAGAGTCATCCCGAATTTCCTCAGAAATTCCCTAAATATCCAGGAAATCCCGTAATTAGTAGTGTCGTCCCGAATGTCCACAGAATTTCCCTCAATATCCCGGAAATTTCATAATTGGTGGAGTCAACCCGAATTTTCTCAGCAATTCTCGAAATACCAAGAAAATCCCGTTATTATTGGTATGGTTCCGAATTTCCTCAGAAATTCCCAAAATTTATAGGAAATCCCGTGATTTCTAGAGTCATTCCGAAATACCTTAGAAATTCCCAAATTAACCAGGAAATCCTGTAATTAGTAGAGTCATCCGGAATTTCCTCATGAATTCCTTAAATATACAGGAAATCCCGTAATTATTTGGGTCTTCCCGAATTTCTTCAGAAATTTCCGAAATATCCAGGAAATCCCGTTATTATTGGTGTTGTCCCGAATTTCCTCAGAAATGTCCGAAATACCAAGAAATCCAGTTATTATTGGCGTTCACCCGAATTTCCTCAGAAATTCCCTTAATATCAAGGAAATTTCATAATCAGTGGAGTCATCCCGAAATGCCTCAGAAATTCCCAAAATATCCAGGAAATCCCGTTATTATTGGTGTTGTCCCGAATTTCCTCAAAATTCCCTAAATGTCCAGGAAATTCCATAATTAGTGGAGTCATCCCGAAATGCCTCAGAAATTCCCTAAATATCCAGGAAATTCCATAATTAGTGTAGTCATCCCGAAATGCCTCAGAGATTCCTTAAATATCCAGGAAATTCCGTAAATAGTAGTTTCATCCCGTATTTCTTCAGAAATTCCCGAAGTATCCAGGAAATTCCGTTATTTTTGGTGTCATTCCGAATTTCCTGAGAAATTCCCGAAATACCAAGAAAATCCCGTTATTATTTTTGTTGTCCCGAATTTCCTCAGAAATTCCCGAAATATCCAGGAAATCCCGTAATTAGTAGTCATCCCGAATTTCCTCAGAAATTCCCTAAATATACAGGAAATTCCATATATAATGGAGTCATTCCGAATTTCCTCAGAAATTCCCGAAATACCATGAAAATACCGTTATTATTGTTGTTATCCCGAATTCCTCAGAAATTCCCGAAATACCAAGAAAATCCCGTTATTATTGTTGTTGTCCCGAATTTCCTCAGAAATTCCCTAAATATCAAGGAAATACCGAAATTAGTAGAGTCATCCCGAATATCCTCAGCAATTCCCAAAATATCCAGGAAATCCCGTAATGAGTATAGTCATCCCGTATTTCCTCAGAAATACCTGAAATACCAAGAAAATCCCGTAATTATTGGAGTTACTCCGAATTTCCTCATAAATTCCCTTAATATCAAGGAAATTTCATAGTCGGTGGAGTCATTCCGAATTTCCTCAGAAATTCCCGAAATACCATGAAAATCCCGTTATTATTGTTGTTGTCCCGAATTTCCTCAGAAATTCCCGAAATACAAAGAAAATTCCGTTATTGTTGGTATTGTCCCGAATTTCCTCAGAAATTCCCTAAATATCCAGGAAATCCTGTTATTATTAGTGTTGTCCCGAATTTCCTCAGAAATTCCCTAAACATACAGGAAATTCACATAATTAATGGAGTCATTCCGAATTTCCTCAGAAATTTCCGAAATACCAAGAAAATCCCGATATTATTGGTGTTGTCCCGAATTTCCTCAGAAATTGCCTAAATATCCAGAAAATCCCGTAATTAGTAGAGACAACCCAAATTTCCACAGAAATTCCGTAAATACCAAGAAAATCCCGTTATTATTGGTGTTGTCCCGAATTTCCTCAAAATTTCCCTAAATATACAGGAAATTCCATAATAAGTGGAGTCTTTTCGAAATACCTTAGAAATTCGCTAAAGATCCAGGAAATTCCATAATTACTAGAGTCATTTCGAAATACCTTAGAAATTCCCGCAATATCCGGGAACTCCCGTAATAAGTAGAGTCATCCCGAATTTCCTCAGAAATTCCCGTAATAACCAATAAATCCCGTAATTAGTAGAGTCATCCCGAATATCCTCAGCAATTCCCAAAATATCCAGGAAATCCCGTAATGGGTAGAGTCATCCCGAATTTCCTCAGAAATTCCTAAAATATCAAGAAAATTTCATAATTGGTGGAGGCACTCCGAATTTCATCAGAAATTCCCTATATCTCCGGGAAATTCCATAATTAATGGAGTCATTCCTAATTTACTCAGAAATATCCGAAATACCAAGAAAATTCCGTTATTATTGGTATTGTCCCGAATTTTCTCAGAAATTCCCTACATATCCAGGAAATTCCATAATTAGTGGAGTCATCCGGAAATTCCTCAGAAATTCCCTAAATATACAGGAAATTCCATAATTAGTAAAGTCATCCCGAATATCCTCAGAAATTCCCTTAATATCAAGGAAATTTCATAATTGGTGGAGTAATTCCGAATTTCATCAGAAATTTCCTATATCTCCAGGAAATTCCATAATTAATGGAGTCATTCCGAATTTCCTCAGAAATTCCCGAAATACCAAAAAATCCCGTTATTATTGGTGTTGTCCCGAATTTCCACAGAAATTCCCTAAATATCCAGGAAATTCCATAATTAGTGGAGTAATTTCGAAATCCCTCAGAAATTCCTCAAATATCCAGGAAATTCCGTAATTAGCGGAGTCATTCCGAAATACGTTAGAAATTCCCAAAATATCCAGGAAATCCCGTAATTAGTAGAGTCGTCTAGAGTTTCCTCAGAAATTGCGTAATTAGTAGGGTCATCCCGAATTTCTTCAGAAATTCCCGAAATATCCAGGAAACCCCGTTATTATTGGTGCCAATCCGAATTTCCTCAGAAATTTCCGAAATACCAAGAAAATCCAGTTATTATTTGTGTTGTCCCTGGATTTACTCAGTGATTCCCAAAATTTACAGGCAATCCCGTAATAAGACGAGTCATCCCGAATTTTCTCAGAAATTCCTTACATAACCAGGAAATCCCGTAATTAGTAGAGTCGTCCCGAATTTCCACAAAAATTCCCTTAATATCCCGGATATTTCATAATTGGCGGAGTCATCCCGAATTTCCTGAGAAATTCCCGAAATACCAAGGAAATCGCGGTATTATTGGTGTTGTCCCGAATTTCCTCAGAAATTCCCTAAATATCCAGGAAATTCCATAATTAGTGGAGTCATCCCGAATATACTCAGAAATTCCCTAAATATACAGGAAATTCCATAATTAATGGAGTCATCCCGAATTTTTTCAGAAATTCCCGAAATACCAAGAGAATCCCGTTTTTATTGGTGTATTCCCGAATTTCCTCAGAAATTCCCTAAATGTACAGGAAATCCCGTTATTTGTAGAGTCTTTCCGAGATACCTTAGAATTTCTCAAAATATCCAGGAAATCCCGTAATTAGTGGAGTCATCCCGAATATACTCAGAAATTCCCTAAATATGCAGGAAATTCCATAATTAATGGAGTCATCCCGAATTTCCTCAGAAATTCCCTAAATATACAGGAAATTCCGTCATTAGTAGGTCATCCGGAATTCCTTCAGAAATTCCCGAAATATCCAGGATCCCGTTTTTATTGGTGCCAATCCGAATTTCCTCAGAAATTTCCGAAATACCAAGAAAATCCAGTAATTATTGGTGTTGTCCCGAATTTCTTCGGAAATTCCCAAAATTTACAGGAAATCCCGTAATTCGTAGAGACTTCCCGAATTTCCTCATAAATTCCCAAAATATCCCGGAAATCCCGTAATTAGCAGAATCATCCCGAATCTCCTCAGAAATTCCCGAAATATCAAGAAAATCCCGTTATTATTGGTGTTATTCCGAATTTCTTCAGAAACTCCCTAAATATCCAGGAAATTCCATAATTAGTGTAGTCATTTCGAAATACCGTAGAAATTCCAGAAATATCCTGGAAATCCCGTAATTAGTAGAGTCATCCCGAATTTTCTCAGAAATTCCCTAAATATCCAGGAAATCCCGTTATTATTGGTGTTGTCCCGAATATCCTCTGGAATTCCCTAAATATACAGGAAATTCCATAATTAATGGAGTCATCCCCGAATTTATTCAGAAATTCCCGAAATATCAAGAGAATCCCGTTTTTATTGGTGTAGTCCCGAATTACCTCAGAAATTCCCAAAATATCCAGGAAATCCCGTGATTAGTAGAGTCATCCCGAATTTCCTCAGAAATTCCCTAAATGGACAGGAAATCCCGTAATTTGTCGAGTCATTCCGAAATACCTTAGTAATTCCCAAAATATCAAGGAAATCCCGTAATTAGTAGAGTTATCCCGAGTTTCCTCAGAAATTCCGTAATTAGTAGGGTCATCCTGAATTTCTTCAAAAATTCCCGAAATATCCAGGAAATCCCGTTATTATTGGTGCCAATCCGAATTTCCTCAGAAATTTCCGAAATACCAAGAAAATCCAGTTATTATTGGTTTTGTCCCGAATTTCTTCGGAAATTCCCAAAATTTACAGGAAATCCCGTAAATAGTAGAGAGTTCCCGAATTTCCTTAGAAATTCCCTAAATATCCAGGTAATCCCGTAATTAGTAGAGTCATCCCGAATTTCCTCATAAATTCCCTAAATATACAGGAAATTCCATAATTAGTGGAGTCAATCTGAATTTTCTCAGAAATTCTCTAATTATCCAGGAAATTCCGTAATTAGTATGGTCATCCCCAATTTCTTCAGAATTTCCAGAATTATCCAGGAATTCCCGTTAGTGTTGGTGTTATTCCGAATTTCCTCAGAAATTCCCGAAATACAAAGAAAATCCAGTTATTATTTGTGTTGTCCCGGGATTTACTCAGAGATTCCCAAAATTTACTGGAAATCCCGTAATAAGACGAGTCATCCCGAATTTTCTCAGAAATTCTCTAAATATCCAGAAAATCCCGTAATTAGTAGAGTCGTCCCGAATATCCACAGAAATTCCCTTAATATCCCGGAAATTTCATAATTGGTGGAGTCATCCCGAATTTCCTGAGAAATTCCCGAAATACCAAGGAAATCGCGGTATTATTGGTGTTGTCCCGAATTTCCTCAGAAATTCCCTTAATATCCAGGATATTCCATAATTGGTGGAGTCATTCCGAAATAACTCAGAAATAACCGACATGTCCAGGAAATCCCGTTATTATTGGTGTTATCCCCAATTTCCTCAGAAATTCCCTAATTATCCAGGAAATTCCGTAATTAGTAGAGTCTCCCGAAATTCTTCAGAAATTCCCGATATATCCAGAAAATCCCGTTATCATTGGTGTTATCCCGAATTTCCTCAGAAATTCCCCAAGTATCCAGGAAATCTAGAAATTAGTAAAGTCCTCCCGAATTTCTTCAGAAATACCCGAAATATCCAGAAAATCCCGTTTTTATTTGTGTAGTCCCAAAATTCATCAGAAATTCCCTAAATATCCTGGAAATACCGTAGTTAGTGGAGTCATTTCGAAACACCTTAGAAATTCCCGAAATGCTTTAGAAATTCCCAAAATATCAGGAAATCCCGTAATTAATAGAGTCAATCCGAATTTCCTCAAAAATTCCCGAAATACCAAAAAAATCCCCTTATTATTGGTGTTGTCTTGAATTTCCTCAGAAATTCCCTAAATATCCAGGAATTCCGTAAATAGTAGTTTCATCCCGAATTTCTTCAGAAATTCCCCGAAGTATCCAGGAAATCCCGTTATTATTGGTGTCATTCCGAATTTCCTCAGAAATGTCCGAAATACCAAGAAAATCCAGTTAGTATTGGCGTTGTCCCGAATATCCTCAGAAATTCCCAAAATTTACAGGAAATTCCATAATTATTGGTGTTATCCCGAATTTCCTCAGAAATTCCCTAATATCTAGGAAATTCATAATTAGTGGATCATCCCGAATATACTCAGAAAATTCCCTAAATATACAGGAAATTCCATAATTAATGGATCATCCCGAATTTTTCAGAATTCCCGAAATACCAAGAGAATCCGTTTTTTATTGGTGTATTCCCCGAATTTCCTCAGAAATTCCCAAAATTACAGGAATCCCGTAATAACCGAGTCATCCCGAATTTTCTCAGAAATTCCCTAAATATCCAGGAAATCCCGTAATTAGTAGTGTCAATCCCGAATTGCCCAAGAATTCCCTTAATAACCCGGAAATTTCATAATTGGTGGAGTCATCCCGAATTTCCTGAGAAATTCCCGAAATACCAAGGAAATCGCGGTATTATTGGTGTTGTCCCGAATTTCCTCAGAAATTCCCTTAATATCCAGGATATTCCATAATTGGTGGAGTCATTCCGAAATAACTCAGAAATAACCGACATGTCCAGGAAATCCCGTTATTATTGGTGTCATCCCGAATATACTCAGAAATTCCCTAAATATACAGGAAATTCCATAATTAATGGAGTCATCCCGAATTTTTTCAGAAATTCCCGAAATACCAAGAGAATCCCGTTTTTATTGGTGTATTCCCGAATTTCCTCAGAAATTCCCAAAATTTACAGGAAATCCCGTAATAAACCGAGTCATCCCGAATTTTCTCAGAAATTCCCTAAATATCCAGGAAATCCCGTAATTAGTAGTGTCATCCCGAATTGCCACAGAAATTCCCTTAATAACCCGGAAATTTCATAATTGGTGGAGTCATCCCGAATTTCCTGAGAAATTCCCGAAATACCAAGGAAATCGCGGTATTATTGGTGTTGTCCCGAATTTCCTCAGAAATTCCCTTAATATCCAGGATATTCCATAATTGGTGGAGTCATTCCGAAATAACTCAGAAATAACCGACATGTCCAGGAAATCCCGTTATTATTGGTGTTATCCCCAATTTCCTCAGAAATTCCCTAAATATCCAGGAAATTCCGTAATTAGTAGAGTCTCCCGAAATTCTTCAGAAATTCCCGATATATCCAGAAAATCCCGTTATCATTGGTGTTATCCCGAATTTCCTCAGAAATTCCCCAAGTATCCAGGAAATCTAGAAATTAGTAAAGTCCTCCCGAATTTCTTCAGAAATACCCGAAATATCCAGAAAATCCCGTTTTTATTTGTGTAGTCCCAAAATTCATCAGAAATTCCATAAATATCCTGGAAATACCGTAGTTAGTGGAGTCATTTCGAAACACCTTAGAAATTCCCGAAATGCTTTAGAAATTCCCAAAATATCAGGAAATCCCGTAATTAATAGAGTCAATCCGAATTTCCTCAAAAATTCCCGAAATACCAAAAAAATCCCCTTATTATTGGTGTTGTCTTGAATTTCCTCAGAAATTCCCTAAATATCCAGGAATTCCGTAAATAGTAGTTTCATCCCGAATTTCTTCAGAAATTCCCGAAGTATCCAGGAAATCCCGTTATTATTGGTGTCATTCCGAATTTCCTCAGAAATGTCCGAAATACCAAGAAAATCCAGTTAGTATTGGCGTTGTCCCGAATATCCTCAGAAATTCCCAAAATTTACAGGAAATTCCATAATTATTGGTGTTATCCCGAATTTCCTCAGAAATTCCCTAAATATCTAGGAAATTTCATAATTAGTAGGGTCATCCCGAATTCTTCAGAAATTCCCGATATATCCAGAAAATCCCGTTATCATTGGTGTTATCCCGAATTTCCTCAGAAATTCCCTAAATATCCAGGAAATCCCGCAATTAGTAGGGTCATCCCGAATTCCTCAGAAATTCCCTAAATATACAGGAAATTCCATAATTAGTGGAGACATTCCGAATTTCCTCAGGAATTCCCTAAATATTCAGGAAATTCCGTAATTAGTGGAGTTATTGCAGTAATTCTTCCGATATTACCGATATGTAGAGGAAATCCCGTAATTAGTAGTCATTCTGAAATGCCTCAGAAATTCCCGAAATATGCAGAAAATCCCGTATTTAGTAGAATCCAGCCGAATTTTCTGAGAAATTCCGTAAATATCCAGGAAATTCCATAATTAGTGCAGTTACCGCAGAAATACTTCAGATATTACCGATATGTCGAGGAAATCCCGTAATTAGTGGAGTTCTTCCAGACTACATCAGAAATACCCGAGATATCCAGGAAATCCCGTATTTAGTAGAGTCATGCCGAATTTTCTGAGAAATTCCCTAAATATAGAGGAAATTCCATAATTAGTAGGGTCATCCCGAATTTCTTCAGAAATTCCCGAGATATCCTGGAAATCCCGTTATTATTAGTGATAGCCCGAATTTCCTCAGAAATTGCCTAAATATCCAGGAATTTCCATAGTTGGTGGAGTCATTCCGAATTACCACTGAAATTCCCGAAATATCCAGGAAATCCCGTGATTAGTATCGTCAGCCCGAATTTCCTCAGAAATTCCGTAAATATACAGAAATTTCCATAATTAGTGGAGTCATCCCAAATTTCCTCATGTCATGTGTTTTTCCAAATTTCCTCAGAAATTCCCTATATGTCCAGGAAATTCCGTAATTAGGAGAGTCATCCGGGAATACTTCAGGAATTCCCGATATATCCAGAAAATCCCGTTATCATTTGTGTTATCCCGAATTTCCTCAGAAATTCCCTAAATATCCAGGAAATCCCGCAATTAGTAGGGTCATCCCGAATTCCTCAGAAACTCCCTAAATATACAGGAAATTCCATAATTAGTGGAGTCATTCCGAATTTCCTCAGGAATTCCCTAAATATTCAGGAAATTCCATAATTAGTGGAGTTATTGCAGTAATTTTTCCGATATTACCGATATGTCGAGGAAATCCCGTAATTAGTAGTCATTCTGAAATGCCTCAGAAATTCCCGAAATATGCAGAAAATCCCGTATTTAGTAGAGTCAAGCCGAATTTTCTGAGAAATTCCGTAAATATCCAGGAAATTCCATAATTAGTGCAGTTATCGCAGAAATACTTCAGATATTACCGATATGTCGAGGAAATCCCGTAATTAGTGGAGTTCTTCCAGACTACATCAGAAATACCCGAGATATCCAGGAAATCCCGTATTTAATAGAGTCATGCCGAATTTTCTCAGAAATTCCGTAAATATACAGAAATTTCCATAATTAGTGGAGTCATCCCAAATTTCCTCATGTCATGTGTTTTTCCAAATTTCCTCAGAAATTCCCTATATGTCCAGGAAATTCCGTAATTAGGAGAGTCATCCGGGAATACTTCAGAATTCCCGATATATCCAGAAAATCCCGTTATCATTGGTGTTATCCCGAATTTCCTCAGAAATTCCCTAAATATCCAGGAAATCCCGCAATTAGTAGGGTCATCCCGAATTCCTCAGAAACTCCCTAAATATACAGGAAATTCCATAATTAGTGGAGACATTCCGAATTTCCTCAGGAATTCCCTAAATATTCAGGAAATTCCGTAATTAGTGGAGTTATTGCAGTAATTCTTCCGATATTACCGATATGTAGAGGAAATCCCGTAATTAGTAGTCATTCTGAAATGCCTCAGAAATTCCCGAAATATGCAGAAAATCCCGTATTTAGTAGAATCCAGCCGAATTTTCTGAGAAATTCCGTAAATATCCAGGAAATTCCATAATTAGTGCAGTTACGCAGAAATACTTCAGATATTACCGATATGTCGAGGAAATCCCGTAATTAGTGGAGTTCTTCCAGACTACATCAGAAATACCCGAGATATCCAGGAAATCCCGTATTTAGTAGAGTCATGCCGAATTTTCTGAGAAATTCCCTAAATATAGAGGAAATTCCATAATTAGTAGGGTCATCCCGAATTTCTTCAGAAATTCCCGAGATATCCTGGAAATCCCGTTATTATTAGTGATAGCCCGAATTTCCTCAGAAATTGCCTAAATATCCAGGAATTTCCATAGTTGGTGGAGTCATTCCGAATTACCACTGAAATTCCCGAAATATCCAGGAAATCCCGTGATTAGTATCGTCAGCCCGAATTTCCTCAGAAATTCCGTAAATATACAGAAATTTCCATAATTAGTGGAGTCATCCCAAATTTCCTCATGTCATGTGTTTTTCCAAATTTCCTCAGAAATTCCCTATATGTCCAGGAAATTCCGTAATTAGGAGAGTCATCCGGGAATACTTCAGGAATTCCCGATATATCCAGAAAATCCCGTTATCATTTGTGTTATCCCGAATTTCCTCAGAAATTCCCTAAATATCCAGGAAATCCCGCAATTAGTAGGGTCATCCCGAATTCCTCAGAAACTCCCTAAATATACAGGAAATTCCATAATTAGTGGAGTCATTCCGAATTTCCTCAGGAATTCCCTAAATATTCAGGAAATTCCATAATTAGTGGAGTTATTGCAGTAATTTTTCCGATATTACCGATATGTCGAGGAAATCCCGTAATTAGTAGTCATTCTGAAATGCCTCAGAAATTCCCGAAATATGCAGAAAATCCCGTATTTAGTAGAGTCAAGCCGAATTTTCTGAGAAATTCCGTAAATATCCAGGAAATTCCATAATTAGTGCAGTTATCGCAGAAATACTTCAGATATTACCGATATGTCGAGGAAATCCCGTAATTAGTGGAGTTCTTCCAGACTACATCAGAAATACCCGAGATATCCAGGAAATCCCGTATTTAATAGAGTCATGCCGAATTTTCTCAGAAATTCCGTAAATATACAGAAATTTCCATAATTAGTGGAGTCATCCCAAATTTCCTCATGTCATGTGTTTTTCCAAATTTCCTCAGAAATTCCCTATATGTCCAGGAAATTCCGTAATTAGGAGAGTCATCCGGGAATACTTCAGGAATTCCCGATATATCCAGAAAATCCCGTTATCATTTGTGTTATCCCGAATTTCCTCAGAAATTCCCTAAATATCCAGGAAATCCCGCAATTAGTAGGGTCATCCCGAATTCCTCAGAAACTCCCTAAATATACAGGAAATTCCATAATTAGTGGAGTCATTCCGAATTTCCTCAGGAATTCCCTAAATATTCAGGAAATTCCATAATTAGTGGAGTTATTGCAGTAATTTTTCCGATATTACCGATATGTCGAGGAAATCCCGTAATTAGTAGTCATTCTGAAATGCCTCAGAAATTCCCGAAATATGCAGAAAATCCCGTATTTAGTAGAGTCAAGCCGAATTTTCTGAGAAATTCCGTAAATATCCAGGAAATTCCATAATTAGTGCAGTTATCGCAGAAATACTTCAGATATTACCGATATGTCGAGGAAATCCCGTAATTAGTGGAGTTCTTCCAGACTACATCAGAAATACCCGAGATATCCAGGAAATCCCGTATTTAATAGAGTCATGCCGAATTTTCTGAGAAATTCCCTAAATATAGAGGAAATTCCATAATTAGTAGGGTCATCCCGAATTTCTTCAGAAATTCCCGAGATATCCTGGAAATCCCGTTATTATTAGTGATAGCCCGAATTTCCTCAGAAATTGCCTAAATATCCAGGAATTTCCATAGTTGGTGGAGTCATTCCGAATTACCTCTGAAATTCCCGAAATATCCAGGAAATCCCGTGATTAGTATCGTCAGCCCGAATTTCCTCAGAAATTCCGTAAATATACAGAAATTTCCATAATTAGTGGAGTCATCCCAAATTTCCTCATGTCATGTGTTTTTCCAAATTTCCTCAGAAATTCCCTATATGTCCAGGAAATTCCGTAATTAGGAGAGTCATCCGGGAATACTTCAGGAATTCCCGATATATCCTCGAAATCCCGCAATTAGTGGTGTTATCTCAAAATAACTCAGAAATTCCCGAAAGATCTAAGAACTGTTTGTCATAATGCCAGGTACACATCATGTCTAAAAAAGATAATGTTTATTTATAATTATTTACAGGAAAAGGGGAAATTCACAGAAAAGTGCTCATTTTACATATAATTCTAAATCGAATTTGTTATAAATATTACAAAGAATATGCATTTATTATAATTTTTTATGTATTGAGTTTATGCCTGGCACCACGACTATCGATTGTTTATAAATAATAAACCTTTTGGCTGCGGAAAAATTTTAGTACTAAACAACTTTTTATAAAATGCAAAATGTATACTTGAGATCATTGGATATTTCAAGTAGAGTCCCTACCCTGACTGCTGGTCGGTAAATCGACCACCTTCGCAGGCAACGTAAAGTACAATGTAAAATTTTTTTTTCATTTTCCAGGAAAAGTCTAGAAGGTATTTCTATGTAATTTCTAGCGCTGAACATGACAAAAATAGGAAAATAAATCCTAGAGATACTATTGACCTTGAAAATCTATTTTTCAAGGTCATATTTTTTTTGTAGCATAGATAGAATTTTTTGAAGATTTTTCGTACATAGTGTCATGGACTGAATAAAAAAAAATTCTGAAAAAAATAGCTGAGGTATCATTGATCTTAGCAATTTATATTCAAGGTCGCATTCACTTCTAAAACAAGTGCAACAAACTTCTGCTACATTTGTCAAGATGTCAAGAAATATTGTGACATTCGCTCTTAGCATAACCCAGGATCAACGGCGTGGACGTGGCGAAAAGGTGATCCCATTGGGCGCTTGATTTCTGTGAGTCCCCTTGCCTCTCATGTAGGAATGATTGGCTCTACGGTAATGTCTCTTTTGTGTGGTACTCTTCAAAGCATGGTGCTGCGCATAGAGGAGTTTCACAACTAGGGCAAATGTATGTCGTTCTACGTGGAGTCTTACGCAAAGAGCACAAGTGGCATCTTCGACTTGTACCTTGCCTCGGGAAATGGCGGCCAACTAATCGAATGGGAGAGTCATTGTAAGGAGAGATGCTTGCAGAAGGATCAAGTTTCAGTAATGATCTAGCAACCTGTAATCTAAATGAAGGAAATTATATAGCTTTCACGTTTCTCATTTTATACAATGCATGAGCACTGGATAGACAAAGATCAATAAGATGAAAAAAAAGCTTTCGATACCATTTCATTGTTTTTCGCACTGTTTCTGTTATAGATAATGGTCTATCAACATTATCAATACCGCACATATTTTGATTATAATTGTGGACACACCTTGGCTTATTAATATCTTTATTTGTTAGGTAACATTTTTTTCCATTTGTACAGAATTCAAGTTCGTGCACAGTTGTAAGCATACGAACGCTACGTTTATCTTCCCACCTCACTGCCATCCACACATCGTTGCGAGAGACTTATACTTCACTTCGAACTAACTTGCTCTCAAGCTTTGGCATTCCCTTTCTATTTACTATCACTGTATCACACATACGTGTATCACGATCGTGTAAAAATTCTGCCAAAGTGGGAGATGTATACCAATTGTTTATGTATATAACATGACTCTTATACAAATAGGATTGTAAAAAGTGAGCTACAATATCGCCAGTATCACCCAAATCAAACTTTTGATAATCAGTGTCTGCGCGAGTATAAACAATAAAACCCAACACGAATCCTGTCTCGCAGACTACAATCATGAATAGCTTGATGCCAAAGCGATTTCTCTTTAAAGGAATGTACTGCTTGTGTCGAAGCCTACCTTTTCATAATAATGGACTTTCATCTATGCACAGATTTTCTCCTGGAGTAAGAACTGCTGAGAATTTGCTTTCCACGTGTTCTATTACTGGCTTTATTTTCACTAAAGGATGATTTTCGATTTCTTCATTATTATGAAAATGTAAACAGCGTAGGATGTGAATATATCTATCGCGAGGCATTATTTGGGCAAAAATTGGAAAGTGTAGCAAAAGATTTGTGGACCAATAACTTTGTGAATCGCCTTTATAGACATGGCCCATTAGAATGGAAAGACCTAGAAAAGTTTCCAATTCTATTTTTATGACAGGGGACCAAGCTTTCATGTAGGAAGAACGAGTTATGGAATTTTGAGTTGCGTAACGATTGGTTTCCTCTACAATTTTTTTGAGCAAAGAAGAATCACAAAAGTAATTGAAATAATCAATTGGTGTATTTCCTGAAAAAGATATATTCGAATTTATTTCGGAGCTACCTTGAAAATCTTTGATTGATAGATAAAACTACGCGTCCTCAGATAATTCAGTTTCCTTATACGAAAAGTCTTCCAAATTGACTTCCCCGATGTCTTCATTTTCTGCTCCATTTTTTAAAACCTCAATATTGTAATATTCAAAAAGTGAAAATAGTAAAAATTATATACTGTGCAAATCCTGGAGACTAATAAGTTATGCATGAGAAGTACCAATCTGCATCGTATTATAAATTTATAAATATGAATGAATAAAAAATAAATTAATTTTTTGAGATTAAAATATTTTTGAAGATTACACGAGTTTCTGCAATAAGTGATGACATTTATTTCGTACCCAGTTGACGAACAACAAAGATGTAACAACTCCCAGACCGAAATAGTAAAAAACAGATTTTGTGTTTACGTCATTGATTTTAGATCACGCGGAAAATGAATGCCGCAGCATTTTATGTAACCTTCAAAAATAAGGTTGAAGCTCGATATTTTGTTTTGGAAACTAAAATTTCATCGCGAAATAGACATTTTCATGAAAAAAGATAATATTAGGATTTTTTTACTTTTTTTCCCGTTTTGACCTCATCAATAACGCTAAAAAGCTAGATCGAACTTTCGCTTATGCAAATAAAATACAATATGACCTTGACTGTAAATTTTCAAGGTTAAGGATACCACAGTGATTTTTTAAAGTATTTTTTATAAACAGTATATAAAATTACATTCAAATACCTATTTTCAAGGTGAATAATATTTTGAGGAATTATAAAACTATTTTATATACATTCAAAACATCAAAATTGATCTAAAAATTAAATATGTTGTGTATTTTAAGTGGTCGATATATCGACCACTCCCGCAGTCAAAAGTTTAATTGTTGGTTGTATAATTGTAATAATTAATGGTAAAATGCATGTACAAAAAGTTGTACGTACGTATGGACCGGTTCGGATCTAAAATAATCGGAAGTGTTGTCGAGTGTTGAAGTATGAAGAGGATTTTGACCGGATGATGTTGATTTGTAAATGAAGAGATTTGTTATAGAACTAAAAATAGCTCTGAGTAACTTGAAGCCCAAATCGTAAATGGTGTAGAGTGTATAACCATGGACCAAGGTGTCCATAAGATCGTTGAAACATTGAAATACAAATGTTACTCCCATAACTCCAACGCAAAACGTACCAAATTTAAGAAAACCTGATAAAAGATGGTTGAAGTAGTTGTCTGACATTTTTTCAAACGATTCGTTATCTATGAGGTTTTTAAATTCTCCGTTTTCTAATTGGTAATACTTCAATGAGAGGCATCTGACAACAGTTTCTAGTAAAGGTTGTCGCCTGGTCGGAAACATTAAATGGTCATGAAGCCGTTTAAGATCGGCGGCCGGTTATATACCGCTAGTTGCAAAATTCTTTAATTCCACATAACTCAGGAGGGGGCTTCCATTGGTTGACTAACTTGAGGAGCCTTTATGGTGGAAACATTAGGAGTAAGTTGGATCCACATACTGTCTACTTCGTAGATATATGGGACAGAATTATTACAATTTCGTGGAGAACTGAGTGGAATTACAATTCTGGTATTCGGCTTCATGAAGTAGGAGTGATTATTGCAAATCGTAGGAAGTTCTTGGTAACAGAGTCTTGGAACGGATTTTGCAAGACCCTGGCTCACATAGAATCATATGAGCTACTTCTCCAGCTTGATTTGCAGTGAATCCGCGTTTTTTCATCACAGCATAAGCAAAAAGGTCAGGATGAGTTTCACGACATGATAGAGAATTTAGAATAATTTGACGTTCAAGCAGGCAATGATGAAATACGGAGTCTTTATACAAATTTGTAAATTGAGTTTATACGTGACGAGCGAAATACGTTAATTTAGTATTCAAATATGTTGTAAATAGAATATTTTGATCATTCGGGGATCTATGTTGAAAAACTATTACCTTGTGAAGTTTCGAGAATAAAAAATTTAGGATGTTCCGTAGATTGTACCCACAGACGGAAGTCGAACCTGTTTTAGTAAGACTGAATTGAACATCAGAAGAATTTGCAAAGTGGGTAGTAGGATTGTTGGGACTATTACCATGCATTTTAATGCTGGTACCGTCGTATAAAACGACATACTTGTCGAAATTACAATGCGTAGCAGGAATATAGGTTCAGAAATGATACGTTTCTTGAAAGTTAACGCAGAAGCCTTTCTTATAAGAGCACCCAGTACCCGAATAACAGAAACATTTTTATACTCGCGGTCATTGGTTACAAATGTCACGCCGATGCACGAATCATAGAGTTCATGAATAACTGATTGATAATAATTTAAATAACCAAACTTAATCATATCATTACAAGTCCCTCTCGTAATTAATTTGCTAAACCTAGAGTCACCATCGTATAAAATAGATACGTGCGAGTACATCCCACATTATCTAATAGTTCTATCGACTTTAATTTTGCAACTAAAGATTTCGCTTGAACTGTAATATTCTTGCTGCAAAAGTTGAATGTAGACATCCGTGGTGTTAGGGTCGCCAACATTAATATCACAGGTTCCAATCCTTGATATTGAGACCGATGTTATGTTTGGTGATGCATCTCCTCACAAATACCCTGTTAGGCTATGGGTGAAAGGCAGGAGAGTAGCAAGTCCAACAAATCCAATTAATGGATTCATCAATAAGGGAAGCATTGGTTAACCTGAAAAGTTTTATTTTTGAACAGTAACTTTTACTGGTCTTACGATATTAAGAATATTAGTGTAAATGAGAGGTACAGATAATTATGTATACGCTTAATTATAAAATAAAACACATATTGATCATGGAACGAATGAAACAACTTAATTATTAGCAACTTAAGGGGGTTCCATACTCAATTTTTGATGATTAATTAATAAAATACTAAAACAGTATGTGAAAAAATAAGAGAAGAGGCGCCTTCGTTTATTGACAATCTAACTGTGTGCTAAATTTTAGATTAAAATATTATTGCGTTTTCGAGAAAAGTCTTACCAAAAATATCAAATCTTTTCACCTCGTTGAGGTTAGGTTTACATTTTTGGTAAGACTTTTCTCAAAAACGCAATATAATTTTAATCTGAAAGTCAGCACACAGTTAAATTATCAATAAACGAAGGCGCCTCTTCTCTTATTTTTTTACATTGTGATGATGGTTTTTAATTCAAATAACGAAAATATTATTTAAACAAAATTATCCGGATCCCAAACATCATCGAAAAGAAAAAAAACAATAATATTAATTTATTCGTCCTGATCACCCGGTGGACTCACCCAGAGGAAGTTCCGTTGAATAAAATAATAAGTCCGGATACCTATTAAACTGCGTAACGAATATTAACACCCTTAGCAAACTTTAGATATATATAATTATATTACGGGATCTAATAATAGATCCCGTGGCACCACTAACCACGAGAGAGAGAACGTTAATTTTTAAATAAGTAAAATAAATAATTTGACTAAATAATAACGCGCACTAATTACTTAACATTGTCCCCACTGATATATAAATCACTTATTACATTAATAAATAAAATAACTCACCAAAATATAGAGTAATTATTGAAAAAAAATAATAATAATCTGATAAAATATATTATAGATATATATAACTGTATTTATCTGGTTGATTTCCTCCTTAATCTACAATTCCTCCTTAATTATCCTCAATCCTCCTCAATAATATTCTGCGATCGATAAAATCAAAATAATACTCTATATGTGATAGATACAATAATACTCTGCGATCGATAGAATCAAAATATAGAAAAACACTGTACTTTTCGGTGGGTAGAATCAGAAGATATAGAAGAAATACTCTACTATTCGGTAGGTAGAATCAGAATGGCGATGATCCGTTTTTCCGAGTCACGCCAAACTTCTTCCCCGATTTTCTATCTCCCTCAATCTTCTAATATCCCTATCTGTTCTCTCTCTCGTTACCTGCGAGGGATACGGCAATATTATAATTCTCCAACCCTTCCGTATCCGTCACAGGTGTAATAAAGCTACCCGTATTTACCCCACTATAAATAAAAATGACAACTAATTTGCATAAGTTATCATTGTCCCAACTAGTATTTCGACTTTCCGTATTTAAGGTAATTACAGTCATATAACGTAATATGCTGTTATATTTACCCATACGGAAGTCTTATTCTCTAATAAAGTCATCTATTGATTGGTTCAATAGATCACTAAATTATTCTCTAGTTAACAGCGCTAAATTCAAATATACATTTATCTCCGTACTCTTATACACATGTTCCCCCACTATCCGCGTTCCAAATTCCCTATACTATATGCGCGCGATCCCCGTATCGATACGAGCGCGGACCGCGTGTTCAGTGTGCGCGCGCTTGAATCTAGATCGATTCAAGATGGCGACAACTGAGCGCGGGCCGGCACGTAAACAACGTGCCTCGCGACCGTTTCCCCGGGTGTGCGCGATCCCCACCGGCGGGAGTAGTACCCGGGTACTACCGCGGAGTGATGCGCGTATGGAGGTGCGCGCACGCACCTGACAAGGCTCCTCAGGCGACGCAATACACGGCGAATCCCCCCACAACACCGATGTCAACAACCGCTCACGGAGAGGATTTCATAAGTATATTGTATATACTCGTAAGTGTTTTTACCTATAAATGTTTATAATAATTAATTATATTTTTTATCAATCGAACATATACTTCCCTTTCAACAACTCTCTCTCTCTCTTGTAGCCGTTATATACAGACCACCAAAGGTTGCTTTTACTAAAAATAATGATTTTCTGGATAACCTCAAAAGATTGTGCCTTGATTATAGTAATAAATTTATAATGGGTGATCTGAATGCTAATATCTTAAGGGATGGTGATGATGCTAAATTTTTACATAATCTTGCAGCCGAGCTCTCTCTGCAATTGGTCCAGCATGGACCCACACACTTTACGTCAACATCACGCACGTGGCTGGACATTATTTTAGTGGATGACAATGACACTATTCTTAACTATGATAATTTACCGGCGACATTTCACAATGGCCACAACATTGTTACTGTCTCTATTATTTACAATAGTCCATTGAATGAGGTTCATAAAAACATAACTTATCGAGATTTCAAACATATTTCCTCGGAACTTCTTGTTGAGTTTCTTAGCCATTGTGATTGGTCGCCGTTTAATGTACCAGTGCTTTGCGTCGAATCTGCGCTGGATTGTTTCTGTAAAAATTTTACTATGGCCATAGATTGGCTTGCTCCTTTAAAAACACTTAAATCATCTAAGTCCAGACCGGTTTATATGGACTCCGAACTTATGCAGCTCCGGCGCAGATGTGAAGCGCTGTATAGACGTTTTGCACGCACGGGTGATTTTGCGGTGCGGGATGAATTCACAACTTTAAGACAGGCCGCGGACAAATTGACAGAGACGAAAAAGACTGACTACTATCAAAATAGGATTTTTGAAGCCCTAGCTAATAATGATGTTTGGAAGGAATTGAGAAATTTGGGACTTCTTCCGAGACAGAATTCTGAGTTGTGTGGTTTCTCACTTGCCGATTTAAACGAACACTTTGCGGGCGTATCAGTCTCCTCTGGAGAGGATTATGGGAGTCGACAGTCTGTTATCCACAGTGCGTGTGATAGCGGATTTGGGTTTCATGAAATAAACTTAAATGATGTAATTCTGGCGATTTCTCATTTTTCCTCTCAAGCCAGGAAGGCGGATGGCATCCCGCAGAGCGTCATAGTTAAAGCTCTACCAGGTATAGGGGACTTTCTTGTCAGGCTATTTAATTCTTCACTTACCAGTGGGGTCTTTCCGGTACTGTGGCAGAAAGCTCATGTTCTACCACTGAAAAAGTGTAAAACCCCCTCGGCTCCAACGGACTTTAGGCCTATTGCTCTTCTAAGCTTTCTGTCAAAGGTACTGGAAAAGATTGTCTTGGAACAACTACGAGAATATGCTGACAAATATGCTCTTACGGATCCGTCACAGACCGGTTTCAGACCCTACAGCTCGACGGAAACAGCATTACTAAAACTGACTGAAGATATTAGAGCAGGAATTGACAAAAAATTGGTCACCTTACTTTTATTATTTGACTTTAGCAAGGCTTTCGACACTATTTCACCCACTCGTTTGCTTGATCGACTGAAATCTATGGGGTTTTCCAGGTCTGCCCTTATGTGGATTAATTCATACTTTTCAAACCGCCAACAAGCGGTTATTTCCTCTGACAAAATCTCTCCTTGGATTGCAACCAATTTAGGAGTACCACAGGGGTCAGTCCTGGGACCCTTCCTTTTCTGTCTTTACATTAGTGACTTACGCGACTTGCTTGCTTCTGCGGGAGTCCAGTATATTCTCTATGCCGATGATTTACAGGTCTACGTACAGACTCCCTATCATGATCTGGGTGCGGGAGTGGTGAAGCTTCAGAATGTTGCGGAGAGCTTGTCTGCATGGGCTGCGGGGGCCTCGCTCAGACTCAACAATTCTAAAACCCAGGCAATTTTATTTGGATGCCGAAAATACTCTTCGGAGTTTTATAAAAATGGCACGCACTGTGTTGAGTTTGGGAGTGACACCCGTATTCCCTTTGTGGACAATGTTCTGAGTCTCGGAGTTACTCTTGATTCACAACTGACGTGGAGACATCATTTGGACAATGTCTCAAAGAAAGTAAATAGAGTTTTGTACAGTCTACGCTTCTTTAGTAAATATACGAATGAAACCCTTCGTAAGCGACTTGCTGAGGCTTTTCTTTTCCCGCATCTGGATTACTCTTCAATTGTTGTGCTGGATGCGTCGCAGGAGCTACGCAACAGACTACAGGTGCTGCAAAACTCCTTTGTGCGCTACGTGGGTGGTGTTAGGAAGGATGATCATGTCGTCGTTCCCCGATAAGAAGGTGCTACCTCGGAATCCGATTATAAAAGGTGCTACCTCGGAATCCAGTTATAAAAGGTGCTACCTCGGAGCCCGGTTATAAAAGGTGCTACCTCGGAGTCCGGTTATAAAAGGTGCTACCTTGGAGTCCGGTTATAAAAGGTGCTAACTCGGAGTCCGGTTATAAAAGGTGATAACTCAGGAACGAATTTTTCGTCTATGATTTTGAGTTGGTACTACTGCCGGTTTAGCTCAGCAATAATATTGACAATTGATTTTTGGCAATTTTATAAAAGATTATTTTTATTTATCTATTATTTAACGTTGTACTCTTATTTTTAATGCGGAATTTAACAATATATCGTAAAACTTAATACCGTAACATAATGTTTATAATAATTATAATTAAAACAAAATAGATGAAATATACACTTTAGTCAATTGTTGGTTTTAAATAACTCAATTTTTATAATACATTTCGACACAACTGCCGAAGGTTCTGTTTTACGGAGTGAGATTTTTTCGCTAGAGTTAAACAAGGGAGAGAAATGGAATAAGGTACAAAATGATTCGAATACAACCGCCAAAATTGAATAGTTGACATGCTTTAAAATTGTTTAAGAGGTATCAGTGTTAAATTACATTTGTCAAATTAAAATTAAAATTGCGAAAAATGACAGTTTGCGAGAAATTATTAAAATTTACGCATTTAGCTTATATTTTTATCATTTAACCCCCTGGCGCAGTATCCCGAGATATCTCGTCCAAAATATACGTGATTTGTATATTACGCGTACGCAGGGGGGTTAAACATACTTAATTATTATTTACCATGTATTTTCTGCAGTTACTACTCATCATAATTAGTTTTTTAACTTTTGCAGTAGTATAATTTATAATTTTATAATTTATCAATGATTATCTATTGAATCTATATATGATATTATCAAAGTTTAGTACATATGGGCTATTTCACGTCAAGTGGTACGATGAAAATTTTAAATCGCTCCAAAATTTGAAAACAGGCTGGAAATATCTTTCAGAAGATAGAAAAAAATTTTTAGGTGTTAAAAATAATTTGCCTAAGAGTTATACCACCATGAAAAATGGAAATTTTTCAATTTTTTAGAAAAATTTCTATTTTTAAAGCCAATTATCTCAAAATCTATTGATTTTTTTGAAAAAACATTAAAAACAACTTTTGTTCAAAATAATCTTTAGAACTTATCTACCTGGGTTACAATTCTTAATTTTAAAATCTCGAAGAAATAGGGCACCCGGAAATATTGAATATCAAAAAATGGCGACCACGCCACAATCGATTTTGATCTAACACCGCTCAAAAGATCACATTTTTCGAGAGCTTTCGAATGGCGGTGGTTAGATTATTGGCCAAGACCGCTGGTGTAAGTTATACCCCATAAACCTCATAAAATCACTCATTTTCATGTATTTTAGGGCATAACTTACACCAGCGGCCTTGGCCAATAATCTAACCAACGCCATTCGAAAGCTCTCAAAAAAAGTGATCTTTTGAGCGGTGTTAGATCAAAATCGATTGTGGCGTGGTCGCCTTTTTTTGATATTCAATATTTCCAAGTGCCCTATCTCTTCGAGATTTTAAAATTAAGAATTGTAACCCAGGTAGATAAGTTCTAAGGATTATTTTGAACAAAAGTTGTTTTTAATGTTTTTTCAAAAAAATCAATAGATTTTGAGATAAATGCCCTAAAATACATGAAAATGAGTGATTTTATGAGGTTTATGGGGTATAACTTACACCAAAGGTCTTGGCCAATAATCTAACCACCGCCATTCGAAAGCTCTCGAAAAATGTGATCTTTTGAGCGGTGTTAGATCAAAATCGATTGTGGCGTGGTCGCCTTTTTTTGATATTCAATATTTCCGGGTGTCCTATCTCTTCGAGAGTTTAAAATTAAGAATTGTAACCCAGGTAGATAAGTTCTAAAGATTATTTTGAACAAAAGTTGTTTTTAATGTTTTTTCAAAAAAATCAATAGATTTTGAGATAAATGGCTTTGAAAATAGAAATTTTTCTAAAAAATTGAAAAATTTCCATTTTTCATGGTGGAATAACTCTTAGGCAAATTATTTTTAACACCTAAAAATTTTTTTCTATCTTCTGAAAGATATTTCCAGCCTGTTTTCAAATTTTGGAGCGATTTAAAATTTTCATCGTACCACTTGACGTGAAATAGCCCATATATATGTCGACGTAATTTTCTTATTTTGGAGATTAAAATATAAAAAGAAACAGTTTAAAATATATTCAAACTAAATAATAACTTTACCTGAATTACGTTTATTTAAATTTTTTGATGATATACGCATAGGTACTACTAAATAATAATAAATAATTAATAGATAAATAAAAATAATTTTTTATAAAATTGCCAAAAACAATTGTCAATCTTATTGTTGAGCTTACACTTGCAGTAGTACCAACTTAAAATCATAGACTGAAATTTCGCTCCTGAGTTATCACCTTTTATAACCGGACTCCGAGTTAGCACCTTTTATAACCGGACTCCAAGGTAGCACCTTTTATAACCGGACTCCGAGGTAGCACCTTTTATAACCGGACTCCGAGGTAGCACCTTTTATAACCGGACTCCGAGGTAGCACCTTTTACAACCGGATTCCGAGGTAGAACCTTCTTATCGGGGAACGACGATGTGACCCCTCACAGGGCTTCCCTGGGCTGGCTGCGTACAGATTCTAGAAGAAATTATTTTATGGCTGTTTTAATGTATAAACTGATACGCATGCGGGTTCCACAATATCTGGAGGGTCTCTTCTCCAGACATGTTCCTAGAGGTACTGAGAGGGGTTCACCAAGGGAATTGACGCCTCCTTTGATGCGTACAGAAACTGGAAGACGTTCCTTCCAGGTTCAGGGTGCGCATCTATGGAACTCACTGCCGGCAGAAATTAGAGGCTTATCGACCCTTTAGGGCTTTAAGACTTCTATGCGGACACATCTCCTGGCACTTGATTAGTTTGTGCGTCTTAATTTATTAATTAATTTATTTATTTATTTATTTCATTTTACCTGCGTTATTTTATTTTATTCATTTTATTAATTATTTTTGTTGTATTGTTCATATACTTATTGTAAGCCTTCGCTTGTTCTGTCCCTTTTACATCGTTTTTGAGTTTGAATGTATTTATTTGGGATGATTGGTAAGCGAATCTGTGATTTAAGTGTAATTGAAAATTGTATCGTCCGGTTCTACATGTTATTTGCGTGTAAATGAAATTTTAAACCGCTGACTGATAGATGTATTGACCGATGATTTATTTGTATTATGTATATATATATTATATCGACTTACTGTGATACCCACTGTATTTATTTATAATAGACTGTGATATTACTATAATTATAAGCGTTTTTGACTGTGATATCATAGGTGCAATGACATGATTTTATTTATGTATACATAATTGTAAAATGTATTACTAAAACTATTTTTGTAATGTACAAATAAATATATATCTATCTATATATCTATCTCTCTATCTCACCTTAATACATAACCCTCCTTACCTTGTTTATTCCAACTAAACAATGTCTATTTATATTTATTTAAATTATTATATATCCACCAATTACATTAATTCCACCTGTTCTTTATCCCTCTTTAATGCTTAACTATTGTAATATTTAACCTATATTCTCTCCTTTCTCCTTTCTCAAATTAATAATCAACACACCTATCCGTTGTCATTTTCCTCACATCTCCCTACTTATATTATTATTAATATTTATAAACTCCCTATATAATTTTCCATGATCCCTGTCCTTACTATTAATTATTTTATTTAATAAATATCCATATTAATATATTTCTCTTTTTCAGATGCAGCGTGCCAAGGAGTACCTGTCACCGAGGGAACCCAGGACACGCTGATCCAAGGACCACTTACTAGACCTTCGCATCAACTCAAGAGGACAACTAGGTAAGTACAATTCATTAATATAATGCAGCTATTTACTAATTAATACTAATATTATATATATATATATATATTATTTTCAGGAGGCCTCGGTGATGTACCCACATCACATTACCCCCCCCCCCCCCCCCTAAACTTTACTTACTCTGGTAAGGATAGTTTACTCCCTAAATACCTCCTGAATACACCATGGGGCAGGACAACACACTCACAAAAAAAAAATAAAAAGAATAAAATCAACTCACACTAGAGGGACTTCTTTCCTCCTTAATAATTCACGGCCCTACTAATTTTTAGGGAGACCACCACTAACTACCCTGCTACCTTATGTCCTTACTATCTAACTTAATCCCTAATCCCTAACCTAACTAAAATTAACAATAAATTATGGTTTGTTGGGGTCTGGCACGAAAACCGACCGGAGGATAGCATTCCTGATATCCTCCGGAAGATCCCGCACCTCCCTCAACAATCTCAGGGTCTGTTCCGCGTTCCCCCTTGTTGCTCTCCCCAATTCCTCCTGATTCCCCTCTATTTCCCTAACTCCGAACGGTTCCCGTTCTTCTAATCCACGCGGTGTCCTGACCCTCTCCCTCCTAACACCCCGGACAGGTGATCTTGACCTCATAATCGCCGACGAGGAAGTCCCTACTGTACTACCATTTTCCCTCCGTTCCTCAAACTGTACCCTTATAAACTCCCTATGAACCCTCTTACACCGTGGGCAATTTGAGAGATCGACCCCCCTTCTACCGCAGTTCCGGCAACATACAAAAATGACGGGATCGCGACATTGCAATTGCCGATGGCCTTTCCTCCAGCAGTTAAAGCAGGAGTAAGGAGGGGGATCCACGGATGGGTTGGTTGGAATAGGATCCAACCCCCCAAACATAGCTCCATTCCTCCTCACTGGAAGGTCCGGCGACCCCACTGTCGTTTCCGGTAATGGAACCGGTGTCCATTGCACCCCCCTATTCACCTGTCCGGTGGTTTCCTTATTTCTACCCTCTTTCCGTTCCTTATCTCTACCTACTTTATTAATAAAATCCCATAAGACCGTGCAGTCCTGGGTTTCCGTCCTGGTCGGAGGTCCAGGCGGAGTGGGGGATCGGGAACGGATCAGGAATCGTGGCTCATAATCGTCGAGCTGCAATTGGCGACGAGGGTTGTACGACTTCTTCTTCTTATTTTTCTTATTCTTCTTGGTCTTGACAACCCTCGGCGTCTCCTGCACCTCAACTGGAGCCGAACTCCGAACCACCCCCGACCCGCAACTCGGTCCAGCGTCCTCCAAATTCCATTCGGGAATATCCCAGGAAGGCTTTCGGCTCAGGATCGGCAACGACCACGAGGGAGGGGGGGTCGGATGGTCATCCAACCAAGCGTTGATTTCCGCCACCTCCTCATCGTGGATGAGGAGGACCCCCTCCATCGCCGGCGTCAACGAAGTAGTTGCCGAAGCAACTGTCCCAACTATCTCTAAACTTAAATTCGGTCTCCCTACTAGTGGAGCCTCCTCTGTGGCCACCGATTCGGCGGCCACAACAGGACCCTCCACCTCCATTAGTTGTCCGCCGTCGGTGGACTCGCTGGCTCGCCCTTCCTCCTCTTTTCGGCGCCTATCCTCATTCGCCAACCACTCCTCCTCACCCGCCGTGTTGTACGACCATTGCAATGGTAATACCGGCGGCTGGGGAGAACGGATGGTTCCTGCCCCTTCTACTCCCTTTACTTCCTGTCCGCTAGCCATTTCTACAAAATATATATTTTTGTCACCCTACGATTCCCTACTACATTTTACTCCCCTAGGGGGAACATACCTGATCAGATCTTTCACGTGCACCTTATTTATTTTCCCTTTGGACTTATCAGTCCTATCAATAATATACACGGTGGGCGATAATACTTCCAATATGGTGTAAGGTCCTTCGTATTTAGGACACAGTTTTGCCGAAAACCTATTCGCGGCGTTAGACAAATAATGAGTCCTACAAAGTACCCTATCTCCCGGGAAAAATCTGACGTCCCTCCTACCCTTATTAAAAACCTTAGCTTGTTTTTCCTTAGCCTGTTCTATATGCTTGGTGACAATATCTCTTAGTATATCTAACCGTTGTACCCTATCAGCCCAAGCTTTTTCATCACCCTTTTGAATTAATTCCCTCGGTTCTACCTCCCTACGTAAACTTTTAACAGGTCTGGGGTGTCTCCCATAATTCAGGAATGCGGGTGATACTTTTAAAGACGATTGAATCGCGGTATTTATCGCATGCCTAAATTCATTGAGGTGTTGATCCCAGGTCCTGTGATCGTTCTTAACAAACGCCGCAATCATAGTTTTCAACGTACGATTGCTCCGTTCTACAGCGTTTGCTTGAGGATGGTAGGGTGGAGTGGTGACATGTTTAACCCCATATTCCGCTAAGACATCATTCAAAAATTTATTCTCGAATTCCTTACCATTGTCAGTAAGCAAATAGTCAGGAGTCTCCCACCTAAATAAGATCAATTCCTCAAATGCTTTTGCTACTGATTTACCATCCGCGGTTCTTAACGGTTTCAACTCTATCCACCGAGTAAATAAGTCTTGGAAAACTAACAAGTATTTACACTGACTCTTACTAGGTGGAAACTCCATCATATCCGCTGCCACCACTACCCAAGGTCTCTCAATTACCCTACTACTAAGCAATCCTTGTGGGCCTAACTGGGATACTTTATATCTCTGACACACATCACACCCTACTACGAATCTATTAACATCGTACCATACTCCTCTCCAATAATAGTCCCTAATAACCCTGTCATACGTCTTTTCTACCCCTAAGTGACCCGCCGAGGTTTCGCAATGCGCATCCCTTATTACTCGCTCTCGCTGTTCCTCTGGGACCACTAATCTCCAATCTTCGTCCCTATTTGTGACCGGGTCCAACAATGGATCGTTACGGTACCTATATAATAGACCGTTTTCTACTCTCCATTGCTGGTAACGGTTAGGAAATTGCTCGACGTTCTTGAGCATATTTAAATACCAAGTGTCCCTAATCTCCTGAAAAGCAGCCACTGTATCGACCTCACCCGGATACATTCTAGAGAGTGCGTCTGGGACTTGATTAAGAGATCCTTTTCTATGAACTATCTCAAAGTCCCATTGTTGCATCTCTATAGCCCACCGTGCGAGACGACCAGTAGGCTCCTTAAGGTTCCGCAACCATTTCAACGCACTATGATCCGTTATTGCGGTAAATGGATATCCCTCTAAATATGGCCTCAACTTCTTTATAGCCCAAATTAACGCCAAACATTCCTTTTCCGTTGTGGAATAATTCCTTTCCGCGGCCGACAAAACCCTACTAATGTAGACTATGGGGTGCTCCCCGTCTTCCTGTTCCTGAGTCAGCACCGCTCCCAGTGCATAATTACTTGCATCACACTGCACTTTGAACGGTTTGCTGAAATCAGGGCGAGCAAGAACGGGTGCAACAGTCAAAGCTCTCTTTAGTGTATCGAAAGCTTCCTGCTGCTCCTCCCCCCATATCCATTCTTGTCCCTTATGCAACAACCTTACTAATGGTATTTTTAATTCGGCCTCATTCTCAATAAAACGCGAGTACCAGGCGATCATACCAAAGAATCTTCTTAATTCCTTGATTGTCCTGGGTACTGGATAATTGACCACCGGAGACACTTTATCTGGATTTGTTCTAAGTCCGTCCCTATCTAAAATAAATCCTAAATAAGTCACCCTACTACAACAAAATTCGCATTTGTCCCTATTCACCGTTAACCCTGCATCTAATAATTTCCGCAATACCAAATCCAGATATTTCAAGTGCTCATCGAACGACTCGGTGACGATGATTATATCGTCCAGATATCCGAAAATGAAAGGTTCGAATTCCGGACCGAATATCGCATCGATCAACCGCTGGAAGGTCATGGGCGCATTCGTCAAACCGAATGGCATCCTTTTAAATTGCCATAGACCCGATCCTGGCACCGCAAAAGCCGTATATTTTCGACTAGCAGGCGCCATCTTAACCTGAAAGTACGCCTGCTTCAAGTCGATTTTGCTAATATACCTGGCTTTGCGAATTTCGACTCGGTGACGATGATTATATCGTCCAGATATCCGAAAATGAAGGTTCGAATTCCGGACCGAATATCGCATCGATCAACCGCTGGAAGGTCATGGGCGCATTCGTCAAACCGAATGGCAATCCTTTTAAATTGCCATAGACCCGATCCTGGCACCGCAAAAGCCGTATATTTTCGACTAGCAGGCGCCATCTTAACCTGAAAGTACGCCTGCTTCAAGTCGATTTTGCTAATATACCTGGCTTTGCGAATTTTATCCAGAATCGAATCCATTTGTGGCAAAGGATACGCATCCCGTTTTGTGACCGAGTTCAAGTCCCTATAGTCCACACAAAATCTAATTGATCCGTCGGACTTCCGTACTAAAACTGGTGCACTGCTCCAGTCACTTGCCGATCTTTCTATAACTCCCAACTGTAACATCTTTCTAACCTCCTCATGAGCTGCCTCCAACATCTTGGGCGAGATGCGCCGTATCCGATGTTTGATTGGAAGAGCTCCTTGAACATCAATTGAATGATCAGTAAGGTCTGTCATTCCTAACCGATCGGCATTTATGTCTGGAAGCAAATTGTGCACCAATTTTTGCACTTTATCCCTTTCCTCATCCTGTAATTCAGAGATGCCAGCGCATTCCCCGAATATTATAGGATGATTTGTCCCTTTTTCGCTACTATACGACCTCCAAGGACCTTCCCTAACACGCCACTGATCCTGTCCTAACATATCATCAAAATTAAAAAGTTTGCCGAAATCCATCCCTAAGATCATATCCGATTCCAAGTCTTTCAATGCCCTGCAATTAATTTTCCCTACATGTCCGTCAATCTCTAAATTGATTTCTAACGTCCCTAACGCCCTCACTAATCCACCATTGACATTTTTAATAACAACATCAGAGGACTTTAATCTATCCTTAAACTGTTCAGTTATCCTTGACCCTACTAAAGACAATGTGGAACCAGAATCAATTAACGCCCTATATTCCTGTCCTCCTAAAACAACTTTCAAATAATGTCTATTTTCTATATTAGATACTGATACACCTTGTTTCGGTTCAGTTGATCGATCTGGTGTCTCCTTGTTGCCAAGGAAGGTCTTTGGACTCTTTTCTTTTTCTTTTTCCTCATTATCCCCGATAAGCAACTCTACACCCTTGTTAATCAAATTTAGTCTATCGTAACCCCTAATCTCTTGATTATCCTGTGACCTTCCTTCGCTAACTTGAGTCCCGCCACGATCAACTTTCCCCTTTTTGGCTAAAAATTCAATATCTATTCGCTCTGCTCCCTTTAATAACCTATCCTCAATTATTCTAACTCCTGAATCATTTTCTGGATCGTCCCTACTGATCGACCGTAAATTACCCTTAGATCTTGGAATCGCACCCTTAGACCTATCTAACCTTCCTACATTTACTTTGGGAGACACACCCTCTATATTGATCCTATCAATATTCTCTCCCACCCTTACTTCTAAATTTACCTCTGGGAAACAGTAATTTGGTAACGCCCTATCGGTCCCTACTGCCGTGATTCGAGAGTCAGGGGACCTTTCTGAACTCCCGATTTGCCGTTTCCCAACATCCCCCTAAACTGTGTACAATTCGGACAATCGTCGAATGTCGTCCCAACTGTTTTACAAACTTGGCATGCTAACCCCTCTGTTTTACGAAGGGAGCAGTTTCGTATGTTGTGACCCGGTTTTTTACAAAAATAGCACTTCCTATTGGGACACTCGGAACTCCTATGCCTTACCTTCTGACACTCGAAACACGGACCGTGAAAAGCTCTATTCTCGTCCCTATTTCCATTACTAACAAATCTATTCGACTCCCTAAATTCCCTATTATCTGGTCTATTCTGCCACCTATTCGACTGAAAATCCCTACTATCGGGTTGATTCTGCCACCTATTCGACGGAAATTCCCTACGATTAAAATTCCGATCATTATAATTCACCCGTTGGCCATCAGCTGGTGGTCTTGACCAACCAGTCTGCTGCTGTACCGGTGGTCTCGCATTTTGTTGTGATGCCTGCTTGGCCACAACCATTGCAGCTGTTATTGGCTGCTCCTGCGAATCCACCTGCACTTTAGCCTTAACCGCGCTTTTACTCGACCCTTTGTCTACCTTCGTCGGCTTCAGCTTGTCTTTCGACCCAACTACACCCTGTTCATTTTCTTCCACCTTAGCCACCTTACCCTTTACTCTCGGCCCTTGGTATGCGGCTTCTGGAATCCAAGTCCTTTCCTTAGGTGGCGGAGGAACGTAACGGTTGTCTAATTCTTTCTTCCGTTCGTATTTTCTCCCCCACTTCTCAATATCGTCCAAACTATCGAGATACTCGTTTTCCATTGCCTTACGATACTCCGGCAACAGATTACGAAATATCAATGGAACCAGCTGACATTCTGACGGAGGTTTCTTAAAATGCCCTACTATAAGTCTAATGCAAGATAAATAACTAGCTATATCCTCTCCCTTTGCTTGAGTCCTTCTACGCAATTCTTCCATGATATCCTCTCTATCTAATATCCCCATGAATCTATGTCTGAATGCGCGTTTAAACTCTTTAAGCGTCTTAATCTTTTCCTTTACTGATCGAAACCACCTAACCGCGGTTTTCGATAGCGTACAAGGAATCGCGCTTAGGAACTCTGTATCAGAATACGCTGTTCCTTCATAGCAATCTGGAAGTTGAGCCAAGTACTCCTCCGGACCCTCCTTACCTTCGCCAGAAAAGTGTATTTTCCAGTTTTGCAGCATTTTAACACACTGCATACTGCGCAACTGATTCACCCCTCTCTGGCGTTGGCTGGTCTTATTAGACCTCGGAGTTTCCCAGACTCCCTCATTATCACTATTTTCGCTCATATCTGTCCCAACTAACTCCCTATCCTGATTCTGATCTATCTGTCTACGCATTAACTTTTTCTCTTTATGAACTCTCCTACTTTTGCATATTTCCTCTTCTGAACTACTACCTGTGTCGGTTTCTTCAACGTAATAAATTCTTTTCCCCTTATTATACAAAAACTCGCCCTTTGAGAAACCTAACTTCTTTGGCCCTAAGTTCTTACATCGCTTGGGAGTAGATTCTCTTTTTCTCGATCCTAATTCGTCCGCACTACCATTTGTCACTTTACGCTTTGATTCTTCTACTAATGAATTCTTTAATTCACTATATTCCACTAAATCTCTACTACTATTATTATCTCCCTCGGTTTCAACCCTTTCTGGTTGACCTAACTCTTCTACCTGTTTGCTAGCTTGCAAATTTTGCAACCTTGCATCTACTATTTTAATTAACGCGCTCTCTAACTGATTACCCATAACCTCCCTAATAATGTCGGTTACTAATATCTTTAAACTCCCTACATCTATGTTACTCCCTACTACTTCGCTTCTATCCGCAGTTACCGTTTCCTTTGATTTCCCGTTCGATTTCTTACGCGCACCCGTTTTCTCCTGATTCTTTTCACTAATCTGAGTTTCTTTTCCTACTTCCACTACCTCCTGATTAACACTTTCCATTATTTTGTCTTCACTTTCCTTTACTTGTTTCCCTTTTCTATTACATTCCCCTTTGTCTCTATTTTCCTTACTATTCTCATTAATGGGTTGTTCTACTTCTGTTTCATCTGCCTTTGTCGGTATTTCCCCCTCCCCTTCGTCATCCGTATACGTGAACGCTAGTATTGTAAGAGAAGGAGACACATTCGCACCATGTGTCCCATTTACTCGTACCTTATATGTTAAATTTTAAGTATTCATTTAATGAATGGTGCATTTGCTCTATCGAGGTGTTGGATCGTGGTAGGAATGCGGTAGTGTTGACCGTTTGTGTTTTACATAACCTTGCTACATTTTTTATTAGACTAGATGTAAAGTTTGCACCCTGATCGATGAGGACAATTTTTGGGTAACTATGTACATAGATCATACGTTTTAAGGGGGTTCCAAAGTCAATTTTTATCCTCCCTACCTTATCGACTGAGTAAATCAAATAATCGATTATAATTACATAATTATATTATTATGCGGAGAAATAAGAGTTCATTGCCCTTCGTATATGGATTATTTAAGTGTGTGCAAAATTTGAAACAGCAAAATTATCACGTTTATGTTTAAACCCTTACCAAAAATTTTGAGTATGCTGCGCCCGTCTCACATTTTTGGTAAGGGATAAAATACAAACGAAATAATATTTTTGTCTCAAACTTTGTACATAGTTATTCATATACGAAGGGAAGTGTACTCATAAATATATTCTGTATAATAAAAAAAATAGTAGATTTTAATACCGCACAGTAACAAAATAAAATCTTACGCCATAAATTACCGTTCGGTGGCGCTAGCGGTAGAATAAAATGAAGGTTACGCGAGCACAGCAGCCGCCATCTTAGACTGTCGGCTGCACGGCAAACTGTCAACTTTTTTCAAAGTTGTCGATATGACGTGCAAACATATTGATATGCACACGCAGGGATCATGAAACAAAACTTTTATGTTTATAGGTTAAACATTTAAGCAAATTAATTAACAGGCGCATTTTAGTATGCAGGTATAACCAGAATACTGAATGTCTATTATTACTTGGATTGTGGGGACTTCGTGGTGCGTGCGCTCTGTCGATCGTCTGCGTACACGCACCACGAAGTTACTTATACGGCTCGATTCAACCCGTTTGATTATTATAAAAAAAAATTTTTCCGCATTCAATGTTGTCTTATTTTCTGATAAAGCTAAACATTTATGCAAATTAATTAACAGGCGCATTTATGTACGCAGGAATAACCAGAATGCTGAATATGTATTATGAGTTGGAATGTGGGGACTTCGTGGTGCGTGCGCTCCGTCGATCGCCTGCGTACACGCACCACGAAGTCATTTTTACCGCTCGATTCAACCCGTTTGATTATTATAAAAAAAATCTTTCAGTATTCTATGTCGTCTTATTTTCTGATTGAGTTAAACATTTAAGGAAATTAATTAACAGGCGCATTTTTGTACGCAGGAATAACCAGAATACTGAATGTCTATTATTAGTTGGAATGTGGGGACTTCGTGGTGCGTGCGCTCAGTTGATCGCCTGCGTACCCGCACCACGAAGTCATTTTTACCGCTCGATTCAACCCGTTTGATTATTATAAAAAAAAATCTTTCAGTATTCAATGTCGTCTTATTTTCTGATTAAGTTAAACATTTAAGCAAATTAATTAACAGGCGCATTTTAGTATGCAGGCATAACCAGAATACTGGAAGTCTATTATTAGTTGGATTGTGGGGACTTCGTGGTGCGTGCGCTCTGTCGATCGTCTGCGTACACGCACCACGAAGTTACTTATACGGCTCGATTCAACCCGTTTGATTATTATAAAAAAAAATTTTTCCGCATTCAATGTTGTCTTATTTTCTGATGAAGCTAAACATTTATGCAAATTAATTAACAGGCGCATTTATGTACGCAGGAATAACCAGAATGCTGAATATGTATTATGATTTGGAATGTGGGGACTTCGTGGTGCGTGCGCTCCGTCGATCGCCTGCGTACACGCACCACGAAGTCATTTTTACCGCTCGATTCAACCCGTTTGATTATTATAAAAAAAATCTTTCAGTATTCTATGTCGTCTTATGTTCTGATTGAGTTAAACATTTAAGTAAATTAATTAACAGGCGCATTTTTGTACGCAGAAATAACCAGAATACTGAATGTCTATTATGAGTTGGAATGTGGGGACTTCGTGGTGCGTGCGCTCCGTCGATCGCCTGCGTACACGCACCACGAAGTCATTTTTACCGCTCGATTCAACCCGTTTGATTATTATAAAAAAAAATCTTTCAGTATTCAATGTCGTCTTATTTTCTGATTAAGTTAAACATTTAAGCAAATTAATTAACAGGCGCATTTTAGTATGCAGGCATAACCAGAATACTGGATGTCTATTATTAGTTGGATTGTGGGGACTTCGTGGTGCGTGCGCTCCGTCGATCGCCTGCGTACACGCACCACGAAGTCATTTTACCGGCTCGATTCAACCCGTTTGATTATTATAAAAAAAAATCTTTCAGTATTCAATGTCGTCTTATTTTCTGATTAAGTTAAACATTTATGCAAATTAATTAACAGGCGCATTTATGTACGCAGGAATAACCAGAATGCTGAATATGTATTATGAGTTGGAATGTGGGGACTTCGTGGTGCGTGCGCTCCGTCGATCGCCTGCGTACACGCACCACGAAGTCATTTTTACCGCTCGATTCAACGCGTTTGATTATTATAAAAAAAATCTTTCAGTATTCTATGTCGTCTTATGTTCTGATTGAGTTAAACATTTAAGTAAATTAATTAACAGGCGCATTTTTGTACGCAGAAATAACCAGAATACTGAATGTCTATTATGAGTTGGAATGTGGGGACTTCGTGGTGCGTGCGCTCCGTCGATCGCCTGCGTACACGCACCACGAAGTCATTTTTACCGCTCGATTCAACCCGTTTGATTATTATAAAAAAAAATCTTTCAGTATTCAATGTCGTCTTATTTTCTGATTAAGTTAAACATTTAAGCAAATTAATTAACAGGCGCATTTTAGTATGCAGGCATAACCAGAATACTGGATGTCTATTATTAGTTGGATTGTGGGGACTTCGTGGTGCGTGCGCTCCGTCGATCGCCTGCGTACACGCACCACGAAGTCATTTTTACCGCTCGATTCAACCCGTTTGATTATTATAAAAAAAATCTTTCAGTATTCAATGTCGTCTTATTTTCTGATTAAGTTAAACATTTATGCAAATTAATTAACAGGCGCATTTATGTACGCAGGAATAACCAGAATACTGAATGTCTATTATTAGTTGGAATGTGGGGACTTCGTGGTGCGTGCGCTCCGTCGATCGCCTGCGTACACGCACCACGAAGTCATTTTTACCGCTCGATTCAACGCGTTTGATTATTATAAAAAAAATCTTTCAGTATTCTATGTCGTCTTATGTTCTGATTGAGTTAAACATTTAAGTAAATTAATTAACAGGCGCATTTTTGTACGCAGAAATAACCAGAATACTGAATGTCTATTATTAGTTGGAATGTGGGGACTTCGTGGTGCGTGCGCTCAGTTGATCGCCTGCGTACCCGCATCACGAAGTCATTTTTACCGCTCGATTCAACCCGTTTGATTATTATAAAAAAAAATCTTTCAGTATTCAATGTCGTCTTATTTTCTGATTAAGTTAAACATTTAAGCAAATTAATTAACAGGCGCATTTTAGTATGCAGGCATAACCAGAATACTGAATGTCTATTATGAGTTGGAATGTGGGGACTTCGTGGTGCGTGCGCTCCGTCGATCGCCTGCGTACACGCACCACGAAGTCATTTTTACCGCTCGATTCAACCCGTTTGATTATTATAAAAAAAATCTTTCAGTATTCAATGTCGTCTTATTTTCTGATTAAGTTAAACATTTAAGCAAATTAATTAACAGGCGCATTTTAGTATGCAGGCATAACCAGAATACTGAATGTCTATTATGAGTTGGAATGTGGGGACTTCGTGGTGCGTGCGCTCCGTCGATCGCCTGCGTACACGCACCACGAAGTCATTTTTACTGCTCGATTCAACCCGTTTGATTATTATAAAAAAAAAATCTTTCAGTATTCAATGTCGTCTTATTTCTGATTAAGTTAAACATTTAAGCAAATTAATTAACAGGCGCATTTTAGTATGCAGGAATAACCAGAATACTGAATGTCTCTCAGTGATCGCCTGCGTACCCGCATCACGAAGTCATTTTTACCGCTCGATTCAACCCGTTTGATTATTATAAAAAAAATCTTTCAGTATTCAATGTCGTCTTATTTTCTGATTAAGTTAAACATTTAAGCAAATTAATTAACAGGCGCATTTTAGTATGCAGGCATAACCAGAATACTGAATGTCTATTATGAGTTGGAATGTGGGGACTTCGTGGTGCGTGCGCTCCGTCGATCGCCTGCGTACACGCACCACGAAGTCATTTTTACCGCTCGATTCAACCCGTTTGATTATTATAAAAAAATCTTTCAGTATTCAATGTCGTCTTATTTTCTGATTAAGTTAAACATTTAAGCAAATTAATTAACAGGCGCATTTTAGTATGCAGGCATAACCAGAATACTGAATGTCTATATGAGTTGGAATGTGGGGACTTCGTGGTGCGTGCGCTCCGTCGATCGCCTGCGTACACGCACCACGAAGTCATTTTTACTGCTCTATTATTAGTTGAATTTTGGGGACTTCGTAGTGCGTGCGCTCCGTCAATCGCCTGCGTACACGCACCACGAACTCGCATTTGCTGCTCAATACGCGTGTGTCACGTCAAACTAGAAAAATTAAATATATTGCTGCTACGTTTATAAGATTTGATATAAACACATTTTACCCTTATAAACTAAGAATATATATAACGATAAAACGTTTCTGAACGAAGTCCACGAATGTCTCATCTCCGTCGGGATACGACCCGTCGAGTCCGTGCGCGCATGCGCATTGCGTTGGAATCAACATGATGCGCGCGTACGACGTACGCCCGTGCGGTCGTCTATCGGTATACGCGTACATTTGCGCTTCTTGCCGATATGTCAACGGGTTCTTCATTGTATTGCTGATGACATGGTGCTTTTTATTAAACACCGGCTCGTTATATGTATAAAGTGGAGTTGTGGATTTTGTTTAGAGGTAAGTTGCTTAGCCCTAGATGAACTTTGTTATTTATATAGTTATATTACAAGTGTATAGTTTGGTGTTCCCCTAACCTCTCAATTGATATCAAAAGGCAATTGTTTACCTTTTTATGCATCCTTTCTTCCTGTTTCCCAGTATACCATTATTTAGTAGTTTGCTTTGTCTGATTTTTTAATATATTCACAGAAAACCCTGCACTGGGCGTCAACAATCATCGGAGCCTATCTTAGTACGTGTTGCTGTTCCTCAGACTTGGACGTGGTGGAACGGGCGGATTCTTCATTGTGGTGCTTTTTCTTTAATACTGGCTCGCTACAAGATTGACGTGTAGTTCCGGGTTTTATTTACAGGTAAGTTGCTTATCCGTAGGAGCATCGTTATTTATATAGTTATATTACAGGTAAGAAGGTTGGTGTTCTCCTAACCTCTCAATTGATAACAACAGGCCATTGTATACCTTTTCATGCGTCCTTTCTTCCTGTTTCCCATTATACCATTATTTAGTAGTTTGCTTTTTTCTAATTTTTTAATATATTCGCAGAAAACCCTGGACGGGGCGTCAACAATCATCGGAGCCAATCTGAGTATGTGCTGTTGTTCCTAAGACTTGGACGCGGTGCAGCTCCTAGAAGATATACTACCCTTTAGCTCCTGGACTACTGAGTGAGCTAATAATAGTGCTCATCCTGGTTCCTTGGTCCCGTTCCAAGTCAAAGAGACTAATCATATATGCTTTTTTCCGTACTAGGAACGCTTGGATGCTGGATTCTGGAACTGTTCGTAATTATTATATTTAATTTTAGTTATTAAAAAATTGAACAATTCATTAAACCTGTTGTCACTGCATAGTGAGTAAAAGTGTCGATTATTTGTAACTATGCAAGTGCAGAACTGTAATCCTAATTGCCCACTCTATAATGAGTAATCAATCCTAAATTTATGGGAATAAGGCATTAAAAATATTTCAGTACGTAACTGAATTTATAAACAAGTTTTATGATTATATAAAAAAGATGAAAAGAAAAATGTTTTAAATGATTTAATTATAAATAGCAGTACACAATTATTATTTATAAATATCTTACACGCTATTAAAAAACATTTATTGGATTAAGATATTCTATAATTTGAGTTATAAAATAGTATTTTTCACGCAAGCCCAATGATGGCTAATAAATGTTCGTACTTATTATATTTAATTTCAGTAATTAAAAAATTGAACAATTTATTAAAATTGTTGTCACTTCATAGTGAGTAAAAGTGTCAATTATTTATAACTATGCAAGTGCAGAACTGTAAGCCTAATTGCCCACTCTATAAGGAGTAATCAATCCTGAATTTATCGGCATTAAAAATATATCAGTACGTAACTGAATTTATAAAAAAGTTTTATGATTATAAAAAAAATGATAAAAAGAAAAATGTTTTAAATGATTTAATTATAAATAGCAGTACACAATTATTATTTATAAATATCTTACACGCTATTAAAAAACATTTATTGGATTAAGATATTCTATAATTTGAGTTATAAAATAGTATTTTTCACGCAAGCCCAATGATGGCTAATAAATGTTCGTACTTATTATATTTAATTTCAGTAATTAAAAAATTGAACAATTTATTAAAATTGTTGTCACTTCATAGTGAGTAAAAGTGTCAATTATTTATAACTATGCAAGTGCAGAACTGTAAGCCTAATTGCCCACTCTATAAGGAGTAATCAATCCTGAATTTATCGGCATTGTAACGGGGTACAATCTTTCGCGTCGGTAGGGGTAAAGGGATCGGTTGCTACGGCACTGCCTAGTTATACTCCCTAGGCGGTGCTCCGAGAGTGCGCGGCGGATTCAAATCAGTGAACCCCGCGCACGACCTACCGTTGCGATGTCCGTTAACAACCGCGAGATCACTTGCCGATCTCGCGTCTTTGTACAGCTAAAACGTCGTGAGCTGAAAAGGGCCGCGAATAAAAGGGATAAATTCGCGGTAAGTTTACCTCGGCCGCTCCTGAAACGGAGAGGGCGGTATTCGGGATAACGGGAATGATGTACGCCGGTAATCAATAATCAAACTCGTATTCGGAGATTGATTATATATGAATTTTTATTCAAGTTAAAGAAATATAAACAAAGTTTAACAAAGATCAAAGATTTAACAAAAGCCGTATATAGGCCGCGTGAGGTCTCGCGACGAGGTGTAACCACCGGGGTTACTCGTGCTTTCTCTCTTTCTAGCACGCGTACGCGGTCGCCCGTTAGCTTCCTCGCCGTCGCGCGCGGGCGAGATCCGTCGATCCCTAACTTAAAGTTATAGCCGTAAAGAGAGAGAGTCTTTACGGCTTCAGCGACTCGCGAGTGGTGCACCACGTACCTTATCTCCCCGTCGATGCGCTTGGCTTCGCCTGTTTCCCTACTCTCCGTCGGGCTCTCGCGCGCGGCAACTTCGCCGTCCTCGCAGGTTCCTGGGAGTCTCTGGAGCTGTGCAATTAACACCAGCACGCTCACTACACCGAGTCACTCACTCTTCACGGCGTGAAACCCGGAACCCGAGCAAGAATCCGCGATAACGATTCTTGTTCTCTTGCCGCGAAATATCAAGGAAGGCGTTACCGGCGACGTGTCTATCTACGGTGACTCGCATAAACTCTCTCTACTCTCCTTAGTCAGCTTGCGCGTCGGACCATTATTAGTCCTTACGCGGCTTACGCGCGGGCTTTCCCGATCACCTACGAGCTTTTCCGATCGTCACTCGCGCTCGTTATAAGGTATAGCTTCATACGCATAAGAGTATGTAGCTTACCTTTACACCCCCCTCCCAGATTCCACGTACACTGGACGTGTGTATCTGAGATTCGCGGGTGCAGGATCGGGATAGGGCTCGGATGCCCAATCTTTGGCCATGGAACTTCTGAGATCTAGTCGTTCAGAACGAGCTAGGGACTCTCAATTTGCTCGTTCCGTGGCAGAGGAGAGTTTAATCCAAAAGGAGCCTTCAGAGATGGGTGTCGGCTGCTAGCCTTGGTACTGTCCGGGTATTCCCTTATTCCGGGTTCTTCCTTGGACGACCACTACCACGCTTCCGTTCTGACTCACTAACGCTAGTGCGCGGTTCTATGGCCCTGTTTGTCGGACGGACGACCACCCTAGCGGTTTTCCGCGGACGACCCCTTCCCTTTTTCATCGGAACGCTCGCTGTGGGCCTCGGCTCCCCGCTGGGAGCGGCCGGAGAGTACATTTTTTTGCTCGGGGTGTCTTCGCTCGCAGGAGGCGGGTCGCTCGTCGCCTCTTCGTCCATCGTCGGTTGGGCGACGTCGTCTACTTCGGCCAGAGGCATTCCGTTGTCGGGCACGTAGGGCTTGAGATGTTCGGCGTGTATCATCTCCTCGTCGCCTTGCCCGTCCTGAATAAGGTACGTGTTTGAGCCTTTTGTCTGGACAACCACGTATGGGCCTACATACTTTGGTGCCAACTTAGAGGTTGTCTTGTGAGCGCTGGAAGACTGGACTCTGTTCTTTTTCCAAACAAGATCGCCTATCTCAAAGATTTCGTCTCGACGCCCGGCGTTGAAATATACGGCTTGTCTCGCTTGAGCCGCGGCGGCATTCTCGGAGGCCACTTTGTGCAACTCGGTTAGCCTGGACAGTCTCTCAGACCAGTCCTGGAGCCGCTGCTGATCAAACCGTTCTTGTGCGAGCTCTTCTTGCTCTCGCCGGTCCGTGCTAGGTGGCTCTGGCTGTCGACCGTAGTTCAACATTGCCGGGCTCCACCCTGTCGAGCTTTGAACCGCTGTGTTTATCGCAAACACTAATTCCGGTAGCTTTTCGTCCCAGCTGGTATGCTTTTCCTTGATGTACGAAGCTACCATTGTCTTAAGCGTGCGGTTCGACCTTTCTACAGGGTTTGCACGAGGGTGGTAAGGAGGTGTCGTCGTATGGTACACTCCCTTCTCTTTGAGATAGTCGTCGACCATCTTGTTTTTGAACTCGGTCCCATTATCGGAGTGAAATACTTCCGGCGTGCCGAAACGCATGAGGACACGCTCGTGTAACTCCTTTACTATGGTTTTTGCGTTTGCTTTTCTAATTGGGACCGCTTCAATCCAGCGCGTAAATAAGTCCTGGAAGACTAGAATGTACTCGAATCCGTGGGTAGAGCGAGGTAATGGTCCAGTCACATCACCTGCGACTACCTGCCAAGGTCTTTCGACTACTCTACGGCCCATTAGGCCTCTAGGCAATTGCTGCTCTACCTTACACTGCTGGCAGATTTGACATTTCCGCACGTAGTCACCTACCTCCGCATAGTATCGGGGCCAATAGTATAATCTGGCAACCCGTGCGAAAGTCTTTTCGCGACCTAAGTGGCCAGCAGTTGGATCGTCGTGACATTCTCTTAGAATCGACGGGCGATTCTCTTGAGGCACTACCATCTTCCATGCCTCGGGGTCTTCCATGACGTCCTCTAAGGTGGGGTCAGGCCGGTAAGTATATAGATTTCCCCCTACTACTTTCCATTCGGGGAATTCCCGTGGTCTCTCTGATACATCCTTTACCCATGCGAGATACCACGGGTCAACAGTGGTGTCGCTCCAAGAGACCGAGGCTATCGTCGGCTCTCCCTCTTCATACATTCTGGAGAGCGCGTCTGGAACATGATTAAGCGCACCTTTCTTGTGCTCAATCGTGAAGGTGTGCGCTTGGAGTTCGAGAGCCCATCTTGCGAGACGACTCGTTGGGTTGCGCATATTGCAGAGCCAACGCAAACTGTTGTGGTCGGTTATGACTCGAAACTCGTAACCTTCTATATACTGCCTGAACTTCTTTATTGCCCAGACAACGGCTAAACATTCTCGTTCGGTGACACTCTAATTCCTCTCGGCTGGGGACAAAATCCGACTTGCGTACTCCAAAACTCTTTCGTCTCCATCCACGAGTTGGAGTAGCACAGCCCCTATACCGGTGTCACTGGCGTCTGTCTGCAGTACGTACTGCCCATTTGGGACAGGACGCTGCAGAATCGGTGCTGTCATTAAGACGGCCTTGAGCTGTTGGAAGGCTTGCTCTTGCTCATCAAGCCACTCATACCGCTGGTTCTTCTTGGTTAAACGCGTCAAGGGTTCTGCGATTGTCGCGTAATCCGGCATAAATCGCCTATGCCAAGAAGCCATACCGAGGAAACGACGAAGCTGTTTAATATTCTTCGGAGCCGGATACTCTTTTATCGGCTCTATCTTGGCGGGATCGGGACGTACTCCGTCCCGGTTTACCAGTACGCCAAGATACTTAACCTCTGACTTACAAAAAACGCACTTATCCCGGTTTATTGAAAGTCCAGCTTCTGCCAGTCTTTTAAGGACTTCCTCTAGGTAACGCTTATGATCCTCGAATGTCTCCGACACGACGATAATATCATCAAGGTAAGCATAAGCGTGCGGCGCCAGGTCTGGTCCTACGACTTGGTCTATCATCCGTTGAAAGGTCGCTCCCGCATATGCCAATCCGTACGGCATCCTAGTGAACTGGAACAGTCCCAATCCAGGAACTGTGAAAGCAGTAATAGGGCGCGACTCGACTTGCAACGGTATCTGATGATAGGCGCAATTCATGTCGAGAGTGGAGATATAGCGAGCCTTTCTTAGTTTGCGCAGTATATCATGCATGAAAGGCAAAGGATATGCATCTGGTTTTGTTAGAGCGTTGACTTTCCTGAAGTCGATACAAAACCGTCTAGAATTGTCATCCTTTCTCGCCATCACCACCGGGTTGGACCATCCGCTGGTCGAGGGCTCAATGACCCCGGAGTCAAGCATCTCCTTCACTTGGCGGTGCATTTCTTCTTGGATTTTGTCCGAGACCGGGTAGTACCGCTGCTTGATCGGTTTGGCTGATCCGACGTCGATTGTGTGCTCGACATCGTGAGATCGACCGATCTTTGGCATGGTGTTGGATAGAACTCGGTCCAACAGCTGACGCAATTCCTCGCGTTGACTGTCGGTTGCGTCAGCCACACCTGCTGACGACAAAGAAGCCGTACCTCCGTCCAAGCTAGCTACCTCTAACTGGACGTGGGCTTTGCTGTTTTTGAGGAACAGCTGATCAGCGTCTGGGTCTAGAACTGCACGAAATGCACGTACGAAATTGACTCCTACGTAACATTCGGCGTCCAGATTTGGCATAATGGCAACCCTGAGCTCCTTGGTCTCACCACCGATGGTGAAAGGCAACATTACGTGCCCACTCAGTGGTTGTGCATGTCCATCAGCCAATTTCACTCTCCCCGCGTTTTCGGTAGAGAGCGATTTTCCCAGGGCGGTAGCGATTGTGAGGCCATTAGACCCCATTACCGTCGTCGAAGCTCCTGGATCGTACAGGGCTCTGATCCGGAAATCGCCTATTTCCGCTTGGAGCCACCAGCGCGTCTCGTCCTCTGGACGGTAGCTCCGGTGTGGCTCCTGCTGACCTTGAGGACTAGAATCTCGGGAATCGATTCCCTTCCTGTGCTCCTCTGGCTTCATCGAGTCTATCCCGCCGCGGATGAGCTCCGCGCGGTCTCGTTCATTCCGTGGGCCCGAGCTTCTGGGCATCTCTGGGACTCTCTGGCCCTTGGGTTCGGCCTGAGTCCCGTTTAGCCGCTCCCGGAGGCGTTTCCCTTATTGCAGTCAGGGCAATGGCGGCGGAAATACGCAAGCTTACCGCACCCATTACAGGAAATCGGTTTGCTCGGATCGAAGGGCGTCCTGCTTGGCCCTCCTTCCGCGCTCTTTCCGCCGCGGGGCTTCTCGTATTGGCCCCTCTGCTCTCCGGGCCGGTTCGGCGGTCTCTTTTTCTGAGCAAACCGTCGTCCACTCTTGGAACTTCCTGGTTTGCTACTCCCGGCTGCGCTCCCGTTCTCACTTGGTAGCAGCTTCTTCAGCTGGTTGAGAATCGCGTCCAGCTCCACCAGATTCTTGCCGGTGGTGGATTTATCGGATTCCACCGCTGCTACCTTTGCCTTCAGAGGAGCCTTCTCTGACTTCTTCTTGGCCTTATACGCGAACTCCGGCCGCACCAGCTCCCCTTCCATTGGAGGTGGTTTGTAGAGCTTTTCGCGCTCTTGCAGCCGCTCCGCTTCGCGGGCCAAGTCAAACAGCTGGTCGATCGTCTGCGCCTCGATTCGCTTGAACCGGCGCTGGATTCTCGGCAGCATGTTTCGGTAGAGGTGATCTACCTGGTTCCTCTCGCTAGGCTTGGGGACGAGCTCTTGTAGCATGCCTATCATGCAATTCATGTACTCACGTACCGGTTCGTCTTCGCCCTGAGTACATGAGGTGCATTCAAGGATCAGCTTCTCTTGGTAAGTTTCGCTGGCTCCGTACCAGCGTTTAATTGAGCACGTGAATTCGTCCCAATTCCTCCACTTTCCTTTGTTATTGCGGTACCACCTTGCGGCGTCTTCCACCAGCAACTGCGAAAGAGAAGGAAGGACTTCATCCTGCGTCATGTTTGCTAGGACTCTGCAGTCGTCCACGCGCTCTAAGAAGCTGTTAATGCTCTCGCTTCCGTCCCCTGAGAACTTTATTCCCCACTTTCTCACGATCTCGCCTCGGTCGCGTGTGGGGTTAAATGAGCGCGAAGCCCAGGACGGTTGTTCTTGGACGCACGACGCTTGGGGCCTTAAGGGTGAACTTTCTTCACATGGGGGCCTTCCTGGTACCCAGGTGTCTCCCCCCTCCCAAGCTCCGCCCAGGGTGGCGCTAGGAGCTGGTCCTGGCGTTTGGGGCTGTAGTCGTGCGTCCTCTTGCTGAACCGGCGACTCCTCTGGCCGGTAGCAGGTATACGTGTCCTGAAATTGGACACGTGGACTTGGGCCTAGTGGATCCAATCGCGTACTTGATGCTCTTTGGGACGTCATGTGGCTTACGGCATCGGTTAGCCTCGTAATCTGTGCCGCCATACTTTCCATTTGCTCTTATAGAGCTTTTGTCTTGGCAATTTGTTCTGCCAGACATGTGGAGAACAGCCGCGGCACATCAAATGGCGTCCCATCGGTCGCTATTAGCGTTATCCAGTCAGATTGACTACCCCTCCGACTGGATTGGCTGCTAGACTGGCCCTCCTCTGGGGCTGTTGGCAGGTCTTCGCTAGGTAGTCGGGTTGTACGATTGAGATTTTCCTCAATCAGGTGCGTACCTCTCTCATCAGGTAACGCTCCTGGCGTTTTCTCCCCGACTCGGCGGATCACTTCTGTCCGCTTCTCGACCCGCCTTATCCGGTCATTGACGGTGTCAGTTTCTTGACTGAACTCGTCGGCCGAATAATTTTCTAGCAGCCATTGCTGTAGCCGTTCCGCCTTTTGATAGCGGGAACCATCAAGTCGAAGCTCCATCTGTTCTAGGTGAGCCTCGATTTGTGCTGCGTTTTGGGTGTGGATCCACTCGTCCACCTGCACTATAATGTCCTCGTCTCGTTGGACCAAACTGTCGGCGTTTCGGTCGGCCATTGCGCTTATTTAATTATCGCTCGCGGATAACTTCAAATAAACAAAAATCTCTATTTTTGGTGCACTGTGGCCTGGCGTGCGCAAGGTTATTCTATTTTAATTTGCGTGGCAGCAAAGAAAAATTAAAATTATTGGGCCAAAAGTTGAAGGAATTATCTTTTCCCTAAGGTATATAGCCACTCACTTGAATCTGCTATCCGCAAATACACTTCTAGCTTTTCGGACAGGTTCTCTTGAACTCTATTATCACTCACTAGAGAACTATCAAAGAAAACCGCGGACAATTTGAATTTAAAAATTAAAAATATAAAAGATTTTTCTTATCTACTCGTTAATTTAAATTGTTAACCTGGCTCGAGGTCTATCGCAACTAAATCTTCTTAAATTAGTGAATTTAAATAAATTAAGTAACTTAATCACAAACAAATTAATACCTTATCGTTATCTAAATTATTTAAACCGCACGCATGACCTCACTTACAATCGCATAAACATGGATTTGTTATCCTAACCTATAAATATTAGGATGTCGGGCCAGGTTATGTCCGTCCGAAAAGCTTCAATTCTACCAGGTTCAAGTTTGTAACCTTGCGCAGGCTTTACAATTCGCTTTGTTGAATTTTGAGTCAATTATTTACGAATAATTGTCTCAATCCGCCGAAAACGAGACGATTCGAGAGAGAGAGAGAGAGATGGAAATTAATCTAATTGAGTCGCAGGGTCGACCTCACGTTGTGGTATTTGTCCGCAAATACCACGGCGGCTTTTTCGGCTTTTACTACCCACTTGGTAGTAAAAGCTTTATTCTTGTTAAAAAATTTCTTATTATTAACTAAATAAATAATTCGTAAGATTAATTATCACTTCTCTGTGATAATTAATCCGGCGTAATCCCTAATCCACACGTATTTGGGCGCCATTTGTAACGGGGTACGGATTGAATATAAGGAATAAAAAAACATCGAAGGTATCGGGGCGCGAACCCACGATCCCGGGAGCGCGAGGCAGAAGCCTCACCACTGCGCTACCATTCGCAATTATCCCGGCTAGTCGACTTGGTCCTATCGACGAACGTCGCCGATAATTCAGGGACCTAACCTGCGCCGACACTCGAAATCCGTACCCGTTATAGCATTAAAAATATATCAGTACGTAACTGAATTTATAAAAAAGTTTTATGATTATAAAAAAAATGATAAAAAGAAAAATGTTTTAAATGATTTAATTATAAATAGCAGTACACAATTATTATTTATAAATATCTTACACGCTATTAAAAAACATTTATTGGATTAAGATATTCTATAATTTGAGTTATAAAATAGTATTTTTCACGCAAGCCCAATGATGGCTAATAAATGTTCGTACTTATTATATTTAATTTCAGTAATTAAAAAATTGAACAATTTATTAAAATTGTTGTCACTTCATAGTGAGTAAAAGTGTCAATTATTTATAACTATGCAAGTGCAGAACTGTAAGCCTAATTGCCCACTCTATAAGGAGTAATCAATCCTGAATTTATCGGCATTAAAAATATATCAGTACGTATCTGAATTTATAAAAAAGTTTTTGATTATAAAAAAAATGATGAAAAGAAAAACGTTTTAAATGATTTAATTATAAATAGCAGTACACAATTATTGTTGATAAATATCTTACACGCTATTAAAAAACATTTATTGGATTAAGATATTCTATAATTTGAGTTATAGAATAGGATTTTTCACGCAAGCCCAATGATGGCTAATAACTGTTCGTAGTTATTATATTTAATTTCAGTAATTAAAAAATTGAACAATTTATTAAAATTGTTGTCACTTCATAGTGAGTAAAAGTGTCAATTATTTATAACTATGCAAGTGCAGAACTGTAAGCCTAATTGCCCACTCTATAAGGAGTAATCAATCCTGAATTTATCGGCATTAAAAATATATCAGTACGTAACTGAATTTATAAAAAAGTTTTATGATTATAAAAAAAAATGATAAAAGCAAAATGTTTAAATGATTTAATTATAAATATGCAGACACAATTATTATTTATAAATATCTTACCGCTATTAAAAACATTTATGGATTATCTTACACGCTATTAAAAAACATTTATTGGATTAAGATATTCTATAATTTGAGTTATAAAATAGTATTTTTCACGCAAGCCCAATGATGGCTAATAAATGTTCGTACTTATTATATTTAATTTCAGTAATTAAAAAATTGAACAATTTATTAAAATTGTTGTCACTTCATAGTGAGTAAAAGTGTCAATTATTTATAACTATGCAAGTGCAGAACTGTAAGCCTAATTGCCCACTCTATAAGGAGTAATCAATCCTGAATTTAACGGCATTAAAAATATATCAGTACGTAACTGAATTTATAAAAAAGTTTTATGATTATAAAAAAAATGATAAAAAGAAAAATGTTTTAAATGATTTAATTATAAATAGCAGTACACAATTATTATTTATAAATATCTTACACGCTATTAAAAAACATTTATTGGATTAAGATATTCTATAATTTGAGTTATAAAATAGTATTTTTCACGCAAGCCCAATGATGGCTAATAAATGTTCGTACTTATTATATTTAATTTCAGTAATTAAAAAATTGAACAATTTATTAAAATTGTTGTCACTTCATAGTGAGTAAAAGTGTCAATTATTTATAACTATGCAAGTGCAGAACTGTAAGCCTAATTGCCCACTCTATAAGGAGTAATCAATCCTGAATTTATCGGCATTAAAAATATATCAGTACGTATCTGAATTTATAAAAAAGTTTTTTGATTATAAAAAAAATGATGAAAAGAAAAACGTTTTAAATGATTTAATTATAAATAGCAGTACACAATTATTGTTGATAAATATCTTACACGCTATTAAAAAACATTTATTGGATTAAGATATTCTATAATTTGAGTTATAGAATAGGATTTTTCACGCAAGCCCAATGATGGCTAATAACTGTTCGTAGTTATTATATTTAATTTCAGTAATTAAAAAATTGAACAATTTATTAAAATTGTTGTCACTTCATAGTGAGTAAAAGTGTCAATTATTTATAACTATGCAAGTGCAGAACTGTAAGCCTAATTGCCCACTCTATAAGGAGTAATCAATCCTGAATTTATCGGCATTAAAAATATATCAGTACGTAACTGAATTTATAAAAAAGTTTTATGATTATAAAAAAAATGATAAAAAGAAAAATGTTTTAAATGATTTAATTATAAATAGCAGTACACAATTATTATTTATAAATATCTTACACGCTATTAAAAAACATTTATTGGATTAAGATATTCTATAATTTGAGTTATAAAATAGTATTTTTCACGCAAGCCCAATGATGGCTAATAAATGTTCGTACTTATTATATTTAATTTCAGTAATTAAAAAATTGAACAATTTATTAAAATTGTTGTCACTTCATAGTGAGTAAAAGTGTCAATTATTTATAACTATGCAAGTGCAGAACTGTAAGCCTAATTGCCCACTCTATAAGGAGTAATCAATCCTGAATTTAACGGCATTAAAAATATATCAGTACGTAACTGAATTTATAAAAAAGTTTTATGATTATAAAAAAATGATAAAAAGAAAAATGTTTTAAATGATTTAATTATAAATAGCAGTACACAATTATTATTTATAAATATCTTACACGCTATTAAAAACATTTATTGGATTAAGATATTCTATAATTTGAGTTATAAAATAGTATTTTTCACGCAAGCCCAATGATGGCTAATAAATGTTCGTACTTATTATATTTAATTTCAGTAATTAAAAAATTGAACAATTTATTAAAATTGTTGTCACTTCATAGTGAGTAAAAGTGTCAATTATTTATAACTATGCAAGTGCAGAACTGTAAGCCTAATTGCCCACTCTATAAGGAGTAATCAATCCTGAATTTATCGGCATTAAAAATATATCAGTACGTATCTGAATTTATAAAAAAGTTTTTTGATTATAAAAAAAATGATGAAAAGAAAAACGTTTTAAATGATTTAATTATAAATAGCAGTACACAATTATTGTCGATAAATATCTTACACGCTATTAAAAAACATTTATTGGATTAAGATATTCTATAATTTGAGTTATAGAATAGGATTTTTCACGCAAGCCCACTGATGGCTAATAACTGTTCGTAGTTATTATATTTAATTTATTTATTAAAAAATTGAACAAATTATTAAAATTGTTGTCACTCCATAGTGAGTAAAAGTATCAATTGCTTGTAACTATGCAAGTACAGAACTGTAAGTCTGATTGCCCACTCTATAGTAAGTAATCAATCCTGAATTTATCGGCATTAAAAATATATCAGTACGTAACTGAATTTATAAAAAAGTTTTTTGATTATAAAAAAAATGATGAAAAGAAAAATGTTTTAAATGATTTAATTATAAATAGCAGTACACAATTATTGTTGATAAATATCTTACATGCTATTAAAAAACATTTATTGGATTAAGATATTCTATAATTTGAGTTATAGAATAGGATTTTTCACGCAAGCCCACTGATGGCTAATAACTGTTCGTAGTTATTATATTTAATTTATTTATTAAAAAATTGAACAAATTATTAAAATTGTTGTCACTCCATAGTGAGTAAAAGTATCAATTGCTTGTAACTATGCAAGTACAGAACTGTAAGTCTGATTGCCCACTCTATAGTAAGTAATCAATCCTGAATTTATCAGACACGCTAAAAAGACATTCTCAAAGTTAGAGAAAAAAAAAATTTTTTTGGCTTTTGATCAATAGAGAATAAATTTCTTCAAGCTTAGGTTATGTTATCTCCACAAAATCAAATCACAGTGTTAGTATAACAACGTCATCTACCGACCTCATTTGAATCGTACGCTAGATGGCGTAGTATACTGATAATGCAACCTACTATATCGACGGCAGGTCGATAATACAGTCATAAAATTGACTTTGGAACCCCCTTAAAAGTGCTTCGGCTATATCAATAGATGCAGTCGATGATAATGGGACATAAATACAAAATTTTGTTAACAGACATTGCATTGTGAGGATATAAATGTTGTCATTTTTAGTTTTTAGGAGGGGGCCCACCAAGTCCATGGCAACCTTGTCGAAACTCTGACCCGGCGTGTCGGTTAGGATCATAGATTGCTTAACCTTTTGTCTAACTAGTTTATTTGTTTGGCATAGTTTAAATTTCCAACAATTGATTGAATTTGTAATAATTCTCTCGAAGGCGCTTGTATGTTTTATTAATGCCTTTGTGCCCGTTTACAAAAGATTCATGAACGTCGATTACAACACTTTCTCTAAGTTTCGGTTCTGGTATTATTACTTCATTATTACATAACGTAACACTGTAGGAGTACCAGAAAACACTTTCTTTACTATTTCATGAGAGGTCACCATAGTAATTGATTAGTGAGAAATTTATAGTTTTTATCATGAGTTGATCACATAGTGTATGCAGTGATAATAGGCAATTTTTTAAATCTTCTAAACGTGAAGGTTCTCGGATGTTAGGTTTGATTGGCAAAGTTAGGAAACCTTTTTTGTTGACTATACTGTGCACAGCTTGACCAAGAATTAAATTACTTAATTCTGGTGAACTATTCGTCTGAGCTAAAGTCTTAGCACCTGAACAGTTTGGATTGTTCTCTAAGGTTACAAAATAAGCTAAGTTGTTACTCATCATACAAAAGCTTTTACGAGTTTCGACAACATTACGCAACGGATGAGGTCTCGCCTGAGATCTAGCATTTAAGTTGTAGTCTGGATCAAGCATTCCGGTTGCATCCAAAGACTGGTCATCACGACTCAAACCTGAAGCTAACGTTTGATCAGTTTTGTAAGTAGCAGCGTCATGAGTATTATGTGAGTTATTATGTTTTTTGTTAGTATCAGAAATATTGTTATTATTATAATTAGGGTTATTGTTTGTGGTGTTGTCAGGTATTGGGTCTATAAGTGTGGGTTACTACATTAGAATCGGAATTCGAATTCATGAACGGATTGGATACGTCAGTATTTGCAAGGTTGTCGATGTTTTGGGACAAGTTATCGCTATTTTTAATAAATCCTTGTAACACTTGCAATACTCTAGTTCTTTCGTCTTTTGTTAAATAGAATCGTTTATTTGTTAATTTGGTTAGTGAAACGTTAGTAAGGATGCTTTCCACGGGAACGTAATCGTCATGGTCAAGATAGTATAATTGCGAGTCAGCTTGTGTGAGTGTAAGCCGGCGAACCTGAACGTGAACACTGTCCCCACACACATTATCAAGAATTTCACATAAGTAGAAGCTATCTTTGTTATTTCGTACAACGACAAAATTCCCTGAAATGTACCAGTATGCATTATCTTCTTTTTCATCATGAGAGCAGCTAAACACGGATTTATCCGAATCGGAATCGTCCTGCCGCTCTTGAACTATTAGGACTGCTTCTGGATTGGGATTATAGAGGCGGGTTGCGAAATAAGGCGTCAGCAACATAGTTGCTTTCTCTAGGTTTATATTCGATTGTAAAATCATATACATCCTTAAGTTTAAAATGCCATCTGTTGAGCTGTGAGGTAGAATCTCCGATTGCAATATTGGAAGCATCAGTAGTGACAAAAAAAGGTTGAGAGAAATCAGGATGTTGTAAAATCGGATCGGAAGTGAGAAGGATTTTTAAGTGTTAAAACGCTTGATCTTGAGATTCCGTCCATTTTAAGCATACGTTTTTATTTAGAAGAGATGTTAAAGGTTTGAAAATTTTTGAAAAACCAGGTATAAAACGTCTATAATATCCACAAAGTCCAAGGAGTTGTTTGATATTTCTTGGTTCCTTAGGAACTGGGAAATTCTCTACTGAATGAATTTTGGAGGGATCTGCCTTTATGTTTTTTGAATTTACAATGTGTCCTAAGAATTTTACGGAAGTTTAGTACAATTAACATTTGGTTGGATTGAATCTCATTGAGACTAGTCTCATCCGCCCAGCGAGTTCTAGGAATTCTGAATCACGAGCCCTGCTAAAAATAATCGATTGAAATCGATAGACATCGATTTCAATCGATTATTTTTAGTAGGGAGTCTCAACATTATCAGCGCATATGATAATATCATCAAAAAAAGCGAAATTCCCTCTTATTTGTTTAACTACCTTGTTTGCTCCATAAAACTAGAAGAAGCGTTTTTAAGACCAAACGGCAAGCGGAGGAAATGGAAATGGTCAAATGGGGTAGAAAATACAGTCTTTTCCCTATCCTCCCTTCGAAGAGGAATGTGGTGGAAGCCTGACGCCATGTCCAGCACTAAAAAATCATCGTGACCCCCTAATTGTTCGAGGATGTGCGTGCTGTTAGGGATTGGATAAGTGAATGGTATTGTCTTATCGTTCAGCTGCCTATAATCAATCACCATACGCTACTGATTATTACCCTTGGAATCGTCCTTTTTGGGCACCACCAAAATGGGACTATTGTATGGACTTTCGCTGGGTTCGTCGATACCCGCCTCAAGGAGTTTGATAATTTGTTGATAAACTACTTCTTGTAGGCGTTGAAGAATAGGATACTGCCTAACGTTTATAGGAATTTCATCATACAACTCAATTTTGCGTTTTACGAGGTTGGTGGCAGGAAATGAACGGTGTCGATTAGTTCAAGGACAATGTTCTTTCGTTGTTTGAGGGATCGACTGGAATAAGGCAAACATAAGTGAGAGCTATTAATTGATGAACATAATTTATTAATATTTACCGAACAATTGATAGGTAGTGCTATATCTTCTTCAGGTGATTCTACAATTTGGCTGATTTCGTAAAAACCAAGAGAGTGATCGGGAGGTAAACCCTACTGGATATTGCTTATAACAATGTTTCTATTGACGAGTAGGGGTTTGGAAAATCAGATATGAAGTAATTGATGTGATCAATGACGAAAGATTCGGAAGATATTCACTAATTTCGCATGAATTGATTTGCAAAGGATTATAATTCAAGAAATCTTGTTTGTACAAAGGTAACTTTAAATTGTCCTTTTGTTTTGTTGGATTATGTGTTGATCATGATTATCTGATTGAGACACGGGGCAGTGCGATTTGGTGAGGTGATTGTATGATGTATTTTTTAATTTAAGATCTAATGAACGGACGATGACATGGCTTTGCGGGAACGTACTGATTTGCTTTCCATGTCAGATTGTTCATCTAGATCAGGTAAGGGTGAGCGTGGCTCTACAATAATGGGCATAGATTCACTCCCTGTATCGGATTGGCCATGATCATTTGATGCGACTCAAAAAGATTTAGATTTATTTATTGGAATATTATGAACATTGACATTAAGCGGTTTATTGGCTAGGGGGAATTCGTCAACTATTGCGGTTTAAAAAGGGTAAAATATATTTATCAAAACTAAAGGTTGAAGGCCAAAATCAATTTTAGCATTTCGAACCTTGAAAAATTGCGATCCTAAGATAATGGGTTGTTGGATTGGAAGATCGTCCCTTACAACTACGAATTCAGCAGGTCGTTCGAATAAATTGATGTAAACCCGGCCATAAGAGTAGATGTCGCGATCGGATACTCCTGTAAGTACTGGGGCGTTATGTTCGTAACATAAAAGGTGGGGTTGCAATTGGGATATTTTAACCACATTTGGCTGGGCACCGGAATCTATCATTGCTTCCAAGGGTGATCTACGGAAATTCGTACTACTAAATTTACCTACTGGGATACAATTCCGATTTTAAAGACTCATTGTATAGACGGGCCGGCATCCTCCGTCTCTAGAATCATGCCGACTGAACGCGATGTCATACTCGTCACGGGTGCGTCCACGGCTTCTGTTCGGGGTACGTGCAATGACCCGGTTTTTTGCAGTAAATACAAATTGGATCAATCAAAGAAGAGCTATAGTTACGGTTGTTGTTTGGATTAGTGTTATCGGTTGTTGGATTGAGAGCGCTAGCGTTCCGAGTGGGTTTGTTATTATTTTGGTAATTTCGGTTTTGAGCAGGCAAGTACTTATTTGAGCTTCCTTGATTATTACTGTTACTTCCAAAGGTATTTTGATTATTTTGGTAGTGTTTTAGCACGTATTGCGTTGCATTCGTTTTTCTGTGGTTATAGGTATCTCAAAGATTTATGATAAGGTTTTACCGAAAATCGGTTAAATCGTTACGCTAAGACCATAAATAAAGCATTCTATAATATCTTTATCTTTTTCATCTTGCTTAAGTTGAATAAGTTCTAGGTTACCATCGAGTCTTTTTCTGACGAAAATGGCTTCCCGTAAATTTTGCGTTTCTAATTTTCCCCTAAAATTATTTAAGGTTTCGGGAGGTACAAAAACTTGTTCCAAGCGACTTATTAGTTCATCTAAGTTATTAAAATTTCACCCTTCAATGGCAACAAACGCGCGGTCATTGAACTTATTTTGTACTAACCTTAGAAAGTCGTTTTGCAGGGCCAAGGAGAATGAGTGGTATGCGCTTTTAATTGCTCGTATGAATGGGATTAACGCAGAACCATCGAAAACTGGAACAAGGACAAGGGCCTCTTGCATACGACTGGGTGAAATCCTATTATCAATTATTTATCACCTAATTAACTATCAAGGGTAATAATTGAGGGGTCTTCGTTAGACCTGCACGGTTGTCGAGATATTAATAAAGCAGTTTTTTCATCTTGTAGGTTTTTCATAATTTTATTTTGTTCCGTTAATTGTAACTGAAGGGTTAAATTTTTATTGTTTTCGTCTTGAACTATTGATGCCGCCTCATCGATAACCTCTGAAATTCTATAAGAATTTCGTTTTGGCGTGCTTGTAATTTAATTTTTTTATCCTCAATTTCCTGTTTTTGTTTTTCAATATCCAACAAAAGAGCTCTGATTTCAACTGATGTGTATTCGTGATCGGTAGACATATTGTTGCGGATTTAATGTTTTGCGCTCGACCGCAAGTCCCACTTCCCGCTGCGAGGCGTCGGCGGCGTAATTGCGCTCTCCCTCTCTAGTGGGTACAATGGCTGTCTATCTGTTTGCTCCGTCAAGCCATAGGTATATCTCAACCTTACTCATTATTTCCGAGTTCTAGTTCGTAACGAGTCGACTATCCAGGGGTGTCGGATTAATTATTTTTAAAATAATCGATAATCTTCCGCACATCCGTGAAGTAAATTCACCAGCAAAGTAATCAAAATTTGGAGGTTACGTGAGCTCATCAAGGCGCCCTCAACTTGGCGGCAATATCTGCCGTCACCTCTAGGCCGGTTTGCAAACATTTTTCGCACAGTGACTTCGCAGCGCCATCTACAACTTCGCTTGCCGGACCGACTAGTGAGTCAAAGTAGAATTCTCGTTATGGCATCAACCAGGACCATATGCTGTATTTGCAGTAAGCGCATTATTAGGAAGGACAGGCCGGAGGTATGTCCCCGCTGCGACGGAGTTTCTCACGAGTTTTGTTTTGCGCTCGATTCCGGCTCTGATAAGCCGCGTTGCTGCCAGCGTGTTCCTACTGCTGCGTCTTGTGACTCACTGGGGGCAGCATTCAAGCCACGCCTACCCCCAACATACTATTCAGTAAGCGCCTAGCCGCGCCCCCCTCGCCATCACTCCTCTAGGTTGCTAAGCAACCGCGCGGGGCAGGATTTGAGAGCGCATATGGTGGGTTAGCTAAAGCGTTTGCAAGTCGGATAGAGGATAATGTTGCGCGCATCATCTCGCGAATGGAGGCCAAGATCGAGGCCAAAGTTGACAGCATCTCGGCGGACATAAGGGGCAAACTAAGGCTTCTCAACGATAAAATGGTGCGATCAGAATCGAAACATACGAAGCGCTTTGCCACGATCGACGAACGTCTCGGTGCGCTAGAGGAGTGCGGGAGAACTCCTGGAACTCTAAATAAATCGACCCTCGATCTAAGAGATTCATGTGAGATCCTTCTCCTGGGTATCCCATCCGACTTGAATGCTCCCAGCAAGGATATTTCATTTAAAGTTTTATTGGCAATCGACTTGCCTTTAATGACTAACCAGATAGTGGATTCGAGACAATGGTCTCCTCGATCTATTTCATCCAGGGCCTTCACTTCAACTTCAATTTCTCCTGCTGTCCTTGATACACAATTACGAAACAGCGACACAAAGGGCTTAGTTTTCAGGGTGGCATCACCATCAGCGCGAGAGTTAATTGTAGAAAAGGCGCGGCTACTCAAAGGCCTAACTGCGGTGTCAATTTTTGGCGCGGGGGGTGGGGGAGGCCGGGTTCCATATTTTTGCGTGCGCTTTGACCGAACCTATTCACGACCTTTGGTCTAAAGCCCTTAAACGTTCTCGTGAATTAGGATACGAGAGACCGATAGTCTCCAATCTTAAAGTTTATATGCGGCAAAATAAAAACGGCGAATTTTTAAGATTAAATAACCAGAACGAACTTAATAAATTCACTCCGCTAAATCCCTCTGCAGCTGCATCGTCATCCTCTCATCCTCATACACCTTCATGATTGGCTGCCGGCCGGGTTTCTCTCATTCCACACTTCACACATTTCAATCAACCACAAAAATTATCCATTTTTCATGCTAACATTATCCGTTTGAAATCACATTGTTCACTAATAGAATCATTTGTTTTATCTGAATATAATAATATCGGCCTCTCACGAACTAAATCCTTTGCTTTTGAATAAAGTAGGCACATTGTACTCTGTGTCCACTATGGTTGGTGGAATTTCCCAGAGCACGGCCTTCTCAAAATAATTAAAGGCGTTTCGTCCTCGAACTCCAGCTTGGACTCCTCAGTAAGGAACTGGAGATTCTACCTTAGACGCCTGTCGCAAGATGATCTGCGACGCCAGCAAGATGTTCTGCGGCTATATATATAGAAAAGAGACGACGATCTCTCCAACGAGTGTAGAGAGATAGTCGTCTCCCTCTGGTGGTGGGAAAAACCACCAGCCAGAGCGCGACGTGTTAGACCGTGTCGCGAGTGTTTGTTTTATCATTGTATTACGATATCCTGGCTTTCACCGAAACTTTTCTCACTGATCGCGACTTATCTGACATAGTACATTTGCCAGGTTATACTATCCATAGATTGGACAGAGTTGGTAAGGAGGGGGGGGATAGCGGCTTATACTAGAGAGAAATATAAATTTACAGTTGTGTCCCATTCGGACCCTATTTATTCAAACTCTTCGGAATATATCCTTCTTAAGGTAATAAGTAGTGCCTTCTCGCTTCTACTTGGACTTGTATATAGGAGGCCTACAGCGGCCTACCCGACAAAATTTTTTGAGGACCTCTCTGTCATCATGCCATCATTTCAACATTTGGTGATCACTGGTGATTTCAATATAAACATGTTGGCAAATGATAGAGCGGCCAATATGATGAAAACGCAGCTCAGGTCCTTAAATCTCTTCTTAGTTGACTCTGGTTCTACCCATCATGACATTTCTGCTAATCACTCACCACACACATTACTTGACCTCTTCATTCTGCGCGATCCTCAACCAAATTTTGTTTACAGTAAATCTTCAGCACCTTTTGCAGCGGGGCATGATCTCATTTCTCTGACCTTGGATCTCTCCAAGGCAAAGCCAAAAATGGGGATACGCCGCGAGCGCAGGTTGAGAGCTCTGGATTCGTGTGCCGCATCATCCCTTTTCATGTCATCTCTTCTCATCAGTTCTCACTATCATCAACAATCCGGCCATCCAGTCCCTTACTTTGCCTAATCACCATTCATACTCACATCTACACACTTCATTCCAACCCATCATCTGTGATGTCGACACTCTCACTTCAATCATTATCAAAACTTTTGATACTTTAGCCCCTATCAATTAAAAATTAATTAACCAATATCACAAACCATGGGTCTCCAAAGATATCCGCAAGCTAATCAGGTTTAGAAATGCTGCTTACAGGAGGTTCGAGCTTACAAGGTCTAATTCGGATTTTCTGTACTTCAAAACTCTGCGCTCCGTAATCTCTAACACCTTGGATTCCTGCAAGATCAATTATTTCAACACTCGACTCACTAATTCTTCGTCACCGTTGGATACTTGGAGAGTGTTTACATCCATGGGCCTTTCTACAAGCCGTAGGCCCTCTCCTTTAGCGGTGTTCACTCCTATCGAGTTGAATGCTCACTTCGCTTCGGTTGCAAACGCCTCACCTCCACTAAATCAACCTCATTTTTTCTGTCTCCTAGAATCATCACCTACATCGCTCTCGTTCTCACAGGTCATCTCACCGCGCTCTTTCATCTCATTCTCTCTTCATTTCAGCATGGCATCGCTAAAATTACTGACGACGCAAACGCGGTAGCTCGCTGGGCCAGCGATAATTGGTCTTAAACTCAATGTAAGTAAAACAAAAGTGATGATTCTGGGCAGTCAAGCGTTCGTATCAAGGATTGATCTAGAAACTGCTCAAAGGGTTGTTTTACAAGGAAATCCCCTATTTTATGAATCTGAGGTCAAATCTTTAGGTGTTTGGCTATCGTCTACCCTGGACTGGTCTCGCAGAGCGCACATAGAGTTTTGTACTCGGTGAGATTTTTCAAGCGGGCATTATCGTTCAAGAATGGAAAAGCTCTGGTTGAATCCCTTATATTCCCTCATTTTGATTATGCGTGCGCGATAACTTACAGATCTTGACGACTCAAAATGTCTCAAATTACAACGCCTTCTCAATGCCTGCGTGAGGTTTGTTTAGGGAAATATACCACGTCGTGCACATGTTACACCTTATCGTCTCAAGTTGGAATGGCTGTCTGCCGAGCTCGGACGTAACCTTATCATCGGTATCCTTGCATTCAACGTCATCTCTCATAAACCTCCACTTTATTTAGCTTCCCACTTCATCAAAACTAGTTCCAACCCTGACATTAGATCCTCCTCTCGTCATGCCCCCAACCCGCTCATGTACCTTCCTCCCAGAACCGAAGCTCTCCATAAGTCGTTCGTCATTTGAGCCACTAAGATTATAAACTCGCTTCCTAACACGATCCTCGACATCCGCATCCCATCATTCAGATCCCAACTCCTGTCTTCCCTCATCGAGCTCGACAGATGGCACTGGCGTGAGAGAATCGAGAGGGGGGGGGCCTCAGATATTGTGGTCCCAGAGATGCCTCACGCTTGACTTCGCGGTTCACTTTGTTAGATTAAGTCAGTATTCTAAGTAATTCTAACTCTCAGTTATTGCGTTTTATTTTGAATAACTAGCGTTTTATTTTGCGTAACTAGCGAATTATGTTAAACTAGTTTTCCTTTCTTTTATAGTATATATATTTTTTTTATTTATTGTTAAATTGTTTTTATTTACCTATATATTTTATGTTCTAAGTTATTTTTGAGCTACAATTAGGCGTCTCCGCTAGCTTTTAATTATATTTACTGTTTTTATTTTTATTTTTATTCAAATGTATAACTAATGTTTTTGCGACGCATAATCTATCATGATGTTTCCTTACTACTTACCGCAGTGTACTCGGGGATACTTCCCCAATTTGTACCCGACTAAAGACTATCAATCAATCAATCATCTTGGACGCCTCGGCATCGGATTGCCTCTACTTCATTCTCACGTTTTTCTCCTGTATTGCTGCTCATCGCTTACCTCTTTTCACACACCCGGATTCAGCTCATCGCGGCCATCAGGTCTTTCTCTCAACTCCTACAACTCCTCAAGCTCACCAGGTAAAGAGAGACCGGCCTCTCATTAAGCACGCCGAGGATACCGCGGGTTTAATTCCTACAACGCTCAATTACGCACACATACATGTGTCTTAGTCAAATAAACTAAATATCAACGTGATTATTGTGTGGTTATTTACCCCCAATTCCTTCTGGCAAAATTTAAATTGTTTATCGGTATAGCTAATGATTAACCTTTTGACTGCGGGGGTGGTCGATATATCGACCACTTAAAATACACAACATATTTAATGTTTTTAGATCAATTTTGATGTTTTGAATGTATATAAAATAGTTTTATAATTCCTCAAAATATTATTCACCTTGAAAATAGGTATTTCAAGGTTAAATTTCATCCCTAGTAGAAGCGAGAATTTTAGAGTGATTTCTTTCGTAATTTTATATACTGTATAAAAAATACTTTAAAAAATCACTGCGGTTTCCTTAACCTTGAAAATTTATAGTCTAGGTCATATTGTATTTTATTTGCATAAGCGAAAGTTCGATCTAGCTTTTTAGCATTATTGATGAGGTCAAAACGGGAAAAAAAGTAAAAAATTCGCGATGAAATTTTAGTTTCTAAAACAAAATATCCAGCTTCAACCTTATTTTTGAAGGTTACATAAAATGCTGCGGCATTCATTTTTAGCATGATCTAAAATCATTGACGTAAACACAAAATCTGTTTTTTACTATTTCGGTCTGGGAGTTGGTATATCTTTGTTGTTCGTCAACTGGGTGCGAAATAAATGTCATCACTTATTGCAGAAACTCGTCTTATCTTAAAAAATATTTTAATCTCAAAAAATTAATTTATTTTTTATATTCATATTTATAAATTTATAATACGATTCAGATTGGTACTTCTTATGCATAACCCTAACACAAAATCTCACGTGAGTTCTCACGTGAGATCTCATGCCAAAATCTCATCCGACTTTTCACTCGGACCGCTGCTTAAACTTCTCAAATAATAGGAAATCAATTTATTAATATGGTGAGTCATTTACTAAGTGATAACACCCCCCAGATAAGTCCAAAAATCGAGGTTGAAAGCGTTTCAGACATATTTTCGATTTTTAGAAATTTCTCACATGAGATCTCACGTGAGAAATTTTCAACGATCGAAAATATTTCTAAAAATCGAAAATATGCTTAAAACGCTTTGAAACCTTGATTTTTGAACTCATCTGGGGGGTGTTATCACTTAATAAGTGACTCACCATATACATAAATTGTTTTCCTATTATTTGAGAAGTTTAAGCAGCGGTCCGGGTGAAAAGTGGGATAAGATTTTGGCATGAGATCTAACATGAGATTTTGTAATAGGGAACTTAATAGTCTCCAGGATTTGCACAGTATATAATTTTTACTAATTTCACTTTTTGAATATTACACTATTGAATAGTGTAATATTCTATCTTCTATAAAATGGCTGAACATAAAGCTTGGAGTAGTGGCGAGTCCGAACCAGAAAATGGAGTATTAGAAAACGAGGTTTTAGACAATGGAGCAGAAAATGAAGACATCGGGGAAGTCAATTTGGAAGACTTTTCTTATAAGGAAACTGAATTATCTGAGGACGCGTAGTTTTATCTATCAATCAAAGATTTTCGAGGTAGCTCCGAAATAAATTCGAATATCTCTTTTTCAGGAAATACACCAATTGATTATTTCATTTACTTTTGTGATTCTTCTTTGCTCAAAAAAATTGTAGAGGAAACCAATTGTTACGCAACTCAAAATCCCATAACTCGTTCTTCCCACATGAAAGCTTGGTCTCCTGTCACAAAAACAAATTTGGAAACTTTTCTAGGCCTTTCCATTCTAATGGGCCATGTCTGTAAAGGCGATTTACAAAGTTATTGGTCCACAGATCTTTTGCTACACACTCCAATTTTTGGCCAAATAATGCCTCGCGATAGATATATTCACATCCTACAATGTTTACATTTTCATAATAATGAAGAAATCGAAATTATCCTTTAGTGAAAATAAAGCCAGTAATTAACATTAATTATATATGTAGTAACTATTATTTATGATTATTTACTTATAATATTACTTATATACTAGCAAAGAATACCTCGCTCGCTAACGCTCACTCGGTTGTATTTTGATTGTGCTTATTTTAGTAATGTATATGTAAAATAGTTACACGGCCTTTGTTCTTTAAAGTTAAATGTGACATTTTTATGTTCATTTTTTAAATGAAAAACATTACATTTTTTAAACAATTAGTTAAACCAATTAGGTTTATCAAGGCAGAAATTGCATACACTAAATTCGCTGTGTAAAGTTGAAGCTTATATGCAAAAGAGCCGCGGTGGCTCATGGGTAGAGCTCCCGACTCTCACACCGAGGGTCGTGGGTTCGATCCCAGACGTGTACCTCTGAAAATTTTTTCATGTGCATTTTTCGAACACCGTGACTCAGTGGCTCGGCGTGTCACTATAATGTGACGCCAGTTCAGGTTCGCGTGCGTTTCGTGCATTTTTCAGTGCATGAGAGGCACGGGCATCTGAACTATAGGGAACGTTAGGGACGCGAAGATGTAAAGAGGATCGCGGTGGTTCCATCGGGAGGACAGGAAACTGTAATTATTAGACTAATTACAGTGACCGATGATATCTTCCGATGGACACAAGCACCACTGTTTCAACTACATGTGCTTTGTTTACAGACACACCGTTCACCTCCGTCGCTGATTAGCCCTGGCAGCATAAATAGAGCGACGTTAAATAACATAAAAAAAAAAAAAAAAAAGCTTATATGCATATAAATTTTAATTTTCTTCGATTAAAGCTCTTCGACAACTTTTATCTTGCAAGGAGTTTTTTGTATTTGCACCTGTTTTAAGTATATTTTTGATAATATTTTAATATTTTACTTAATTAATGTGTTAAAAATCATCAAAAAAGAATATTTTTTATAATATATTTTATAAACATGACATTTCACATAATATTTTATAAAAATTACAAAAATATTTTTATAACCGTCCTCTACCCTTAACACCAACAATGATAATTTGCGCATTGCGAAGAGGATTACGGTATAATTAATGCGGTGACTGAGATGTCGTTTTTGTAAAAAAAATTGAGAAATAAACAAAATATGATAGTTAACCACCAAAGTTTTAAAACTAATCAAAATTTCTTTAAAATTACATGTATCTACTATTGTACAGACGACTGAAAAGATATGAGAACTCGATATGTTTTGTGTCGACTTTCCAATGTTTTCGTTTTATTTGATAATTTTAAATAACTATTTATACATTATTGGATGAGAGTTAGGCTCTTGGATAGTATATTTGATGAAAACCTGATGTCGTTTCCTGCAGACCAAGACATCTTGTACTGAAGTAATTTAGATTTTTCGTGTATAGTTGTAACACACGCTCCGTAAAATATATTCATCCTTCCAGCGTTAGCCAACATATGAATGTTGTTATTCGACTCAACGGCGAGGACGTGCTGGTAAGGTATACATTACAAGAGTCATATATTTTTTCAATGCATGATCCATTTAATATTAATATAATAAGGGGTCTGTAACAGTGTAAGTTAAGGAAAGGAAAGTATACTGTTAAATTTTGACGCTAATAATGATAGAATTAAATACAGAAAGAAAATAAATATGACAAAGAGTAAAAAATAAGTATATATATATCTCTCTATAATATATATAAATATTTCGTCGCCGCCGCCGCCGCCGCCGCCGTGTCTAAGAATTCAGAATTCAACATATATATATATGTTATATATATATATATGTCATATATATATTATATATATATGTTATATCTCTCTATAATATATAAATATTTCGCCGCCGCCGCCGCCTCCGCCGTGTCTAAGAATTCAGAATTCAACATATATATATATGTTTTATATATATATATGTCATATATATGTCATATATATGTTATATATATATGTTATATATATATATATATATGTCATGTATATGATATATATATATGTCATATATATATATGTGTGTGTGTGCATGTGTGTGTGTGTGTGTGTGTGTGTGTTTGTGTGTGTGCGTGTGTGTGTGTGCTTGCGTGTGCGTGTGCGTGTGCGTGCGTGTGTGTGTGAGTGTGTGCGTGTGAACATACACTTTTCCAAATATCCATATGTGATATATACAATGGGTTAAAAATTAAATACATTAATTATTGCATTTTTAAGATAATTCATAACTTTTTACAGAACTGAAGGCCATAAAAATGCTACAGACTATTTGAAAGGTATTGCTCCAAGCTTTCTTTCAAACTTTTGGATAAAAAATCAATTGTAGCGCACTTACACTTTTTTTAAGTTGAATATTGGCATGTATTTTATATAACATTTACATTGAAATTAGAAATTCTAACCCAGAAGTGTGTGTGTGTGTACGTGTTATTTGTTTTTTCAAGAATAGATAATATATGTATTTTTTCCGTGCGCAAAAAAAAGTTGTGAATATAACTTGAAAGAATGTGTATTAGTTTACTTATTCCTGATAAAACTCATAAAATAAAAACGGACCAAAAATTTAATGTAATGTTTTTAAAAATATGCACAATTTTACGAAGATAAAATAAATATTAATCAAGTATAACATACACTTTTTCAAATATCTATATGTGAAATATACAATAAATTAAAAATTAATACATTAATTATTGCATTTTTAAAATAATTCTATTATAAACAGTAATGGCAAAAGAAAATTCAAATTTTAACAGAGGCAATATAAAATACGAATTACATTTCAAAAATTTTTCGAAAATTATTATTTTAGTAGTATTTAATTTAAATATTATTCATATCAAAATTTAAAAATTGTATGGATATATAAGTAAGTAGATTACGTATATTTATATAAAACAATATTTTATATAAACAAGTATGTATTTACTAGAAACAAAAGGTTATTTAAGGAATGCCTTTGTTTATAATAATTAAAATAAATATATGGGCTCTGTAACTAAAGGGAAAAATAAATTGGATATAATTATGGATTAAAACGCAAATTTTGAAAGAGGGTGCAAATTACGATTTACGGGAGAAATGGAAGAAACAGGTTTTTATTTATATACCGCTAAAATGTTATAAATAATTCTTTAAAGCTAATACAAAAATTAATTTAATTAAGAAGAAAGTTTTATTACTCTTAAAGTACAAAATATTAATGACATGTAGAACTCTTGGCGATGACTTAAATAAATTAATTTTAGGAGGTAAAGTTCTATTAAATCCGTTTCAAATAATCTAAAATTTTAATAGGTTTTTACTAAATACTACAATGAAGTATATGCACTTTACTATTTTTGGTAAGTTAATTGTTCATTACCATATATATGGGCTATTTCACATCAGTGGTACGATGAAAATTTGAAATCACTCCAAATTTTGTGAACAGACTGGAAATATCTTCCAGAAGATAGAAAAAAAATTTGAGGTGTTAAACATAATTTGCCTAAGAGTTATTCCACCATGAAAAATGGAAATTTTTCAATTTTTTAGAGAAATTATTATTTTTAAAGCTATTTATCTCAAAATCTATTGATTTTTTTAAAAATACATTATAAACAACTTTTGTTCAAAATAATCTTTAGAACTTATCTACTTGGGTTACAATTCCTGATTTTAAAATCTCGAAGAGATAGAACGCCCGGAAATATTGAATATCAAAAAAAAGGCGACCACGCCACAATCGATTTTGATCTAACACCGCTCAAAAGATCACATTTTTTGAACACACAAACACCAAATTTTTTTAAAAATTTAAATGGGAAATACCATGTTAATTTTTGTGAATTTTTGTCTTTCTTTAAATTATCATAACTTTTTACAGAATTGAAGGCCATAAAAAGCTACAGACTATTTGAAAGGTATTGCTCCAAGCTTTCTTTTAGACTTTTGGATAAAAAAATCAATTGCGGCGAACTTACACTTTTTTAAGTTGAATATTGACATGTAGTTTATGTAACATTGACCTTAAGATTAGAAATTCTAACCCAGAAGGATAAATTCTACACATAATTAGCAACGAATATTTGTATAGTAAAAGTTGATAGATTTTGAGTTAAATAGCGATAAACCCAGCTGGTGTTGAAAAAAACTGGATAAAGTTCACTTTTTGAGGTTATAATAACTTTTGAGCTAATAAATTCCAGTACCTAAAAATTTTTTTCTGTATTCTGAAAAACATTTGCAAAGTGTACTCAAAATTTGATGCATTTTAAAATTTTGATCGGACCACTTCACGTGGAATACCCCATATATATATATTATATATATTACACCTTTGGTGTAAGTTATGTCCTAAAATACGTGAAAATTAGTGATTTTATGAGGTTTATGAGGCATAACTTACAACAGCGGTCTTGGCCAATAAGCTAACCCAAGCCATTCGAAAGCTCGCGAAAAATGTGAACTTTTGAGAGGTGTTAGATTAAAATCGATTATGGTGTGGTAGCCGTTTTTTGATATTCAATATGTCCGGGTGTTCTATCTCTTCGAGATTTTAAAATTAAGAAATGTAACCATGGTAAATAAGTTCTAAAGATTAATTTAAACAAAAGTTGTTTGTAATGTTTTTTCAAAAAAATCAACAGATTTTGAGATAAATGGCTTTAAAAATAGAAATTTTTCTAATAAATTGAAAAATTTCCACTTTTCATGGTCGAATAACTCTTAAGCAAATTATTTTTAACACTTAAATTTTTTTTGTATGTTCTGGAAAATGTTTCCAGCCTGTTCTCAAATTTTGGAGTGATTTAAAATTTTCATCGTACCGCTTGACGTGAAATAGACCATATATATGTATATATATGTATGTATGTATGTGGGTGTGTGTGCGTGCGGCGTAATATTTATATAATATATATATATATTGTAACGAATCAATGTAATATTTGATTATATTACATTGCTCGTTACATTCTCTCTCTCTGTCTAGCCTGTGTATTAATATTTACAGATGTTACAGGTCGACGTTCGACGATTTTCGGCGATTTTCGCGGACCTTCGTAAAGGTAAAAGTAGGGAAAGAGAGAGAGAGTTTTCGGTTCGTAAGTGCGAGAGCACTTAGATTAAACTCAACCGTGGAGCGACTAATCTCAACCGCCGAGAGATTAAAATTCAACCGTGTGATTAATTGCCACTGTCGTGAGAAACCTTGCGATTTGTTTTCTCAATATTTTGATCGCCCTGTGCTTGTGATCCTGGTGCTGTGCTGGTGATCCAGTGAAGTTGCAATAGTTTGTTTGGCGACGACGCAGCCCAGGAAGCTAAAGAGTAGCGACTACGCAGACTTCACCTGGTTGTTTGATCATCGATCGCGTCTCAAGCACTGTAAGTGCCAGTCTTGTAGTCTCTCTCTCTCTCTTTCTCTCTTTATTTATCTCGCGTGTATACTGACCTGCGTTTCGCGCGCTGCGACGCGCCTGTATTATTGTTTTTCCCGAATACATTTATTTCTGTTATTAATTAAATACTGCATTGTTGTTTATTTAATTGTTTACCCTCTTTTTCTCGCGTTTCGCTAAATAAAAATTACCGCCGCCTCCGCCTATACGGCTTATTATAGTCGTATTATTACTGAGCGGCTGATCGCGTAAATGAGACTATTATTTTAACGGTAGTTAATTGTTATTATCTTTTTGTATTTATATTTAAAAATAGCAAAACCGTTACATGGCGCCCAACGTGCATGGTCATTAGCGTTACGCGTAATAGTTATAAATAATAGTCTAAAAATTAAATTTCTAATATTTAAAAATTTTCAATTCAGTCAATAGGCGTGTTAAATTAAGAGATTTTATTTCGAGCATTTCGAGAGCGAGCGAGCGCATTGTTTACGTTTCGCGGTGATTCGCGGTGTTTACGCTGCGAATAATATTCGAATATTGTACTTTCTATACATTTCGAAATTATTCTTTTGAATTTTATATTATTCGAATTGTAAATCGATTTTCCTTTGCGATTTAATTTTAGCGTGTCGCGAATTAATTAATTATTTCGTGCTTCTTTTATTATTTAATTGTTTATTTAAATAATTATTAGCGACACCGCGGAAAATATAATTATTGCTTTTCTAATTATTTCTCGTAAACTGTATAATCGCAATTTAGGTTGAGTTAGTCTATTTCGCGTGCGTGTGTGTAAGTGTGTGTGTGATATACGCGGTAAATATAAGTATTGTAGCGTATCGCGGTACATGTATGTAGGTGTATGTAAGCGTGTGCGCAAATAAAGTAAATTAATTTATTTTTTTTTTTTTAAATTTGAATTCAATTTAATTTTTTTTTGTTGTTATTATAAATTATTAAAATAATTTTTATAGCGTTTCTTCGCAATTTAAAATTTTGTTTTTTTTAAATAATTATTATCTTTAAACAATTTGTCTTTAAATTCTTTTAAACTTTGAATATTATATTTGTTTAATTCAATTTTATTCTATTTTTTGTAAGACAATTAGAAATTAATTTAACAAGTTGCAGATTATAATATTTTGTTTTTTTTTTGCAAATTAGTTGATGTTATTAAATTTAAATTGGTTAAGCGAATTTGCGTATAATTTATAGCGATTTGCAATTATTTTGTAATTTGTTTAATGAAATTTTTAATTGTGAGAATTTATTTTGCCAATAAGGCCTAAATTAAATTTATTAATTTTATAATTGTTTATTTAAATAATTATTAGCGACACCGCGGAAAATATAATTATTGCTTTTTAATATTTCTCGTAAACTGTATAATCGCAATTTAGGTTGAGTTAGTCTATTTCGCGTGCGTGTGTGTAAGTGTGTGTGTGATTACGCGGTAAATATAAGTATTGTAGCGTATCGCGGTACATGTATGTAGTGTATGTAAGCGTGTGCGCAAATAAAGTAAATTAATTTATTTTTTTTTTAATTTGAATTCAATTTAATTTTTTTTTGTTGTTATTATAAATTATTAAAATAATTTTTATAGCGTTTCTTCGCAATTTAAAATTTTGTTTTTTTTAAATAATTATTATCTTTAAACAATTTGTCTTTAAATTCTTTTAAACTTTGAATATTATATTTGTTAATTCAATTTTATTCTATTTTTTGTAAACAATTGAAAATTATTTTAACAAGTTGCAGATTTATAATATTTTGTTTTTTTTCAAATTAGTTGATGTTATTAAATTTAAATTGGTTAAGCGAATTTGCGTATAATTTAATAGCGATTTGCAATTATTTTGTAATTTGTTTAATGAAATTTTTTAATTGTGAGAATTTATTTTGCCAATAAGGCCTAAAATTTAAATTTTATTTAATTTTTATAATTCAAAATGGCGTGTATGAACGAGTGTGATTTCGATCAAACGTACGGAGTTGGGATCCGAGGATGGATTTTGAATCTAACAAGCGATCAATTCGATTCTGTACTTGATCAGCTAGAATTGACGCGCGACGGTACGCCCTTTGTACGTGTAGACAGGTTATATAGGCGTTTACGCGGCGATTATACAGCCGCGGATTTCGTCCAGTCAACTAGTGACGATGATTTAGTTTCGCGGACTCGTCGTGAACAAAGACTCTGCACCGTTTTGAAACATGCGAAATTTAGCGAAGAAGCGCAAGTACAGATTGCGCACAGACAATTTGAAAATCTCAATCGAGCGGATGAGAGCGGATTCTCTCCGCTTGCCAATAGCTCGAAGTCAAATGACGATCAACTTGCCGATTCCGATGCGGAATCGCAGCATAGCGAGGGTAACGCGGGAAATATCGCGGGGAACCTTGCGGAAAACGCGGCGGAAAACACCGCCGAAAATAATTGTAAATCAAATTTTGAATTGACTTCGATAAAAACGCTTAACACAACCATACCGGTAAGGCCAATTCCTACCATTTCGACCGCGATGATAACCACCGCTACTACAACTACGTACTCGACGACGCAAGCAGCGAGTACGCATTTACAATCAAGAGGTGCGATACCAAAAACGGTATTTTCTTCAAAAGAAAATAATAAAATTGATAATGATATCGTTTTATGTGCATTAGCTAATGGCGTAGTCTACAACGCTCCAAGGAGTTTAGCCCTGGAGTTGAGTAGAACGCAATCGCTTGCCTTTCAACAAGAGAAGGAGTTGAATTATCTAAGGCAGCAATTAGCGGATTTTGCGACGAGTACGCAGCTTCCGACGCAAACGTCAATTGCGGCGGAAAAGCAGCGGAAAAATCGCAAAAGTGTTAATTTTCAAGATACTTTTAATTTAAATTATTTTGAAACGAATAAGCATCCTGAAGCACCTCAAGCGGTATTACACACGCAAACGGAAAAGTCGCTTGGATCGCGTTTAAACGCAAACGCGTTAAATTTTCCGACTCCTACGTCAAATTTCTCGTCTCTGCCAGCTCCTGCGGATTGGCAAGAGTCTGGAAGGGGGGAAAATATGCCTGTAGTTACAAGCGATCAACTTACGCAAATCTTGTCGAATATGTCGACTAGAGCGCCTATACAGTCACATGACGTAGGTCGCACAGTTCGCCAGTGGAATATTAAGTTTTCCGGCGAAAAACGCGAAAGCATCGAAGAATTTATTCAGCGCGTGGAAGAATGTCGCAAGTTAGCGCATATTTCTGACACGGATTTGCTGAATGCTTTTTCGGAATTATTAACTGGCGTAGCGCTACATTGGTATCGCCAATCGCGGAAAGATTGGAATACTTGGGCTGATTTTTGCAATGCTGCTCGACGATGTTATGGCGTTGAGCAGAACTTTCAGCAGCGCTTAATGGCGGAAGCGCAAGCACGCAAGCAGGGTAGAGAAGAGCCTGCTCGCGATTACATTTTCTGCTTGCTAACTATATTTAGCAGAATGAATGCGCCTCCAAGTACGCAGTTTCAGCTAGACATGTTGTATGCTAACATGTTGCCGTCTGTTCGGAAGTTAGTTCCGAAAGAAAAAGTTACAAGCGTCGATAGGCTTGTGCAGCTAGCTCGTCAGGCGGAAGAGCTTATCGCGGGGAACCTTGCGGAAAACGCGGCGGAAAACACCGCCGAAAATAATTGTAAATCAAATTTTGAATTGACTTCGATAAAAACGCTTAACACAACCATACCGGTAAGGCCAATTCCTACCATTTCGACCGCGATGATAACCACCGCTACTACAACTACGTACTCGACGACGCAAGCAGCGAGTACGCATTTACAATCAAGAGGTGCGATACCAAAAACGGTATTTTCTTCAAAAGAAAATAATAAAATTGATAATGATATCGTTTTATGTGCATTAGCTAATGGCGTAGTCTACAACGCTCCAAGGAGTTTAGCCCTGGAGTTGAGTAGAACGCAATCGCTTGCCTTTCAACAAGAGAAGGAGTTGAATTATCTAAGGCAGCAATTAGCGGATTTTGCGACGAGTACGCAGCTTCCGACGCAAACGTCAATTGCGGCGGAAAAGCAGCGGAAAAATCGCAAAAGTGTTAATTTTCAAGATACTTTTAATTTAAATTATTTTGAAACGAATAAGCATCCTGAAGCACCTCAAGCGGTATTACACACGCAAACGGAAAAGTCGCTTGGATCGCGTTTAAACGCAAACGCGTTAAATTTTCCGACTCCTACGTCAAATTTCTCGTCTCTGCCAGCTCCTGCGGATTGGCAAGAGTCTGGAAGGGGGGAAAATATGCCTGTAGTTACAAGCGATCAACTTACGCAAATCTTGTCGAATATGTCGACTAGAGCGCCTATACAGTCACATGACGTAGGTCGCACAGTTCGCCAGTGGAATATTAAGTTTTCCGGCGAAAAACGCGAAAGCATCGAAGAATTTATTCAGCGCGTGGAAGAATGTCGCAAGTTAGCGCATATTTCTGACACGGATTTGCTGAATGCTTTTTCGGAATTATTAACTGGCGTAGCGCTACATTGGTATCGCCAATCGCGGAAAGATTGGAATACTTGGGCTGATTTTTGCAATGCTGCTCGACGATGTTATGGCGTTGAGCAGAACTTTCAGCAGCGCTTAATGGCGGAAGCGCAAGCACGCAAGCAGGGTAGAGAAGAGCCTGCTCGCGATTACATTTTCTGCTTGCTAACTATATTTAGCAGAATGAATGCGCCTCCAAGTACGCAGTTTCAGCTAGACATGTTGTATGCTAACATGTTGCCGTCTGTTCGGAAGTTAGTTCCGAAAGAAAAAGTCACAAGCGTCGATAGGCTTGTGCAGCTAGCTCGTCAGGCGGAAGAGCTTATCGAGGAAGAGCGGAATTTTCCCGCGCCTCCGCCGCCAGAAAAGAGCGTTCTGCCTTCTGTGGCTTATAAGCAGCCAGATACCAGAGGTAAGAAGGGCGGAAAAGCTGCTAGCGATGATGCCACGGTAAAAGTAGCGAGTATCGCAGAACCGACAATGGAAAATTTGGCCAAACTCTTAGAGAAGATGCTAGATGAAAGATTTAGCAAATATGCGAATTCTTGTGCGAATTCCGCCAATAAGAAAGGCCAAAACGCGCGTAATTTTAGTAAACCAGGTGCGCCGAAAGGAGCAAAGAATGTTTCTGATAAGCCATCTGGCGTGACTAGTACCGAGAGGAAGGATGATGGTAAAAATAAATCATCCAATACTAATGGAAAATCCGCGCGTAGTCACAACCGCGATAAGAAAGCAGGTCCCAAGGAGCGTGTGTACTGCTATCGCTGCGGTTGGCCCGGGTATATCAAGACGGATTGTCCTGAGTGCTCGGGAAACGAGAAAAGGGGCGAATAGATAAGGTCCCTATCGCCCCAATTATTAGTGAGACCTCTGATGGTGATAAGGCACAATCAGTACCTGCGCAAACGGAAAAAGTGCCCTCGCTTTTGCCTGTCGGAGTGGACAGACAATCAGCGGAAAAAGGTGTTTGCGATTCCCGCGCTGAAACGCCAGTGGAGGAGGAAACTCCGCAGTTTACTCGCTGGTGGCTGCAGATTGGAATCGGTGGATTCCGCGTACGCGCTTTGTACGATTCAGGGGCGGCTCGTACGGTTATTAATTCCTTAGGCTTGCAGATTGCGTCAGCCATTGGAAAACCGCTTACACCTTATACTGGACCAGGAGCACGACTCGCTAACGGTCAAAGTGTTCCAATCCTTGGACGCTTGGAACTGCCGTTTGATTTAGCGAATGAACGTCATTACTTGGACGTACTAGTGATGAGCGATCTCGACGCCGACTGCATTCTCGGTGCCGACTTTATTCGTGCATTTAATGCTGTTTTGTTGCCCCGTGAAAATCAGTTAGTGATTGAGAACGTGGCCGAAGCAATTCAGCTTGAAGTATCTGCTATCGGCATTGGCGATGTATGTACGCTAGCTGCCGTCGGCTTAACAGGTATTGACTAAGCGCAACGCAAACAACTCAATGAGTTGTTGGAAAAGCGTTTGACTGCTCCGAATGCAAAGCTAGGCTGTACTAACTTAGCTGAGCATGAAATTAATGTGGGCGGTTTGCGTCCCATCATGCAGCGCTACTATCTAGTCTCTCAGAAGATCAAGCTGTCGCTGATAGCGAAGCCGCAGCAGCTGTTCAAAATTGGCAACAGCGTATGCAAACGTTGCCAGAGCTGCAAGCTCAAGCTGCTGAACGAGCGACATGCGCACAAGCCCGTCAGGCCGAATATTATAATTCAAAACGCCGCGATGTACAATTTGCCGTGGGACAAAAAGTTTCTAAGCGGAATCGTATACTTTCGTCCGCTGCCCAAGGCATAGCTGCTAAGCTAGCTCCGAAGTACATCGGACCTTTTATTGTTTCGGCGTTACTCGGCTCAAACGTGGTAGAGCTCATCGACAATGATGGAAAAGAAGCAGGTAAATGCCACATAAGTGATATTAAGCCATTCTACGGAGACCGAACGGACGTATCTGTGGAGAGTAGATTAAATCGAGAGGATGCGACGAGGGACAGCGAGGGATTAAACGCAGAGCGAAGAGCTAGCGACGAGTCCAACGATAATGATCCTGTGAGCGCGAACGCACTGCGTAAGCGAGGTAGGCCGCGCAAAACTCGGGTAATTGTTAATCGTATGACTGCGGTAGATCGTGCCCCTTCTAACGAGCGATTAAACGCGAATACTGTTGTATACGCGAATCCTCCGACGACGGAAATTAGGCGCGGAAGGCCGAAGGGTTCAAAGAACAAGCCCGTATCCCCGGTGGAAACGATCGAACAGCGCACTCGGTCGCAGAAACCGTAAATGTTCCTTTGAGCGATTGATGTATCTACGCGTACCTTTTCTCCGATTTCGTAATCTTCGTAAGGCGTATCGCTCTTAATTATGGTTATAATAAAGAGAGAAGTCCTTTATATGTTGGCCTGCTTAACATTTTCTTTTGTCTGATGTTTTGCTTTCAAATCAATTTATTTTATTTATTTATAAATATTATTTATGTTAATTATCTTTTTCATTTTGTCTTCTGGCCTAGAGAGAGAGTAGAAATGCAGAGCTGGTACGTCTTCGGCTACCCAGCGTCTGGAAGGGGGGAGTGTAACGAATCAATGTAATATTTGATTATATTACATTGCTCGTTACATTCTCTCTCTCTGTCTAGCCTGTGTATTAATATTTACAGATGTTACAGGTCGACGTTCGACGATTTTCGGCGATTTTCGCGGACCTTCGTAAAGGTAAAAGTAGGGAAAGAGAGAGAGAGTTTTCGGTTCGTAAGTGCGAGAGCACTTAGATTAAACTCAACCGTGTGATTAATTGCCACTGTCGTGAGAAACCTTGCGATTTGTTTTCTCAATATTTTGATCGCCCTGTGCTTGTGATCCTGGTGCTGTGCTGGTGATCCAGTGAAGTTGCAATAGTTTGTTTGGCGACGACGCAGCCCAGGAAGCTAAAGAGTAGCGACTACGCAGACTTCACCTGGTTGTTTGATCATCGATCGCGTCTCAAGCACTGTAAGTGCCAGTCTTGTAGTCTCTCTCTCTCTCTTTCTCTCTTTATTTATCTCGCGTGTATACTGACCTGCGTTTCGCGCGCTGCGACGCGCCTGTATTTTTGTTTTTCCCGAATACATTTATTTCTGTTATTAATTAAATACTGCATTGTTGTTTATTTAATTGTTTACCCTCTTTTTCTCGCGTTTCGCTAAATAAAGATTACCGCCGCCTCCGCCTATACGGCTTATTATAGTCGTATTATTACTGAGCGGCTGATCGCGTAAATGAGACTATTATTTTAACGGTAGTTAATTGTTATTATCTTTTTGTATTTATATTTAAAAATAGCAAAACCGTTACAATATATTTTAAAATTGTTTTTTCAAGAATACATAATATACGTATTTTTTCCGTGCGCAAAAAAAAGTTGTGAACATAACTTGAAAGAATGTGTATTTGTCTACTCATTCTTGATAAAACTCATAAAATTTTTAAACGTATACCCAATAATAATAACGGATCTAAAATGCAATGTAATGCTTTAAATACAGATGCAAAATTGTTTGAAGATTAAATAAATATTAATCAAGTATAACATACACTTTTCCAAATATCTATATGTGAAATATACAATAAGTTAAAAATTAAATATATTAATTATTGCATTTTTAAGATAAATAATAATTCTATTATAAACAGTATAGGCAAAAGAAAATTCAAATTTTAACAGTGGCAATATAAAATACGAATTACATTTGAATAGATTTTCAAAAACTATTAATTTAGGAGCATTTAATTTAAATATTTTTTAAATTAATATTTCAAAATTGTATGGATATATAAGTGTGTAGATAATTTATATTTATATAACACAATATTTTAAATAAGCAAGTATGTATTTATTAGAAATAGAAGGATATTTAAGAAATGAATTTGTTTATAATAATCAAAATAAATATTTGGGCTCTGCATAGTAAAAATAAATTGGATATAATTATGGATTAAAACGCAAATTTTGAAATAGAGTGCAAATTACGAATCACGGGAGAAATGGAAGAAACAGGTTTTTATTTATATAGCGCTAAAATTTTATAAATAATTCTTTAAAAATAATACAAAAATTAATTTAATTAAGAAGAAAGTTTTATTACTATTAAAGTACAAAATATTAATGACATAGAACTTTTGGCGATGATCGTTCGTCATTAAATAAATTAATTTTAGAAGGTGAATTTCTATTTATAACGGTTTAAAATAATCCAAAATGTTAATAAGTTGTTAACTAAAATACTACAATTTAGTAGGTATATGTACTTTACTATTTTTGGTAAGTTAATTTTTCATTAACATTTATAATTATTAAAATATAAATTTAAGCTTTATGAGAATTCATATAGTTTAAAATTTACAGTTAACATTTAATATGTCTATTTTTTTTTATTATTTTTATTCTGATTTCATTACACTAAATTTTGGTAAACTTTTATTTATAAATTATAATAACTATAGCAATACCTCCAAGGTGTTGTATGAATCTGTTTAATTTTTAAGGTGTCCATGGTAGTGAAAAAATAATACAATTTAAAACATTATTTTAAATAAATTAATTACGAAAAACCTTTTTCGAAATTAAAAATAGGGGGTTGGCGCGCGAAGCGCGCAGGGGGGCGAAGCCCCCCTAGTATATATATATATATATTGTGTCTATGTAATGTAGCAGGGTTGGTTTATACGTCAGGAGGGTTATACTCGTCCTGTGCATGTATCCAATGCACAGGAAATCTCCGCACCGCTGCGATCAGCTGTCTCACCATACAGCTGGTAAATCGGTAAAATTACCTTTTGGGACGACCGGAGCTAGCCTCAAGCTCCGAGTGACGTTGTTGGCCCTGTGTACAATGTATGCACTTACCTAGTACACACTTATTCTTCCTCGATACTCGTACTCGGCTCCTCAGATGTGTGTCGTGCGAAGCAATGCACGACACCCGCGGGGCATGGCGGTATTCACCTTCGGGGATAGGGAGTGATCACTGGTTAACTAATTATTATTCGAAATTAGAGATAATGAACTAATTTATTAAATGAAATGTAAAAGTGGAAAATACTACAATAAGCCGAGACAAGGCAAGGTTAAACCTTGGCTCAAAACAAATAAAGCTATTCGCGTAATCTATAAAAATATACAATACACGGTTACGTGTGCGTGTGTGCACCCGCCGCCATATACGTGTCGAGGCACGCGGTCTCGATCTACTCGGGAACGAGGTTAGGCTTGCCTGGTACGGGTTACCTGGCTTCGCAGTAAAATACGCCAATCGTAATCGCGCCGGAGTGTGAAGCACTCCAGTTTGCCGTACGCGTGGTCTATTGAGTGAGAGAGAGTGTCGCGACGAGAGCGATACCGCGCGTATCCGTTCGCCGATCTTCCCTCGTGTACCGATATGGACAAGTACGGCGCCGCCTGGACAGGACTTACTTGTATATTACCGGGGACCTAGCGAACTGCGTTCCTTGTCCTCTCTCTACCTCGTGGACTCTCTGCTTCGTCCTCCGCCTATCTCTCTCTCTCTTTCTCGCCTTCGACTTCTCACCCGGAAGTTGACGCGTCACGGGATTCTCACGGTCGCACATAAAATAATTTCCATATGGGGGGGGGGGTATCGTAATTTTAAATAAATTAATGTAATATAATGTGTTTACAGAATACATAAAATATAAGCATGTTATATACTCTCATAAATTATATTTTTTTTCAATGGCGGTGGTAAAATTTTTTATAAAGTGGTACATAATACTATCGTCGTGTTATATATGGTTTTAATTTGTATGTGAATGTAGTATTATTTCAAAGTGATGGTTTTTATAATGCATATTTAAAAATTTTGGTATTTAATAGAATCTGTATAGTAATTGTTATTATAAAATTGAGTGTTATGAAAATCATTTTTTACGCACGTTGGGTGAGTGATTGTATCTAAATGGCGGCTCTGTCGAAATATTTTATACATGATACATGCAAATATAATTATAAAATAATTATAAATTCTAATTATAAAATTTTAAAAAATCTAAGTTTTTAAATAATAATTTTAAATACCTGTTTATACGTTATTATAAGAATTAAACTTTTGGTCGTTGTATTTTGGGAAACTCTGATTCTTTTTTGGAGTCTGTAGGTTTTGTCAAACTGCAGGCTATTTTGATTTGTCGAGTATAATTGATGGCAGTGGATCTGTAAAATAAATTTTTCCTTTCAGCGTTAGCCAACATATCAATGTTGTTATCCGACTCTTACGACGAGGACGTGCTGGTAAGGTATAAATTTCAAGAGTCATATTTTTTTTATTACAAATTCCATTTTGTAACGATATAATTAATTACATAATACAGTATATGTTGCATATATTGTTTTGCATATTTATTTTAATGATTCAGTAGTAGTAATATTTCAATGTTTTTTTCTTATATTTCATTTTTTTTATTTATTATAACTAATGTAATGATTTGTCATTTACAATATGATATGTTGCAGCCGGTTTTCAATTGTATTTTAATGATTTTCAGCGCAAACAATTATTAATTATTTTCCAGATTCACTTTAATCATTGAATAGTTGTAATATTTTAATGTTTTTTTTCATACTTCCATTTTTATTTATTTATAAAATGTATATGAAATGTGTATAAATTTTCGTCTACACATTTACAATACTTCTTTAAACACTATATTCTTAGTGTAAATTTTGTGCTTATTTTTTAATTTATGATTTTCTATTTTTGCATTGTTTAATAGTAATATTTTTATATTGTTTCTACTCTTAGCTCTTGAAAGAGCTACGTATAATTGACCATGGCTAAAAACTGGCGACGGTAAATAGATACCAACTTGTTTGTATGACTGTCCTTGTGATTTGTTAATAGTCATTGCAAAACCTAATCGAATGGGAAATTGTTTTCTGCGCATGTTGAATGGTATATCTTCTTTAGATGGTGACAAAGTGATTCTTGGTATTAAAACTAATTTTCCAATTTTTTTTCGGCTTATAATTTCGGCTTTAATTAAATGTTTCATAAGTTTTGTTACTAATAATCTTGTTCCATTACAAAGACCTTCATTCACATTTAAATTTCTTAGAAGAGTTACTATTGCACCTACTTTTAATTGTAATTTATGTAGAGGAAGTCCATTAGGTGTAAGGGAATTAAGAAATTCTGTAGGTAACATGACATCTAAGTTTTCTCCATTATCATCTTCTGCTGTATCTACACTTAAGTATTCAATAATTTGCCCTTCTATTATAGCCAAAATTTTATTATTTATTTCAATTATGTCGTTGTTGGTGGGGGCTAATATAACTTTATCATTTAAATCTTTATCATTAATTTTTATTTCATTTCCAAAAATTTCTGCAATGATATCATTTTCTTTTGCTATTAAATCAAGAGGGATTTCAAGCAGTTCATTTTCTTCTTCATACATATTTAAACGTTCACCTTCACCTACATTTAATAACCATTGTCTAAAATAATTGTCATTATCTGTCACTCGAAGATTTTCATTTAGTGTCATACGTATAAAATTCGGCCATAAGTAACTGTTTTTAACTGAATTTTCAATAACTTCAGTACGACTACCATGTCGTATAACTGCTAATGTTTGCCTAAAATCGCCTGAAACAACCAACATTTTACCACCAAATATTTTTTTATTATTACATATATCTTGAAATAGGCGATTGACTGCTTCAAAAGCATATTTCGATGTCAGATATTTCATCCCATATTATAATTTGAACTTCTTTTAAATTTTTACCCTCTATTGAATTAGATTTAATATTACATGTAGTACATTCTGTGATATTAAGTGGTAGTTTAAATGTTGTGTGTACTGTTTTCCCGTTATGTAATAAATTTGCTGCAATCCCTGTCCAAGCAACACATCAAAATGAAATGTTTGAGAATTTAAGATAGTCTATTACAACATTAAGTAATTAGCTTTTCCCACTTCCTCCTGGTCCATCAATAAAAAAGCTTTTTTATCTTCAATTTTTAAATGTTGCACAATAGTATCGAAAATGTCTTTTTGATGATTTTTTAAAGAATTTACGTTGACGTTTATTTCAGTAAATGTGCAACTTTTGTTATGTGTTGTTGATGTATCAGCATAATCTTCTATAAATGTAGATATAACGGGTAAATTAAAATTATTTAAAGAATATCCATTCAATTGTAGATTCTTATCAATAATGTTTAATGCTAGGTTTTCACCAGCATTTTGTTCATATTTTGGGTGGTAAAAAAAGTGTTTGTATTTTTCGTACAAATCTCTTGCATTAATAGGATTGTGAAAAATACAAATATATGCAAATAATTCACAAAGAGCAGTAGGAAAGTGTAATTGAGTTGTTTCTTCCAAACATCTTTCCCATTCTTTATCTTCATTAACCAAATGTCTAGCTATAGAAGCTTCATAAAATGTAGAATAAATTATATCATCAACAGTACGTAAATCCTTAAATGATGATGTTCCTTTGACATGTAAAAGTAATAATCTTATAAAATATCGTTCTCGATCCTTTGGATTCACTAAATACATTCTGCTTAATACAGGTTTTTTTGGTTTTTTTCTTTTATTCCATGATTTTGAATTATTATCAAATACATAATTTAATGGTATTTCGGAATATAAATAATTTCGTGCATCAGAATCGATTTGATTTAATTTAAAGTATGCTGTTAATGTCGTTTCTACATTTTTTTTTAAATTTCTGTTTCTTTTCCTTCTTTCATACATTTCTTGTTCATCTTCATTGTGAATAGCTAATTTTATTATGGTATGTGAAAGTTCGTGTAGAGAGTATTCTAATAGTCTGTGCATAGCTTCTGGTGGACATAAATATCTTGTATTAATGTATTGTTTAATTTCATCGTATTCGTATTCATTGCTTTCAATATCTTCATCATGAGTTAAATTAGAACTGTCTTTTGATCTGATACCTGCGTCACGTATTTCTATGTACGCATTCATGTCCTTCATAACAATATTTAAATAAGTATTTTATACATTGGACTGTTGAGCATACTTCGACATTAATGTGACAATTAAATTTTAACAATAAATAAGGATTATACGGAACAACAAACCGATTATCAGCTATTCTATTGTGGTATTTACCTTTATAATTGATTTTTTGCTATCATTTCTTTTTATATATAATGGATATCCTGATGAATTAAGTGTTGTTTTGTTATTAAATTTTTTTGGAAAATTTTTCGTACATTTTTTTGTGTCTTTACTCATGCAAGGTGAACTCATGAGCATTTGCTCTCCACAAAATAATAGCATATGCATGTGAGGAAGTCCACGTTTTTGAAATTCGATAACATAAGTGTAGGCGATACAATTTCCTAAAACACCTTGCTTAATTACCAATTCTTTAAATTCTTTTATTTTTTGATGAAATACCTTAACTACTAAATCTGGTCTATCAATTACAGTTTCATATTTTTCTAAATGTTCAGTTATTTCTTTCCAGTTTGGATTACATGTCATTGTTATAAATAAGTCATACTCATTGAGTCAATGTAATTTTGTTTTAGGAATCTTGATCTTCCAACAAAATTTGATAGCAAAATAAACTTTTTTCCAATTTTTATATTTTCAGATTCTTTTTTCTTGTGTAAATAATCCATTACGCCTTTATAATAATCGCTTCTTAAAATATCTTGGTTTTTCTTTATAAAATATAATCTTGATTGTTCAACTTTTACAAATTCATCAATTGTAAACTGTTGAGAAACTTTTCCCATATTAAGGTATGAATTAAATCCATTTCTCATAGAAAGTCTGTAATTATAAAATTGCTAGCATGAAATATTGTTTTTCTTATATTTGCATTTCATATTAGGCATCCATCCATATCCTTCATTTGGATAAATAAGTGGGTATGTCATTGGATCAGTGTGTTTATTTATTAAAGGAATACTAATTGGATTGTCATATTTTGAATATATATCTAATACGTCGCACTCTGGCTGGTGGTTTTTTCCACTACCAGATGGAGACGACTATATCTCTACACTCGTTGTAGAGATCGTCGTCTCTTTTCTATATTTATAGCCGCAGAACATCTTGCTGGCGTCGCAGTTCATCTTGCGACAGGCGTCTAAGGTAAGATCTCCAGTTCCTTACTGAGGAGTCCAAGCTGGAGATCGAGGACGAAACGCTTTTAATTATTTTAAAAGGCCGTGCTCTGGGAAATTCCACCAACCATAGTGGACAAAGAGTACGATAGGCCTGCTTTATTCTAAAAGTAAATTATTTAGTTCGGTGTGACCGATAATACATACATATAGACATTTACGAACGATAGATTCATTTTTCAAATAAAAGTAGTTTTATTATCATTATTAAAAGAATATTTTACGCTAGATGGCAGTACGCACGGATCATGGCAAGCTAGAATATGCTTTCGCCGCCGCCACTATTGACATCACGCATGCGCATTTGTTTCAGACTCGAGACAAATAGCCGAGCAAAATGATTTGATTTGACTCCCATAAAATTTTTAAATACGTGTCATACTGATACTCATATTATGATACATACTAGTTGAATTTTCGACATGACAAATTGAACCGTACTACGTATTTATCATAGATTCAATGTAAAAGGAAACGTACTGCTGCAAGAATCCGGCATATCTATCGATCGACCCAAGGGAGCGGAGCAAAAATCGACTTGTGAGCCGTGCTCCGCTCCCTTGGGTTCTGCTATCGTTGGTATTAAGTGTAATGTCGTATTTTTTCAGTATGTAAAAAAAATAAATACTTACAATCGAAATACGTACAAATTCCGTAAACCAAACATACGTAACATTTATTATATATGTATATATCGAAATATGGATTATAATAGATAATAAAAAATGCGTATAAGTTACACTATTTTTATTACGATGCTATCGAAATAAGTGGCGCCATCTACGATCACTTCGATTACGACTTGCCATAGATGACGCTCTTGATGATAGTTATCATTTCTTATACATAACCAGCATTACCGGCGGTCAGAGCGGTAAAATCGCAGAATTGAGTATGAGACCCCCTTAAGTTGAAAAATATTATATTTGAAATCCTTTTTCGATAATTTTTTCAGATTGTTGCTTACGAGCTAATAGAATTATACTGAAAATGTCAGAAAATTTGAATTTGACGATATCGTCCATATCATTCAGGTGACCGGCGATCAAAGTTTACATCAAATATTTTGAAATTTTTATTAAAAAAATAAATTTAAACTTCACCTTTGGTTCCTACTGAACATTTTTCACACGTTAGCTGACTGCTGATGTTGAATTTACTGGCACAAATTATGGTAGTAGCTGACTACAGAGGCGGAACGAGGAATTGAAATGAACTATTAAGTCGTTTCTGAATTAATTTTTAATTTGCAAAATACATTGCAGGTTATTCTAACTGCATGTGTACATTAATTATCTGCAATTCAAATTAAAAATAAATCCAAAAAATAATTAATATGTATAATATGTATGCGTCCCAAGTCCGCTATTCCTTCGCACAGGAATTTACCACTCTACCTGATTGGTTCATTTTTCACAATTGACCAATCAGCGTCGAAAAGTGATACGTGATGGAATTACGTATTCATCGAACGAAACGAAGCTTGTTCATCGATCATCCCCGATTGCGAAACACTTTTAACACCGATTCTTTTGTAATGCTTTTCACACTTACTAAATAATCTTTGGGAACAATCGCTGAAACGTTTAATATATATACACTGACTGTAACAAAAAAGAATTCGTTCAGATAATTATTTGAATCTTAAATGAATGCTTTTCGAACAATTTTGAAAAATAAAAATATTTTATTGCCGTTGTCTAAAAAGAATTCTTTTAGAATGCTTTTATTACTAAATTAAATATCTTCAAGAAAAATCTATGAAATGCAGTTATTAAAAACATGTCGAAAGAATTCTTTTAAAACTTTTTTTGAATCATACATAAATACTTGTTGATTTCGTCGCTGATTATTTTTGTATCTAATGCTTAAACATTTGTTCAAAAAGAAGTCTTTAACAGTCCTTTTATAATGCGGATATCTAGAAAGCGCGGACATTCGCCAATTCTACAAGTAATAAAAAAGATATCTTACAGCGTTTTTAATTAATTTTTTCGATCAAAATTCACTAAAAAGACTTCAAAAAGAACTCTTTTATGATACTTTAAAAATACTTTAAAATTTCTAATTGCTTACTGGGAACGCTTCTTTTTCTCGTTCATTATTTATATCGATACAGCTCATTGTTTGTCTTTTTATCATAGTTTGCTGTATTATTTCTATATTATTAAATTGTTTATTTTAATTTTTTTGATAAAATGAACTATAAGTTGGTATTTCATAGTCTATTTCCATTGGGGTAATAGAATCAACGGAAATGATTTTATCCTTATTATATAAATTCATTATTGTTTGTTGTTCAGAAATAAATTTCTGTTGAAAATTTTGTTCTATTATTTTTATTTCTGCTACATTGAAATTCGATTTTTTTCATCAATACAACAAATATGAATGATGTTTCTTTTGATTGGTATTGTTGAAATATTATAGTTTATATTTTGTAAAATTGGAAACATCGTAATACTACGTGTTTCGTATAGCAAAAGCTATCGCGAAAATTCCACAATCATAACTATTGGTTTGAAATTGCACTGTTTCAAAAACAATTTTTAGTTGTTGACTATCTGGAAATAATCTATTGATGTATACTTTATGTTCATTTTGCAAATATTTAGCATTTAAACTATCATAAATGTGTATTGTTCTATTATTGTAATACATACAAATCCAATGACCTTTTTCATAATTTCCAGAAAATAACAATTGAATGTATTCATTATTCATTTGAACTGGGTTAATATTATATGGTTTTTGAACTAAAAGAGTTGTTTGCATATTGAATGGTGTACATGATTTAAGGATGTTATTAAATTCTAATATGTGTTCATCATTTAACATAGAATCATCGTTGCTATATGGTTCAATCCCTTTTACAACTAATTTTTGTACTTCCGTCAAACCCATTATAAGAATGGTTTATTTTACAAAATGATTCACAATTATAAAAATAATATTAATAATTTGTTTCAATTGTTTAATAATAATTATAATTTTTTTTATTTTTCTATACGATTATTTTAAATTTTTTATTAATATTGTTTTGTAAAGCTGAAAAAAATAAAATATAAATTATTAGAAAACAGTGTTTATAAGAAAGTAGCTTCAATGTAATGAATGAAATATAATTAATAAAAATTTAATATTTTATAAATACTAATATTATACATACCCTGGTGGAAATACATTTTCGATGAAAATGCTCCAAAGTATGCTAAAAGTCGGCCAAGTTGCGCCAAAAGTGGGCCGATGTTTACCAACATTGAAATATTTGGAACATTTTTCCAGTTTTGGTAAACTTTAGCCCACTTTTGGCCAATTTAGGAACATTTTGTATTGATTATGGAATAAATTTTTCAACCAGTAAAAAATTGTTTTTCACATGCAATTTCTTAAATTATGGCGCACTTAATTGCGTTGATAATATTTAATATTGCAATAATAATATGTTGTAAATAATATGTTGTAATAATCTTTTCTGTAAATGGGCCAACATTTAAACAATCTGGGCCAACCTTTACACAAAGAGGGCCAAACTTTCCATCTAATGGGCCAATATTTGCACAAATTGGGCCAACGTTTACATAAACTAGGACAAACTTTACAAAAAGTTGGCCAATATTTTCAAAATGTGGGCGAACTTTTTCATAAAGTGGGCAAAACTTTGTAGAAAGTGGGTCAATATTTGCACAATCAGAGCCAACCTTCACAGAAAAAGGGCCAAATCTTGCACAAAATGGTTTCAAAAATTTTTAATTCTATATAAAATAAAAAATTTGCTACTCAAAAAGAAATGTCCCAAACTTATCTTGAAATTAGTAAAAGTATGCCATACTGCGTACAAAAATCGGCCCTCTTTTGGCACAGGTTGGGCCACTTTTCACATAGTTTGGCCTATATTTGCGCACTTCCGGAATACCGAATTTTTTCCAGTAGGGTAGTATTCAATCCTAAGTAATGAAAAATTACATTCAAAGCATTTGTTACTAATACAAAATTTAAAGAGATCTATCTACATATTTAAATGTAATCTAAATTTGTGCAAATATTTAAAAATCTAAAAATTGGTTTCTTTAAAATTTCATATAATAATAAATAATGTGAAAACGAATGGCAGTTATCCCGATAGTGTAATACTTATATATTATATAATAAGAATTTACAATGCCGCGTTGCAGTCGGTAAAGTAGTTTGTAATGATTTTACTATCTCTTTAATAAGAGCTCTTATTAAATTATTATTCATCTATGACCCATGTATGACAATAGCATGATAACGAAGTTGTAATATTTAATTACTAACGTCTAAACTGTATTTAGCAGTGTTTATTTTAGAAAAATGATATACAAATAAAAAAATCGCTGCTAAGTCATGGTTACGTAGTTTTCTCAAAATTAATAAATCGGTTCAATATTTAATGTATTATTTTAATATTAAAATTTATTAATCATAACAAATGTATTTAACGTTTTTAAAATTATTTATGGTAAAATGGTTTAAAATCTAATTAAAATTTCAAATTTTCAAATGATTTTTGAACAATTATAATGCTCAATTAATTCGCTAATTATAAATATTTTTATCCCATAAAATGTACACTTGTTACTATCAGAATTACCTTTTTCCAAAATTTCAAGATAATTAAAAGCTTTTTGCGACCGAAAGCGTTTAACAAAACATAAACGCAATTTCTGCGATTTTTATTTTTTTTTAAAACAAAAAATATTTAATAGGATCACTTGAAATTCTTACCCTATTGTATACTATCTCTGTGATTTGTTTCAGCAAATTTGAACGATTAGTTTCAAAAATATAGCCAAATAAATAAAAATCAATTTTTTCTTAATAATTTGAAAACTAATTGAGATAATTCAAAAAATCGAGAGGGTTGTTTTATTCTTTGTAAAACATACTTAGTCAGGTTAGAAAATTTCATAGGTAATATTAAAAGATTTGAAAAATAATTTTTTCAAAAACAAAAAGTGGCTATAAAAGAAAAGCGAATCTGCACATCCAAAAATAATTTTGTTTTGATGTTGGAAATTGAAAAGAAGATTACGTGCCCAAGCTAAATGATATTGACTGAGTAGATTCAGAAATTTATTGGTATACGTACAAACATACGTATACTGTGACAATGCATTTAATGCATGTCAAGTTGAGCGAGCACGTAGCCCACCTAAGCCTTACCAAACCCTACCTAAGCCTTACCAAACCCTACCTAAGCCTCACCGAACCCTACCAGCCTACACACACACAGGGAAGTTGCATCACCGAGCACAAAAAGCAACAGCTCAGGAGTCTCCAAGAAGATCCAGAGGAAGCCTGAAGTCCAAGTAATGCCAGGAAGTGGTGAGGAGAATTCCTTTACATCACACCTGGAGAAGCAGCGTAGCCAATCGCCTCCCACAGCAGCCATCCAATTCAGCAAAAAAACCTGTAAGATTACTGCTTACAGTGAGCACCTTACAAAGGAAGAGGACAGGATCACACAGCAGTGAACAGCTGTGTATAGGATGGGTGCAGAGGAGAGGTTAGGTGAGACAACAACATATAAACCGAGTAGCCGTACGGTTTATAACTCACCCAGGTAAGCACGCTGTACTGCATTCCCGAGTCCTCGAGCCAGTGACTGTAATAAAGAAGAAGGAGGCAGCCAAGAACACCACGAAGAAGGCCGAACAGCTACGTCGTCGTCGCCACCAACTCGCCGTCGTTGTTTACGTTCGTGCGCGGCGGACATCTTCGTTAAGCCGCATGCGGCATAAGGCCGCGTACGCACGTAGTAGTCACGGCGCATGCGCGCAGCGACTCTCTCGCGTCGACGACGACGAGAGCTCAGAGCCCGTCCGACCGCCGATTCGGAAAGACCGATCAACGTACCGACGTGACGTCAACGAGAGAGCAATTGAGAGAAAGAGCATAGCGAAGTGTGTGTGCCGCACGTGTGCCAGCATCGCCAAAGGTTTGTGCGACCTAGTGCCAAATTTCATAGCCGTTTTCCTTGCCTGTGTGTGTGTCGCGAACTCCCGTGTATCCTAGCTTCTTTCCTGTACGATAGCCTTGCTCGCCGCGTAATTTAGTGTACCTCAGCTTCTCCCCTCCCCCCCTTCGCGCGCGAAGTAGCCGGCTTACGAAACGCGTGTTACAGCCGTGCCGTTCGCTATTTCCATTTCGACCATTCGTGGAGATAATCACGTGTATCCGATTGAGCGTTTTTTAAGCGAGTAACGAATCGCTATAATTACTTCGGAACGTACGCGACTGGCACCCGATGTTACTATAATAAATTCCTACGAATAAGTGAAATTAATTCTAATTTGATCACCCGCACGCTGATCCCCAGTGCGACGTGACATTGGCGCCCAACGTGTGTTTTTTTTATATTTAATAAGGGATCGAGCAAGCAGCAAAATTGTAAGCTTCGAGCGCGAAGCCGATAGCCATTTTTCTTGCCGTTTATTCGTGCGCACACACACGCGAGTCGACAAAAGACGGCCAATTTAGACCGACCGCGTGGCTGAAAAATAGCCTCTCGAGTTTAATTAATTTTTTATTATTGCTAGCAAGCTAATTACGTTTTTTCTCGTTGCTAAATAATTAATTTGAGCGCGAATTTTTTTTTAGCATTTGCAATACTGCTTTAAACGTTTATACGTATATATCAATGCTTGTTAACACGCAAGATATATATAGCTATATAAACACATATATATAGATATACCCGGATACGCATAGCATATATAATTTTCTTTCTTTCATATAATTTATTTATTACTTGCATATAATTGCTATATATACACATATTGCTTTTGTTATTATCTCGCATGTAATTGCTATAAATATATATATTTGCATTGTTTATTATTTATATATAATTTGCTATATACATATTTGCATTTATTTATTATTTTGCATAATTTATTATTGCTTATTAACCTTAATTGGGATTCGCCATTGCTTGCAAATTCGTTTTATTGGGGGGATAAATAACAACCTCATCAAATTGAATTATTATACACATTAATTGCACTAACCCTTCTTGCATATTTTTCGCTTTTCTTAATATTGCAATTGTGATTTAAATTTTCTCGTAGCCATTACCACAGCCATATATATATATATATATATAATTTCATTTGCATTTAACCTAAAAATAACCTATTGCCAATACTTAACGTAATTAACAGCCTAAAAAAATTTTTTTTTCTTTTTCTTTCCCTGTTTTCTTTCCTTATAGCAGGTGTACGAAGTATATTAAATTTTTTAATTTTAATTTACGGAATGCATTAAAAATAATTCTTGCAGAGTGCATTAAAATAATAAATTTTTTTTTTTGGCTCTTCCTTTTTCTGTGTGCATTATTAAAATTTTTTTTGTTGTTTTGCAGTGTGCATAAAATTTTTTTTTTAGTTGCTGCATGCTTTAAAATTGTTTTTTCCCTCTTTCAAGCACCGCTTGCGAGCAAATAAAGTTTTTTTTTCGTAAAAAAAAAAAAAAGTATTGCTAATTACTTGCACAGTATATAACGTAAATTTTTTTTCTTCTCATTCCTCCCTACTGTATTAAGCAACGAGCTAAACAATTGAAGCAAAGAGCTATTAACCAAGCAGTAAATTCTCCCTTGAGCAAAATGTCCATTAGTTATAGATTGGGGGGTAAATTAAGCGGAGTAAGTGCAGCCCAAGGCGCACCAATTATTAGGCGATGCGTTAATAACCTACCTGATGGAAGATTTGTCTTCTATGCGGGTACGACATTTTTAAATTTAGACAGTAGCATAGCAATCATTTGTGACAGAGTAGCCCGCTATGAAATTAGACGTAATTTCGGGGACTCTGCAGCCGAATGGGAGCCTCGAGCGGATCAAATGTGGTTTGATGAGGACTCCATAGGAAACGCAGCTCACATAGACCAGCAGCCTCTAGTAGAAATAAGCCCTGACGACCTTTCTACATCCCTTACCCAATCAGAAATAACAAATTTTTTTCCTCCCGTGCAAAATGATTCGCAAACAGCTCCGTAGCGAATAAACAGAAATATGCTAATACCAGAATTGGAAACTGGAAAGAGCCGCGGTCCATATCAAGACCAAATTTCTATGCAAGAAATGACACAGCCAGCACAACAACTGCCAACACACACTCAAGTGCAGAGTAGCAGCAGCCCACAAGCAAGCGAATCAGGAGCAGAACAGCATAATAGATTATTGAATAATAATTTTGAGAAGCCAATAAGGAGACAAACAGCCAGCATCCCACAAGCCCAATCAACAGCCTATAGACTCACACCGACGGCAGTGCCAACAATCAGCCCAAATATAATTGATGCTCCAAACGAGGAAATCTTTTGCACATTACCTGATGTAACCACAGCTCAACTCGCAGTTAATTCGACCTCGCATTATAGTATACAGACAATAGCACCTACACGGCCAAATAACCCATACCTAATAAGCAATCCATTTACACACTATACCGCACCCACCACAACGTACACCAGCAGCTCCCTAATTAATTCCCAACCCCGTCAATCCCACTGTGTCCAGCAGTCAGCCTTTCGCCCAATCGTTACAGTAGCCAATCAAACAGAAAAGCAGCAAAGGATAGAAGCAAGGCAAAATTATAATACGAACCTGAACGACTTGAGACGAATAGCAACAAGCAAGAGCCAAAATAGAATAGCACCAAATGTACATTGGGACGACGAGAATTTACACGCCAGCCAACCACAACAGCATCAAAACCAAAACGCCGCCACAGCACCACAAAGCGAACCATTAAACGACCAAACGTACGAAATTCCCTATTCCCCTATTCCACAAGCACAGCCAAGTCCACCTCCAACGTTCATTCCCTACCGTTCCTACAGCTACGCAGATGAATCGCAGTATGTGAAAGAGAAAAGGACAAGAGAAATCCTATATAAATATCACATACAATTTAAGGCATCAAAAAGAAGCAATCCGGAAACATTCTTGATGCATCTAAAGGAATGCAAAGAAGTTTATGGACCCACAATGGAGGACATAATTAGAACGTTGCCAACAGTGATGGACGAAGACGCATGGGACTGGCTAATCCGAGAGCGAAGTAATTGGCAAACTTTCGATGATTTTCACATACCTAATGAAATTAAGGGGTATGTTGGATCAAGTCAAGCCGCCATTACCGATGCAAGATCAGTTCGATAGAGCATACAGAAATCTACATCCCTTATATAGGAAAGGGATTGAGCGCAAAGACTTCAACAATTTTACAGAACTTCAAAGGCTCGGTAAAAGAGAAGAAGCCAGGCGCCAAATGGATGAGACTTATAAACCACCGCCAACAATGCTACATGGTTGGGCCAGATACTCATATGTCGATCCAGCACAGGACAAGCCAAGGAAACTAGCAGCAGTCGCAACCCAGCCTAAGCCAAACCCTCAAGCAGCAAAACCCAATTCAGCACAAGCAGCCCCTATGGCCAACCCTAACCCTCCCAGAAGCCCCCAGCAGCCCAGGCAAAACAATTTTCGCTATAATAAACAGCAATCCCCGAGAAAACAATATAGCGAGGCAGTTATAGATAATAGCGAATCCAGCAACAAGCACCTACACATCAGCCCAAACATGCCAACAAATTGGCAATTGGCCAAGGCAAATAGCACAGCAAGCACCCCAAAACGCAAAAAGCCAAACCCAAGCCAACAATCAAACCCAATACACCATTAATAATTCGCCAATCATTTATAATCATCCCCGCAAACAGACAGAGCCATGTTTTAATTGCAACAACTTAGGCCATTGGGCAGCAGAGTGTCCAAATCGAAATTGCCGAGGTTGTGGTACTCCTGGAGTGTACTTAAGAGATTGTCAAAAGTGCAACGCCAGAAAGGTATCGGGAATCTTCAGCCAGAGGGGATAAAGACCCGTATTTCCTCACCCCATACCCCTAAAGGGTCTAAGCCATATCAATTAGCCACAACCCAATCCCTTATCCAGCATATTCCCAATATTGACCCCAGACTGTATTTTAATTTGGAAATCAATGGCAGCAAGGTAACTGCACTCCTAGACGACGGAGTTACTACATCGTTCTTAGGAGGCAATATGAGCGAATCATTGCATAATAAGCTAAAGCAATCCCGATGTCCAGCAGTTAAAGTAGCAGATGGCACTACTATCCCTGTCCAAGGCAAAGTCGACATCGTAATAAAAATTGACGGAGATGAAATAATCATGCCCTTCCAAGTAGCAGACGGATTGCAATACGATTGCATACTAGGAATTGATTTCAAGCGAAAATAAATATGTGCATAAACTACGAGAACGACACCTGGTGGACAATAGAGGGATAATACATAAATTTTACCCCGAAGGCAACGATCCCAGTTGCATACCAGCCGTAGCCAGCATAGGAGGTCTTAAACGAGCAATCCCCTAGAAAACAATATAGCGAAGCAGTAAAGGATAATAGCGAAAACCAGCAACAAGCACCTACACATCAGCCCAAAAATGCCAACAGCAATTGGCCAAGGCAAACAGCACAGCAAGCACCCCAAAACGCAAGAAGCCAAACCCAAGCCAACAACCAAACCCAATACACCATTAATAATTCGCCAATAATTTATAATCATCCCCGCAACAACTTTTAACTAGGCCATTGGGCAGCAGAGTGTCCAAATCGAAATTGCCGAGGTTGTGGTACTCCTGGAGTGTACTTAAGAGATTGTCAAAAGTGCAACGCCAGAAAGGTATCGGGAATCTTCAGCCAGAGGGGATAAAGACCCGTATTTCCTCACCCCATACCCCTAAAGGGTCTAAGCCATATCAATTAGCCACAACCCAATCCCTTATCCAGCATATTCCCAATATTGACCCCAGACTGTATTTTAATTTGGAAATCAATGGCAGCAAGGTAACTGCACTCCTAGACGACGGAGTTACTACATCGTTCTTAGGAGGCAATATGAGCGAATCATTGCATAATAAGCTAAAGCAATCCCGATGTCCATCAGTTAAAGTAGCAGATGGCACTACTATCCCTGTCCAAGGCAAAGTCGACATCGTAATAAAAATTGACGGAGATGAAATAATCATGCCCTTCCAAGTAGCAGACGGATTGCAATACGATTGCATACTAGGAATTGATTTCAAGCGAAAAATAAATATGTGCATAAACTACGAGAACGACACCTGATGGACAAATAGAGGGATAGTACATAAATTTTACCCCGAAGGCAACGATCCCAGTTGCATACCAGCCGTAGCCAGCATAGGAGGTCTTAAACGAGCCAGCCCAGAGCAAATACAAACAGTGCACGACTTACTAGATAAATTAATTCCCCAAACTCCCCAAACCCTAGGAACAACCAACCTAACCAGCCTTAAATTAGACGTCCAAGGAGCAGAGCCAATTCGCCAGATACGCCGCAAATATTCGCCAAAAATGCTTCAAGCAGGATACAAAGAAATAGATCGTATGCTGAAAGAAGACGTTATAGAGCCATCGCAAAGCCCATGGTGTAGCTATCCTGTAATCGTGCCAAAGGCAAATGGCAAATATCGTTTCTGTATCGATTACAGACTAGTAAACGAAGTTACAAAGAAGCTAGCCTACCCAATGCGCAATATGGATGACATTTTGGACCAATTGCGAAAAAGCTGATTTATTAGCAAACTGGACTTATCCCAAGCCTATCACCAAGTTCCCCTAGCCCCTGAAAGCCGCGAAATAACTGCATTTTCCTTGCCTGGAAAAGGTCTATTCCACTTTAAGCGCGTACCCTATGGTTTAACGAATGCACCGGCCATGTTTCAACAGATAATGGATAAGTTAATTAAACCAGAGTGGGAGCCACACGTGTTTGCATATCTGGATGATATAATTATCGCAGCGAAAACGTTTGAGGAACACATGAAATGGCTCAGAATAGTCCTAATAGCCCTTAGGAAAGCCAACTTGCAAATCAATCGCGAGAAGTCTGAATTTTGTTGCCCAGAAGTAACATATCTTTGGTACAAAATTAATGAATTTGGATTGCAGACTAATCAAGATAAGATAAAGCCAATCTTGGAGTATCCAGCGCCTAAAAATTTAAAACAATTAAGACGTTTTAATGGCCTAGTCGGTTGGTACTCAAGATTCATAAAGGACCTAGCCAAATATCGAACGCCGCTAAATTACTTAATGAAGAAAGATGTAAGATGGCAATGGCACCAAACGCAGCAGGATGCATTCGAGAAGATCAAATTAGCCCTTACCCAAGCCCCAGTTTTAGCCCGCCCCGATTTTTCCCGTCCCTTTACGCTCCAAACAGACGCAGGTGACTACGCCATAGCAGGAGTGCTAACACAAGAGATCAACGGCGAAGAGCACCCTATCTATTATGTCAGCAGAACTTTGAGCAAAGCAGAGCGTAATTACACGGTCACAGAGAAAGAATGCTTAGCTGTTCTCTGGTCCGTGGAAAGGCTAAAGGGATATCTACAAGGTGACGAATTTACTGTTATCACGGATCACCATAGTCTTCTTTGGCTTAATAAATTGAAAGACCCTGCTGGCAGACTAGCGCGCTGGAACAGCATATTACAAAATTATAACATCAAGTTTGTGCACAGGAAAGGAGCTATGCATAAAGTTCCAGATGCATTATCTAGAGCATTTGAAGAAGCAGACGCCATAGCAGCAGCATTGACAATGAATACCAACAATCCCTGGTACCAAGATAAACTCCGAGCCGTAGCCAAATTCCCTAAAAAATACCCCGACCTTAGTATAGCCAATGATAAATTATATGCCAACTAACCCCTTAGTAGACCCATTTATGCCCGATTTAGATGCATGGAAGATTGTATTGCCAGAAGCCGAACGCGAAAAAGCTTTATACGAAGCCCATTATGTGCCACAAGCAGGTCATTTAGGCATTGATAAAACATATGCTAGACTAGCAACGTATTACTATTGGCCAGGCATGTACTTTGACACAAGTAACTACGTTAGAACTTGTCAAGAATGTCAGGCGCACAAGAGTAGCCAACAAGCACCGCCAGGCTTGATGGAAGGAAGAAATTTAAGCGAGCCATGGGCGGTAGTTGCAGCCGACATTATGGGACCCAAGCCGCCGTCGAGACAAGGTTTCAAATATATCATCGTATTTGAAGATCTCTTCACAAGATACATAGAGATGAAACCTTTACGACGAGCAGATGCGAAAAGCGTGCTACAAGCTTTTGACGAACTCATCATCAACAGATGGGGTTGTCCCAAGTACCTAGTTACGGACAATGGGACCGAGTTCGCCAATAGGACAGTTACAGACCGGTTAACGCAATACGGTATTACACAAACAACCATCCCACCCTATTTTGCACAAGCCAACCCGGTAGAGCGAGTTAATAGGAATATTAAGCCAATGATTAACACATACCTCGAAGATGACCATCGAGATTGGGATAGACATCTCGGAGAGTTTAATTTTGCCCTTAATACAGTTGTTCATTCCTCTACAAAATATAGCCCTGCATTCCTTAACTTAGGTAGAAACCCCCGTCCCGTAGCCCTAATAAGAAAACATATAGAAACCCCAAGCCAAATACCAGCCCCAGAGATAGAGCAATGGGTAGAGCGTTTGCATAGACTCCCAAAAATTTATGATCTCGTTAAAAGACATATAGACTTAGCAACAGCCAGAGAAGCTAGGTACTATAACAAAGGTACACGAGATATAGAATATCAATTAGGCGATCTAGTTAGGTACCGAAATTGTATTTTAAGTTCAGCCGAGAATTATATAGCAGCAAAGCAAGCTCCTAAATTTATTGGACCCGCAAAAATAATCCGAGTATTTTCCCCAACAGTCTATTTAATAGAAGATATACAAACTAAACGCCAAATTAAAGTGCATATCACTGATTTAAAACGCCATATTCCCCCTTATGTTTCAAGCTATCCTTATGAATTTTTTCAAATTATTTATTTAATATTTAAGATATAATTTTTTATTTGAAAGCTGTACAGATCCCTACAATGGGGATCCTATATGTCCTTAAATGTTACAACATTTTAAAGAAACAAAATCATCATAAAAAATCTTTTAAATCCAATTTCTCAAAATAAACAACAAATATTGCACTTTTTATTTTTTATTCCAATAATTTTAAAGAAACAATATTTAGTCAACAAATAATTATATTTTTTTTATTCTGCAGATCCTAACCAACATTATCAAAACATCTCACAACAAAATCAACAAAATAGAAGATACCAAAATATAAGTTAGTAAAATAATTTCTTTTTAAGTACTTTATATTAATCAAGCATTTTATTTATTCATAATTAATTTTTCCGGAAAAACCAAAATAGGTACAAAAGCCGCAAAAACCATGCAAATAAAACACAAAAAAAAAATAATAATGAAAAATTAAAAACAATTTTTAAATTAATTGCAGAAATTTTGTAGTATGTAAAAAAAATAATTAAAAAATATATGCGTGCTATTCACCCTCATTAACATGACCCCCGTGACGGAATGTGAAAAAAATCATTACATTCATAAAAATAGATCTTCTAATTAAAAATAAAATCGGAAAACCGAAAAACCGGAGAACCGGAGAACCGGAGAAGGTCCAAAAGTGGATCCTCCTTAATTTAATATAGGACTAGTGAATTTGAGCGCACTACGCGCACCTACTGCAATTTTTTTCGATTATTTAACCAAAAAATTTTGACTTCCTGGAAAAAAAATTGTCACTTCCTGGAGAGGATGTCCAGGTAATCAGGGTGACCTCCAGGTCATCCGGATATCATCGACTGGAAAGCCTACATGACAAAATATCTGAATATGACAAAAAAATTGTCACTTTATGGAGACGATCTCCAGGTGGTCAGGATGACCTCCAGGTCATCCGGAAATCATCTACTGGAAAGCCTACATGTCAAAATGTCTGCATATGACAAAAAAATCTTCAGATTTATAAAAATGATCTTCTAATTAAAAATAAAATAGTCACTTGTCAAAACCGGAGAACCGGACAACCGGAGAACCATATACGTCATAATGGTTATCATCTTAATTTAATATAGGATTCCTAATATAATAATTTAATTTGGTACAAAAATGGACAAAAATGGAGTACTGGCAAAAAAATGTGCTTCACCACTTTTTTAATATTTTATCCCGTAATTAGTTGAGTTATCCCGGAATACCTCAGCAATTCCCGAATATCCAGGAAATCCCGTAATTAATGGAGTTATCCCGGAATACCCCAGAAATTCCTGAAATACCCAAGAAATCCCGTAATTTTTGGTATTATCCCGGAATACCTAAGATATTTCCTATATATCCAGGAAATTCTGTAATTAGTGGAGTTGTCCCGGAATACCTAAAAAATTCCCGAAATATTTAGAAAATCCCAAAATTGGTGGAGTTATCCCGGAATACCTCAAAAATTCCCGAAATATCCAGGAAATCGCGTAATTAGTGAAGTTATCCCGAAATAACTCAGAAATTCCCGAAAAATCAGCGTTAACCCTTCCACTCCATACATACTCTTAATTCTTACAACCGGAGACCAGACACCGGAGAACGGATGAATTTTAATATAATATAGTCGATTTAAGAACGAATAACGCATGTTACATTAATATACATATATTAAGAAATTGCATTTAATTTATAATACACTCGCTTGCCATCTTTTAAATGCTTGTAGCTCGGTCAATTTTTTTTTGATTTGTAGGGAATTATGTGCACTTTGAGGAAAAAATAATGCCTAATAGCTGCGGGATAATGCCACATTGCTATGTCTTAATCAGGCCTACCAACTTCTTTTTCTTAAACAACGCAATAATTTGCACGTTTACCTGGATTACCAAAAATTTTTTTTTCAAAAAACAACAAATACCACCTTAAAGTAGACTTTTTAACGAGTATTTTAAAAAATAGTCGATCCTCTACGACTTTTTTCGAAAAATGGCCATGTTTCAAATGCTTGTTATTTAATAAATTTTCATTGTATTAAGATAATTTTTTTTGTCTTGTAGGGGATTCAGACCGCGGGGTCCCTAATGTAAGAAACGGTTCACACAATCGGCCCTTTTTAGGGTCACAATGAAATCCGACCAACAACCTCCTCGCGGTACGCATCGGGTAATGCTGATGTTAGCGGTATTTGACTAAAACATAGGAAGATCTTTAAAATGGCATAACTCAGTCAAAAAAAGTCGTAGAGGGTTGACTTTTTTTTTTAAAATACTCGTTAAAAAGTCTACTTTAAGGTGGTATTAGTTGTTTTTTGAAAAAAAAATTTTGGTAATCCAGGTAAACGTGCAAACTATTGCAATGTTTAAGAAAAGGAAGTTTGTAGGCCTGATTAAGACATAGCAATGTGGCATTATCTCGCAGCTATTAGGCATTATTTTTTCCTCAAAGTGCACATAATTCCCTACAAAACAAAAAAAATGAAAATTGACCGAGCTACAAGCATTTAAAAAATGGCAATTTTTCTGTGAAAAATCTTGTTGCGATAATTTTGATGCGGAGTGTATAATAATAGTATACAATAAAACTTTGTGCATTGCAGGATAGCGGGATTTTTTTGACTAAAGAATTTATAATTTTAAAGATTAAAAAAAGTTAAAAAAAACAAAATGGCGATTACTCAGTCAAAAATAAAAAAAACTTTATGTATTTCATAATTTTCCAATTTAAAAAAAAATATAATTAATGAATTTACAATTAGTCAAAATAAAGATATAGTGGTAAAGGATAGAGGTAACTAACAATTTCAGGATTAAGGAACAAAAAGATATAATAACAGTAACATAATATATTAATTTAGAAATATTTTTTGAATCTTTTGGTCTTGCAGCCTTTTGAATCCATTATCCTTTTCTCAAAATGTGTATCTGTTAGTCTATTAAATTTGGGCAACTTTAATAATGTTGCATAGAAAAAGAGCCTTTTTGCAGGTGCTGAAGATGACAGCGGAGTATTGTATTTCAAAAATAATGTTTTAATTAGTGAGAAATCATTGAGTATTGTGAGATTCTACAAGGGTTACTGGAAGAATCTCAGTAATTCATTAACGTTTGCTTGGTGTGGAACAAGTAGTAGTACTCTTGTACTGCGCATGCTGGTTCATTATTTTCTTACGTCATCAAAGTCTGCGTTAATTCTTGTACTTTTATTTGAGCTTCTGGATCTAAAATTGGTGCCCAAGATGATTTAAATTTGGGGTGCAATAAAGCTGCTAAAGCTGCGAATTTCACGTTATTTTCAATATTAAATTAGTCGAAAAATCTGGTTTCTAATTGAACAATCATATCTTTGATTAAAGTTTTCAATATTCGAATTGTACTATTTTGATTTACTAGTAATTGCCACTTTATTCGAAGTCCCAGTAATGTTGGTAATGTGCAGCCGTAGTAACATTCATTTTCGGCTTGGAGCCTATCAATAGCTGCAGTAAGTATTCAAAATCTTCTTCACGTAAACGTGATTTTATTCTTAAAATTTGTTGCGCCTCTAAGCTCATCAATTTATCTCTTAACGAATAGATTTTATTAATAAAATCGTATAAAGAATTCCACCTTGTGGCGACTGGTCGCTTTAATGATATCTTCAAATAGTCTTTTAGTGCCTCGCGCTTTTTCGGTGAATTGAGACATTTCCATAGTTCCGTACATCTCTTTATAGGATTATCATGAAATTTTTCTACATCTACATTGTTTATTATAACTTTTTTTACATCGGTGTTTACAATTAGGTTCAATGTATAACTTATTAATACCCACTAAACCCACTTATCTCTGTTCGCACCGACGCCAGCTCAGAACTGTTATTCACATTACTTCAGAATGGGCGGCAGTCCTTGCATGTCCAAAAACACATTCATTCCTTTTGGCGTCCATTCATGTTCGACACACATGCACTCAGTCTCTCAGACATCCATTAGCTATTTTGCTTCGCAAAACATTTGTAACGCAAATAGCGATCAGGCATAAGTCTAGTCGCGTTTTCTGGCGGTTTCGCTCCAATGACCGCTTCAAGACGTTGTCGCTGATCTACCCATTGCTCGAAAGCGAAGATCGTATGATCAGCGTCGTCGAAAGCCCATCTGCAGTACCTGTATTCAGACGAAGCAAGTCTGTCCATCCTGTGTAAATAGCCACGAAAGTATCTATGTCTAGAAGGAAATTGGATGAGATAGAAATCTACCTCACCGTGGTTTCTCCCCTTCCACGGAGCAATTGTTCGTCCTCGCGTCTGCCAGAGTTCCAGAGTTTCCGTACGTTAGTCCATCGCAGCGTCGCCTCTTCCTATATCCGCGCTTCGGTCATACACGCGTTTCTTTTCCATCGCGAGCAGGTCAATCAGAATCATGCTCGCAATAACGAGAACGGCGTGTGCGAACACCGTCCTGTACGCGCACGCGATGCGTAACAGGCCCACCCGCTGTACGCCCGTCATCGCCTTGCCCGTCTTTTAACATGCAACGCGTCCGCCCATATTTCCGCACCCTAAAGCATGATCGAGTGGGTAACATTTATCAGTAGTCGTCGTATGCTCGGTCTCGGTCCATTCGTATTGGCCTTGAATCTGCTCAAAGCCTTCGTTTTTTCCCTTGCTTTCTGTGTCACTGTGCGTATGTGGGGCCAGAAACTCAGTTTCGTGTCCAAAGTCACACCCAGATACCTGTCTTTGTCTCGGATCACCACTTGTTTAACACTCACCGTCATCGGTATCTCGGTATCGATTCTTCGTCTAGTTAGTAGCAAAAGTTCCGACTTTTGTAACGCGAGGTTCAGTCCATGGTCTTTCATCCTCCCGTTTACCCGACGCATAACTTGATTCATTTTTAGCTGAACCAAGTGTGTGTCACGGGCCACAATGATGGCTGCGACATCTTCAGCGTAGGCAATGAGGATGCGTCGGCATCTCCAATCTGAAGAGGCTGTGGTACAGTATATTCCAAAAGTCAGGCCCCAGAATAGAACCCTGGGCGACTCCTACAGTTATTCGTCTGTCTTTCCGTCCGTCAGTGGTCTCATAACCAAGGCGGCGCACTATGGGAAAAAGGTAAGAATTTTGTCCTAAAATCGTAGAACTCTTGTTGTGATAGGTGCAGAATAATGAAATTTGAGGGTAAGATAGTTGATGAAATATGCTATCTGGGAAAATTAAAGTTATGAGTTCAAGGTCATTTTATGACCTTCAAACATGAGATCAAACATGTTAGTTTTATGAAAAAATTTAGTTTCTTCTTATTAAAATGAGTAAAAATGTTAAATTATAATATATTATATAGATATTTTGAAATATTTTTGTCTGCTGATTAGAACTGCTGAACTAAAAAAATCGAATCACTTTTTTTTTTTTTTTTTTTTTTTTTTTTTTTTTTTTTTTTTTTTTTTTTGCACATATATTAATGCAGCATTTTACTTATTTTTCAGTGAAATTACTTCAGTCGATGATATGAGTTGTAGTGACGATTCATCCAGTGAGTTAGATTAAAATTATATTCAAAATATTATTTGCAAATATACAAATATACAAATGTTGTTTATATTTACTTTATGTTTACTTATGTCTACCAAAGAATTTACATAAAATGTATTTTTATGAGATAAATTTACTACAATTATTTAACAATCTCGTATAAAAACTAATCCAAAACACACGCATACTCCCACACATAGTCCCACCCACACACACACACACACATATATATATATAGTATATACATACTATATATATAGTATGTGTGTGTGTGTGTATATATATATATATATATACACACACTCATGAACCCGTTCAGTTCTAAGTTTTCTAAGGAACTTTCAAGAATTAACCTACTGCGTTTTTTAAGAGCAAAAAGTGATTCGATTTTTTTAGTTCAGCAGTTCTAATCAGCAGACAAAAATATTTCAAAATATCTATATAATATATTATAATTTAACATTTTTACTCATTTTAATAAGAAGAAACTAAATTTTTTCATAAAACTAACATGTTTGATCTCATTTTTGAAGGTCATAAAATGACCTTGAACTCATAACTTTAATTTTCCCAGATAGCATATTTCATCAACTATCTTACCCTCAAATTTCATTATTCTGCACCTATCACAACAAGAGTTCTACGATTTTAGGACAAAATTCTTACCTTTTTCCCATAGTGCGGCGGTCACTCAGATAATCTTTCATTACTCGGAGAAGGTAGTCTGGCACCCGGAATGGTGCTTCTAACGCTGCCAGTATATCCACTCACCTCGTCGTTTTGAAGGCTTTCTTGACGTCCAGTGTAACCAATAAAACCAGAGGTCTAGTCGCATGGCACTTAACATTTTCATTATCAGGTTTTATTGTTACTTGTTTAGCTTTTTTATGAACGACGTAATCGTCAATTTTATCTTCGTGCTTTCTCTATAGAAAAAGTAAAAATATTCCGATTATTGAAGTTTCATTGATTTAAGCTTCGAAAATTTCCTGCAAAAACGTTGAATGGCCATCGTCGAAAATACACGCTTTTTTGCTCCTGCCAACTTCCAATGCTTCTCTGCTTTATTATTATGGTAACCAGCCTATTTTGAAAAAAAGAGTACCCTAACGACATTCCTCCATCTTATAAAATCATAGTATAAGTAAAAAAGCAATCCAAGATTACAATGTCTTCCAACAGTACAAACTTATCGAAAATTTTTTCTACAGATATTGCCAAGAAAATAATACCTCTCTGACCAGACTACTTTATAGATGAAATCAAGAAATCTGGAATAGATAAAGTCCTGATTGTCATTAACAACTGGAAAATTGCTAACAAAATTATTAAATCTGACCATCTCAACTTAAACTTTGGAATCCCTTATTCTAAACTCTTACATTTTCAAAAACGTCTTACTTAAAAACATCCCCATTGACATAACTGAAGAGGAACTGATGCACAACATATCTCTTCCTTCTCCGATCTAAAACTTTAAAGTTATCAAAGTACGTAGATATTTTAGGAAATTCACTCTAAAAGGAAAGGAACAATTAACCCCTACTAGAACCGTACAGAGTAAGATGCAATGCTGAACCATACAACCTAAATGTTAAATTCTGTACAAACTGTTATAGATACGGTTACATCAAAAGCATTTACAATTCCAAACAAAGATGTATCAACCATGGCAGCTCGGAATACCCTGACCAACACTGCAATGACGAACTCAAAAGAATCAAGTCTGTATAAATTGTTCTGAACAATATCTACCACCAGGCAAATCCTACAAAACCAGAACCATTGTACAAGAAATTTTAAGTCACAGTTAAAAACAAAACAGTCTAGAAAATTAATTATGAGTACAACCAGCTGCGATAAATTAAAAAAAATCAAGATTATCTCAGTTTCCAGAACTATATAACTCGTTTTTGCCTGATGAAATTGACTCTAATTCGCCCGAATAACCTACCTCTTACAGAAAATCTATTTCAAAAAGACTTAAATCTTTGATATTGTTAAATGTCAACTTACTACATCATCGACAAAAAAATTCAAATAACTCCACCCTTACCAAACTTTCTGTGCTTATAAATCAACATTCGCATTTTTTAATTCCCACAAATAAAACTTACTCCCAAACCCTTGTCCAACAGCACAAGACAGATTACCTATCAATCAGATGACAAGCAAATTTTTCAAACATCAGATTAAAACAACTTTCCTAATTTCTCTCTTACTCAACAATTTTATGACCATATTCTAAGGCAAATATCTCCAATCATTGCCAAACATTAAAAATACTATCATGCAATTTTGACAAAACAACTCCAACAATCTAATAGCTCAAAACACAAACTTGGAAGAAATCACATTACTTGTGAATTTCCACTACATAATTCCCCCAGGAAACTATTGATAAATAAACTGGAACGACACTATGGAAAAAAATGAAAAAACAACAAAAATCTCCAATCGTTGATCTTCTTCAAGATACAAATGACTCCTCTGCTCAACTAATTGTAGAATTTCTCTTAAGAAAATGAAAAAATCAAGTATAGCAGAATCAAAAGTAGAATATATACTCTTATAATTTCTGTAAAATACTGTCCAATCTCTCACCAAAATTTTACTAAATTCAATCTTCGCGCCAACGGCGCTAGTGGACTACAGTCACGGACCATGCAAATCAAAACTCATATATAATCCCAATCAATATCAGTCAGAAGCCAAATAAGAAAAAGTAGATGATAAATTCCTATTTTCTCTATAATGTACGTTCTATTTACAGTAATGATTATCTTTTTATCAACAATATCAAAACATTTATTTTACACTTCAATTGTGGAGTATTACATGACTCACGGCTATCCAAATAAATAGAAAGAAATGAAAGAAAAAAAAAGAAAATATCCTGATGCGTATATGTGTATAAATCGACATCTAGCTTTACGTATTACAAAATGAGTTATGTGACGAAGAACACACAACATAACCATTGAACGCATATAGAATAATAGAATTTCAAGTTACAAAAGTAAAAACGGTTACAAAAATATATTTTCCGGTACAAAATTATGAGTAATCAAAATGAAACATAACTCTGTATTTGGGGATTTTTAAATTATGTGTTTAATTTTTTTATTTCTTTAAAATAAACCATTATCTATTTAAAATAAGTCCAGTAGTTAATGTCTGTCTATTTGTTCACATTTTTTCTAATTTTTAGTATATTAAACCAAATAGAATTTATTCTAAAGTCGTAGGGACCACTCAAACTCTACACTACAAAACTATACACACGTATGTTCCTGCACGAAAACTTTCTACACAGATATTAATTATACATAATAATTGCTAGGCGGCAAAACTCTACACTCAGATAGCTATATCAAAAAAATTTTTTTTTTATAACAAAAAGATTGTGTTTAAGAACATAATTTTTATCACTCAGACAAAATTTTTTAAAGGAATACAGAAATTTATCGGTCTTGCTGAGTTAACGTCTAATGACTCTAAGAACTCCAAGCTGCTCGCTCCAAAAGGTAAGACAAATCGCCGTGTATCAATTTCGAGGACAGCATTATGAAGTCCACAAGCCACCAGATATAAAACAGAACGAAAAATGAAAAAAAAATTTAAGTAGAATACTATTTACGAAATTAATGTTATTTAACTATAAGAAAGAAAGAATTTTTAAGTCTATGTGTTTCGTCTTAGGACTGTCTGCCAGATCTCATCAGTGGGGCGCAGACAATCCCTGCCCCAGACACACAAGACCATATAACGGGATCAAAATAATGATAAACGTAAAATTTAGCATCGTAAAAACGAAAGAACGGGGCCTATATAAGTACACATAAGGTGGAAATTCTGATTGTGGCTGGAATAGCGCCCCCTACCATCAGGTGTGTACTATTGACACGATCTTAAACCAAAGTCCTCTTAGTATTCAAGAATATAATTTTTATCCCTCAGACAAAATTTTTTAAAGGAACACAGAAATTTATCGGTCTTGCTGAGTTAATTGTCGTGACTTTTCGAGCGAGCAGCTTGGAGTTCTTAGAGTCATTAGACGTTAACTCAGCAAGACCGATAAATTTCTGTATTCCTTTAAAAAAAAAAGATTGTGTTTGTTTAAAAACGTATAACCCTACTAGCTTTTCATAGTGGCTCAGAGTTTACCGGTTAATTGTCTTTATGCAATGCCAAGAATTTTGACTTTTAACACTTGTAACTGATTTTGAGCACACGATTACTATTTCCAATCATTGTTATTACTCTCTCTTAAAGATCAATGGTTCTGGTGAGCTCAAACTTTATACATAAATTTCTTTCAAGACTGTAAAAAGATATTCACAGTTGAATTGATATTTACAAAAATTATGCATGTACACCAGAGTCAAACCCAAAGATATTTCAGTTACAATGAATCCAACTGTGAATATCTTTTCACAATTCCAAAAGAAATTTATGTGTACAGTTTGAGCTCACTAGATCTATTAGTTTTTAAGAGAGAGCAATCACAGTAATTCAAAAACAGTAATCGTGTGCTCAAAATCAACTACAAGTGTTTAAAGTCAAAATTCTTGGCATTGCATAAAGACAAAAGACAAAGTTATTATTATTTTCTGATTGTAATTATAAACCAGAGCCACAGGTGGCTATACAGTTAGTAGATCCTCTATAATAATCTTTACATGATATTTGACATAATAACTACAAAAATTCACACAAGCGAACAAGACAATATGCGAAAAGAGAATGTTTCTATATAATATAAATAATATCTGAAGAAAATTTCAGATACATAAGTCTACATTTTCTCCCAAACTCTTATATTAACAAACAAAGCAACCGTAACATGTCTTAAGTCTTACGTGATACAACACAGTCAATGGCAATAAAAAATCAATCTACTGATTAAATTAAGTATCTAAATTCAAAATATAATGTATAAAAATTATTTTAGTAGTAAAAAAAATATATTTTATATAGAATATAAAATGACCATCTACCATAAAATTGAGCATATTCTATCTAGTTTATTTTTAACGTTCCTACCAGTATACTGGATGCAACTTTTTCAAACATCTTAAATTTATTTTATGCGTAAATTTTACTATACATGTTGACTTTAGGAACAAATATAAAAATATGCTCATAACAGCTAAGTATAAGCATACTGTGTGATTCTCTCCTATCACAAAAATATAATCATTTTATAAAATTAACATGTCAAATAATATACTTAAATTTCATATAATATAATAAAATTTTTTCTATTTTTTTTTACGAAAAAGACGCTGATAAAAAAATAGAAGAGTAAGATAAAAAGATCGCATCTATATTTACAGAGGTACAGTTACTGAAAGTGATGTTAATTGCAAAAAGGCCACTTATCTTACTTTACTGTACTTGATTGCCTATATTACGTATATGGACAAATAAGTAAATAAATAAATATATAACACGAAATATAATTATGAGAGATAGAGAGACTGTGAAAAAGAAAGATAAATTGTAGTTTTTACATATTTCAGTATCTTACATTTTTTTTAAATTTCGAGAATAACGTTTGTTAGTAAATAATATTTTAAACTCTTTCATACCTTTAAATGGTTCGTGAAATTCGAAAACACTTCGGCTTTTCCTCTAATGACAGTACTGCATGCTTGACATTTGGCAGCTATTTGACGTTTGTTAGCATCAGACCGGCCTATAATACTTTAGAAAAAAGTGCAATCAATCCAACAGTTGGTGATGCATTTGCGAAAACAATGCCTGTTCTGCCGAAGGCAATTCATCTAGAGACATCATTTTGCGGTGTTTCATCTGCTGTCCTGCCTCTTCTGCTCGAATTTAAAAAAACATTTCAATGGATATTCGTAACAGTAAGACACACGATATAAGCCGTAGTCAATAATTAAATTTATTATTTTATTTTGCTCTTGTAGTGTAACGAAAAAAAAATTTAAAATGAATTTTGATTTAATAATTATATTTTTATAAATCATTTGAATTACTTACCTGCTACCTATGGATCATCAGTAGTTATTTGTTTGGAAACACGTAGTAAAGCTCAATCACTCAAACACAAAAAAATATTTGAATACAAAAAGAAATTTATTTTATAGATAAAAAATTTTTTGTAATAACAAAAACAACTTTAAATTAAAAAATAAAACTAAAAAAGATTATAAACAATAAAAAAACTTAATAAATTAATAAAAATAAACAAAATAATTAATATAACGTAAAAAAGATAGATATTAATAATCCAAATAAACAAAGATATTAAATATTCCTATTTATATTTTATAGTATTGAATATCATAAATTATAATTTAAAAGAAAAATATCTGTTTATTAAGAAATCTTATTAGTTGACAATTTAACGCGGGTTTTTACTGTTAAACACGATGTATTCGTAATCACGGTCAAAAACCAACTGACAAGAAAATTTGTTTTCGGTACTCAAACTATTTCAAGTTGAACACATTATAACGATAAGCGAGTTACCGATCAGGTGAGCAACGTGAAAAAGGATATGCAGCGCGGCGCGCGCACGAACGCGCGGGAATCGTGCGCGCCCAGCAGAGAAAAGGTATCAAGTTCGCGCGCGCACGGTGAAACAACGTGGTGTTGAAGCCGGTACAACTCTTTTTATAAGAAAAAGAACTAGAGTGTCGGTGTGTTTAGTGTGTGGGTGTGAGTCAGTTCTCCCCCCTCCCTAACCACCACGTCAACGTGCGCAGTAGCACGCCCCGCCGTTCCATAAAAAATAGGAGGTAAGGAGTCGGCAGCCGTTCCGGCCATTGAAGTGTGAGAGAGAGGTAGAGACGAGGCCAAGCTCTCTCAGTCATCCAGCCCCTTTTCTCGCCGTACGAATTACGGAGATCCGCGGTAAGTGGTGCACCACATACAGACCCGCGTGTCTTGTAATTTCGTATCCCGATTTACCTGATACGGTCCAGGAGAGGAAGCGTTCCTCTTTCCCCCCTCTCGTGACAAATCCCGCGAGGGTAGATAGGTCGGTGGTTCGCGGGAGCCACTTCACGAGAGAAGGCGCGCGTGACGTAGGCAGCTACTATGTCAGAGGTATATACGTCACACGGCGTGACGTAGTCGCCATCAGGTTAAGCAGTCGATCATTCCCGGATCGGTTGCTTATTATTCGACCGTTCATAAGTTTTAACGAATAGTTTTCGCGCTGACCTCGGGGGTAGACATCGTTACGACTCCTCTTTAATCGTTATGTTAATTTATTATTATCTAATTGTTTATTTAATAAATTGACTCGGCGAGACGATCTTTCTCGCCGGCTAACATAATATATCGATTGTGGATAACGTTTTCCCAGCCATCGTCCTATCTCACGAATACCGCTCTCTCCAGCATATATCCTAGTTGGCAATTTTGCACACGGTATTAAAGCCAAACGAAGTGTTTGGCGTTGTTAAGGGCATTGGACGGGAATCAAAGTGTCATCCCGTTACAGCATATACTAGTAGTATATTTTGTTGTTTTGATTCGAAACCTTCAACTACCTTCAAAATATGCAGTCTCGCTGTTAAGAAGATTCGAACGCTGTATATATATTGTAACGAGGTGAGTACTAGGGTATATAAGGCCCCGATTAGGCCCAATCTGTCCCAACTTACTAAACTAGGTAAAGCTGTCCCACGATGCGGCCGGGAATCACTTCGATTCCCGTGCAATGCCATCAACAACGCCAAACATTTTGTTTGACTTTAAAACCGTGTATATTGGGCCCCATGCCCAAAATTTGCCAACTAGAGTATACGCCGAAGAGGACGGTATTCGTCGGAAAGGATTATCACCGGGAAATCTCTATCTCTATTATAATTAAAATGTTTCCTCAAATAGCGTCCGGGGTCCGGCGCCCGTAATTAGTTATTTATTATATATATTATATTATAATATATTATATTTTTGTGTGTATGTGTGTGTGTGTGTTTTCTGAAGTGAGCCTCCGTCATTCAGTGTTTTTTATTATATATTATATTAATTTATATTAATATATTATTATATACTGGGGGTAAGTGTGTGAATGTAATGGGTGAGGGTGAATGGGTGAGGGCGAAAGGGCGAGGGTGGAGATGTGGGGGTAATTTTTTTTAGGTATGAAATTGACACTGGGGGTGAATGATTGAAGCTAAAAGATTGAGGGTGAAAGGGTGGGGGTGAAGGGGTGGCGGTTTCTTTTTCTGGTATGTAGTTGGCACTGGGGGTAAGTGGGTGAAGGTAATCTGTTGAGGGAGAAGGGTGAAGGTGAAAGGGTGACGGTTTTTTTGCGAATGTGTAGTTGACACAGCTGTAAATGGGTGAAATTAAATTGTTTAGGGTGAAGGGCTGAGATTGAAGAAGTGAATTTTTACTATTCTTTATTATAGTATAATTTTATTAGTTATTTTAATGGTGATTAGATACAGTCTATTTAATTTAACCCTTTGAAGCACAGTGTTCATCCTGATGGACACATTGATTTATTGCTTCTTTTGCCATTTTAGAACAACATTATGGATTTCAACAGGGTCTTTTGCATTCTTTCAGTTCATTAATAGTTCAAGAACATAATTTTGCAGTTGAAATCAATATATTGGGTTATTTTTTAATATTTTTAAATGAACAAAGAAGAAAAAAATTGAATTTTTGGGGAGAAATTCATTATTGACGCGAATAATGAGGGTATCCCTTTCAAATTTGGTATTCAAAGGTTTTTGGGGTCGGTGAATAAGAATATTGCATGAGATTCCGAAAATTCTGCATCCAAGATGGCGGATCTAAAATGGCGGATATAGCGTTTTCCCTATATCGATACAAATACTCTAGAATTCATCTCTAAAGGGTTTTTGGGGTCGCTGAATAATAATTTGACATCAGATTTCAAAAATTGTGTATCCAAGATGGCGGATCTAAAATGGCGGGCAAGAATATTTCCTATATTGATACCAATACTCTAAAATTCATATCTAAAGGGTTTTAGGGGTCGCAGATAACGATTCTGATATCAGGTTTCCGAAATAATGCTTTCAAAATGGCGGATATGTATATTTTTATGTTGGCTTGAATACTCTCAAACTCATATCTAAAGTGCCTCAATCTCAGTGATAATCAATATCATACTAGTTTTCTGAAATTCTGCAGCCAAGATGGCTATATTATTTTGGATATATTATTTCGGAAATCTGATATCAGATTCGTTATCAGCGAGCCCTAAAAGCCTTTACATTGAATTTTGAAGTATTCAGGACAATATAGAAAAAAATACCTGTCCGCCATTTTGAATTCGCCATTTTGGATACATCACTTAGGAAACCTGATATCAGATTCGTTATCAGTGACCCCTAAAACTCATTAGTTATGAATTTTAAAGTTTTCAAGCGAATATAGAAAAAATCTATGTCCGCCATTCTGAATCCGCCATCTTAGATGCAAAATTCGAACAATCTAATGTCAGATTCATGATCAACGACCTAAAAACCCCTATATATAAATTTTTATTTAAATATCCTGGAGAGAAAAATGTATGCTTCAAAGGTTAAAAATCGTTGTCCGCCATATTGAATTCGCCATCTTGAATACATAATTTCATAGATCTGACAACTGATTCGTAATCAGCGATCTCGAAAACCCCTATGTACAAATTTTCAGCCAATCAACTCTAATAGAAAAATGTATGCCTCAAAGGGTTAATGCTTTTGTCAGGCATTGTATGAGGAAGCTACGTGCTGATTGTAATTAGCAGCGGTTTTTTAATATTATTATCCCTTAAACCTATAGATAATACATTATTTAGATCACTAAATACAACTATGTATATTAACTTTAAAAATATAATTTTTATGAAAAGCATTTATAAAAATATTATATATTTTAATATATAAAATATTAGTATTTTTATATTTTTAAAGTTGATAAAGTTGTATTTAGTGATCTAAATAATGTATTATCTATAGGTTTAAGGCATAATACAACTAAAATATCGTAGCTAATTACTATTAGCACGTAGCTTCCTCATGCTATGCCTGACAAAAATTATAAAACATTAAATTTAGCCATAATGTGATTTGATAAAATGTTAAATAGCACAAACTCTTTTACACTTTATGTGCATATAATGATGTAACCCTGTACAATGGAAACTTGCTAATTAATGGAACTATATTGTGTAAACACAAAATTTTAATATTTTTTAAAAACAACTTCCAAAAATTAAGAAAATAAACGGTCAAAGCTTCAAATCTAATGATTGTATTGTAAGATATGAATACGTGAAAAAATGATACAAAAATTTTCAAACTAAATATCTTAGTAATTATTTATCCCACATAGTCAGCCGTAGACCTCATCCAAAATAATGTTGATATATATTTTTTCCGAAATTGGGATTAAAGAAGTAAACAATTATGACCTAAAACGTGTAGGATATTCTATTTTTTATTAGAGAACAAAGTGTAATCAATATTTAAAATTTTTATAACGAAAAGTAGTTGACGTTTCCAATGTTCATTATTTTTTCCACCAAAAATATACATAAATTTTTAAAGTATGAACTATTAAAAAAACTTTGAACGAGAAGATAGAAAAATTTATCTTATACAAATCGTCATTCCTCACATATAGCTACTTTAATGGTAACATTTTAACGATTACATAAATACAAATATTCTTTAAAAATATAAATAAATTTTTTCGATTATCTGAGTGTAAATACATCGATGTATTATAGATAAAAATTTAAATGCAAATGTATTTTTAAATGTATAATATTTACAATGATTACAATTAATATTTTTTAAATATATAATATTTCTTTTGCCATTTTTTCAGCAATTGTACTTTTGTTTGATAAAAATATATTCATGCAAAATATTTCAGATTTTGATCTGTATGAAAATCACGTTCATAATATGACAGTCTCAAGCCTGTAAATGCAGAGACAAAATAGAACTAATAAACTTTTATAATAACATTAGTATTTTTATATTTTTAAAGTTGATAAAGTTGTATTTAGTTATCTAAATAATGTATTATCTATAGGTTTCTTTTATCCTGTAATGTTAGAAACTCAAAATCCTAATTTTTTTTTAATTTTCACCCTCCATTGTTGAATTAATAAATAGTCGATTGTTAAGGGTCAATAATAAAAAAAATCCAATTTATATATGTAAGTGCACAACGTTTCGTCTGCTAGGTTTGCAGACCTCTTCAGGTGCTGAATTTATTGCACAAAATTATAAATATTTATATCAAATTTTACAATACTTTTAAATTAAAAATTAAATTTTACCTTAATATTGAATATAATGTTACAGCCCAAGTGAGCTTCGTCGAATAACATTTGATATGAAATCAACGAGTATTAATACAAAAATAAAATAGGTGTGTGTTTACAAACTATACGTCATAGTTTGTGTACATTAGTCTCTTTAAACTATATTCATAACATTTCTATAGTGACGGTTTAAATGTTGAGTATCTTCTATTCTGTCAATCGTCGAATTATGATGATTGATATGTAACATTTCCGAAATTAGTCTATTTTTATAACAAGATTCTGTATCTATTATTTTAGCATCTTCCCAGTTAAAATTGTGATTTACGTTATTTAAAATCTGTGCAGTAACAACGGCTTCTGAATTTTTATTGTTCTGATGTTCTTTTATTCGATTTTTTAGGCAGCGTTTTGTTTCTCTAATATAAATAGCCGGGCATTTAATACAAGATAACTTGTAAACTACCCCTGTCTCCTCCCTTTTTGATGTTTTACTTTGCCTAATTTTATATTAATATCAAGTTTGTGAAACTTAATGGAATAGTGTTAATATTATATTTTCTTAGCATTCGAGAACATTTATTGATAAAGTCTTTATTATAAGGTAATGATATGGTACATATTGGGATTTTTTTTATCTATTTTAACATTGATTTTAATTGTAATATTGCGTTTTCTTTTTGTTAGATTATGTATAGAGAGCGCCTGCTCTGTGTTCTCCCTTATGTTTAACGCGTGAGAGCGCGACACTCACTCTCCTTTGGTCCGTTGACGAGATAGGACGTGTTTGTGGTTTTCTCCAATATAGTTTATTAAAGTAGTATTTATTTAAAGTGCTTGTGTTTTTATTATGGCCCACACCTGAACATCCAACAGGTTATGGGACCGATGCGCTTTCACTACGCTGAAGAAAATAAAATTTAAAAAAAAATACATATTCAAGGAGAGGTAAATATATAAAATAAAAAAAAGATGTCGGACGAGGAGATAAAAACAGGTGAAGCCAAAATCGAACAGTTTAAAGAGATGTGTAAGTAAGAAATTTTTACTAACAAGGGAAGTACATGACCTTCGGGAAACGGATCTCATCCTAACTTTGGTATGTCTTTTATAATATAAAAATATGAAGAAAGCCAAGTTATCTCTTGCCAATGGCCACTTTTACGGAAGTTATTCGACTTCCAATAATAATAGCAGTAAAAATTACTTCCAATTCGGTCGCTTATAATTCAAAAACAAATAAAGATAAATAATCGAACTAAAAACCAGAAAAAAGTTGAGTTCAAGTAGATATGGTTTGAAAAAAAAGAAGCTAAAAATGCTTAATTTGAAGCAAAGTTATGAAGAAAATAAGAAATTGAAGATTATTAGGCCAAAAGAAATAATAAATTTTTCATATTAAATTTTGGCCTAATAATCTTCAATTTCTTATTTTCTTCATAACTTTGCTTCAAATTAAGCATTTTTAGCTTCTTTTTTTTCAAACCATATCTACTTGAACTCAACTTTTTTCTGGTTTTTGGTTCGATTATTTATCTTTATTTGTTTTCGAGTTATAAGCGACCGAATTGGAAGTAATTTTTACTGCTATTATTATTGGAAGTCGAATAACTTCCGTAAAAGTGGCCATTGGCAAGAGATAACTTGGCTTTCTTCATATTTTTATATTATAAAAGACATACCAAAGTTAGGATGAGATCCGTTTCCCGGAGGTCATCTACTTCCCTTGTAAGTAAAAAGATTATAATTATGAACGACTAAATAAAAGAAAAAAAAATTTTCAAGTGACTGTGTAAAACCGGGCAATAATTTCAATATAAAGATGTTGATGCGATTTGAAATATACATATTTTAAATAAAAAAAAGCATAAAGAGATAAGTATAAATTTTAATTTAAATTAAAAAGAAAATATTGAATATTAAAAATAGTACATGCGTTGTTGGTATGTTGATGTTAAACGACACGCATTTATATAAATAAAAAAAATTGAGGCGCGAAAATAAAATTTAGTCATAGGCGATTCTTGAAATCGTAAGTCGAGACGACAAACCGGCACGGCACTAGAGTCGAGATAGGAGGGGTGAGCTGCATATGGCTGCGCGCAGTGTATAAACAGAGATGAGCGGTGCGTAAGGAAAGGAAAGAGACGAATGAGAATAGAGAGAGAAAAAGAATAGCAGCGCCGCGCAACAAATATATAGCTCGAGCAACTAAATAAAAACAAAACACGATGTGATACGTTGAGTACGTATATATTGTAACATGGTATTTCGCCCTAATACCACTTACAACTTATTTATTAATTTTGTACAGGGACGACGGTCCGAAGAATGCGTCTTTATCGTCGCCGTGGGTTAATAAGTTATCCCGTCGGGACACGATAGCGGAGATTGGACGATCTCCTACGTACCGACACACGTGGCAGGAAAATCGGGAATCGGAATAATGATTGCGGGTTGATTTATAACTAAGAACGCGACCGTTACATTAACATAAAATAAATAAGTATTTATTTGGAAAGATTACACGGAGGTGCCCGACAATGAATAACGGGGCATTCTCTCGGTCGCGTGGTATATACGCGGCAAGCAGGGGCTGCCCCCGCATTCACCCCGCGCAATACCAAATCGGCACCGGTGTGCTACCGAAAAATCATACATGCACACTCACTCTACACACTCTTGAACATACTGACTGACGTCGGGTACTTACCGGGCTGGCTTGTCCATTGGCCCTGGTGTGAGTCGGCGCCCCGACGTCTGCTGGCCAGTGGAATCGGCCCGGTTTCCCGTCGTCCTCGACGGTGGTCTGCAGGCGCGGCCTGATGCCGCGGCGACTCGCCTACCTCGGGGAATACTCGACCCGAGGTATATGGTGCATGGACGAACCGGTCCGGTACTTCCCGTGGCGCGCGAACTCAACGTGACCACGTGTCAAAAGGGTGCTGTTGCGGTCAAGACCGGCAGCGTACTGAGCTTTTCGGGAATTGTCGTATTCCCGAAAAGTACCTATACACACACAAAAAAAAACCGAGCTAGATCGATGCCTAACGCATTGATCATTGCCGCCGTACCTCGCCTCTGGCATACCGGCGGTCTTTCTTGTATTTCTTATCCTCGACTGTGACGGTTATTTGGACTACAGAACATAAGGAGTTCGCTTTAGCCTTTCTCTGCTCTTGCGATTATACATTACTCGTTTGTTCTTATTTATTGCTTCGGTTTTATTTTTTATTTTTGTTTTTGTTTCTTTGTTTCTTTGTTTCTTTACTTTTTCAGGTTTTTTGTCTACCCTGACGCAGACTTATACTACTGAAAATTTCTATTTCCGCTTCCCCGACATGAACACGTGGTTATATTGACTAGGTCCATGGGCAGTATGTTAGTGCTTCTCGAGGAGGTCACGAAAGTCTAGTATATATCTGTCTAATTTCAATATTGGGGGCGCTGTAATCGATTCTTTATACTATGCTCGATACCCTAATTTGCTCTTTGCGGTTGTTCAGGGGAGCAAGACCAACTGTTTCTGAGGTTTTTCTCTTCTCTTTCCTTTCTCTTCTTTCTTCTCTTCTCTCTTCTCTTCTCTCTTCTTTCTTCTCTCTTCTTTGCCTAACCTAAAAGAAGGAGTTCCTATTCACCTATCTACTCTCTTACTCACCCTTTCTTTCATTCTGAGCTTTTACATTCATCCTTTCCTTTCGCTCAACTTTCATTCTACGAATACCCTTTTTTCCCTATCCGGAATGTTAGTCATTATGTTTATTAGTACAAAATCTCTATCTACCTTGATTACCTCTGTTCTACTACCACTGTTAGTGCGACATGTATTAGTGCGACTTTCGATTTTTACCTATCTACTATCTTCCGTCTTTCACTCAATTCACTTTCTCCCTCTGCTCACTTATGCATTTCCTTTCTCTCTACCCTATTTCTATTTCTGGAAGATTAACTGTACCTACTTCTATCATTCACACTTCGTCTTCCTCTGATCCTGCTACTTCTGCTATTGTCGCGGTTAAAGCCAAGTCTTTTTCTAGGTCTTCGGTAGCAATTTTTACAAGCATAATGTCTTTAACCATCATGGTTAATCTGTCTATGCCCTCTTTGGTCGTCATCATCCTTTTCGTGTTTCTAGCTGCTTCTTCCATATCCTGTACATATTTATGCCGTATTGTTTCGTACTTCACACATGTCCATAAAGCGTGTTCAGGGGTATCTGCCTCTCCACAGCTGCATAGGTCAGACTTTACAAAGTTAAATCTTTTCCTGAAAGATTGGAAATTTCCATGTCCACTGAGTATTTGGATTAGCCATTTACTCGGTCTAAACCAAAACTTTGCTAGCCTTTCTTCTATGCTAGGTAAAACCTCATATGTGCGTCTTCCTTTTATCGTATTGTCCCATCTCAACTGCCATTCCTTTCTTATTTCCTGATTTAGCCTTTCTATTATCAATTTTCTTTCTCTTCGCGTGCCTAGTCCTTCCTCCGATTGTACTGTAAAGTTTTTATATCGGTACTCTTTTCCTTTTCTCATCCAGTATAGTCCGATTCTTCTCTCACATTCTAAGTCAATCGGTAGGTGACCTGTAATCGTTGTAATAGATTCGGCCGAGATGGTTCTGTATGCTCCTGTGGTTTTTATCAGGGCATATCTTTGCGACATTATGAGTTTCTTTTTCTGGACATTATTTGTGAGTCCGTACCATCCTGCTGCTGCGTATGTTATTGTGGGTATGAACACTCCCTTATATATTATATCTAGAGATCGATAGCCTAAGCCCCATTCCTCTCTTGCCAGGAAGGCCAGCCTTTCGAAAATTCCTCTTGTTTTCTTTGAGATCTCCGTAACATGCGTTTGTACGCTAAGGCCTTTGCCAAAAGAAACGCCAGGTATTTAAACGGTTCTTGCCTTTTAATTCTTTGTCCGTTTATTCTGATTAGTGGGTAACAATTTTGATGAAATGTTCCCTTTGCTAGTAACATTGCACATTTATCTGGGGCTTGTTTCATTTTGACTCATTCTTCTATTATATTTATGGCCATTTATCCTTTCCGTTCCAGTTCTTTACGGGAGTCTCCTTCGATTGTAATGGCTTGGTCGTCTGCATAGGCTATCGTCTCACGTCCTTCTCTGTCTAGCTTGTGAAGCACTTCATCAAATACGATATTCCATAGGATTGGTCCTAGTAGGGATCCCTGCGGGCATCCCTTCGTCACATTTTTGCTTGCAAAATTACCACCTTCGGTTATTATTACTTTCTTATTATAGAGGTAATCCCTAACGATATTGTACAGTCTCCAGGGGCAGTTCATGCCTCTCAGATTCTTTAGTACTCCCGGCCACCATACATTGTCAAATGCACCCTTAATGTCCAAAAACATTATGAGTACATATCTACAGCTTGAGTTGTGCACTTTGGTCTTTAAGTACACTATCGCATCTTCGGTTGATCTTCCTTTTCTAAAACCGTATTGTTTATCTGACAGACGTGGTTCCACAATTAGATCTAATTTTTTGATTATCAGACCTTCGAGAATTTTTCCTAAAACTGGTAGCAGGCATATTGGTCTATATGAACTAATTAGACCAGGATCTTTTTCTCTTCCTTTCTTGATTGTAATTACTTTGCCTGTTTTCCAAGTATTCGGAAATATACCAAGTTTTAGACAGTTATTGTATAACCTTATCAGTTCTTCACCAACTACTGTAAGAGCAACTCTTATTATTTTCAGATCGAAACAGTCGATTCCTGGCGCTTTTCCTAATTTCATTTTCTTTACAACTTGCACCATCTCCTGCCTTGTAAAACTTTCGGTTTCACTGTATTTGTCTGTATATCTTTGATTTTGTTGCCTTACTTCTCTCTGTTCTCTCGTTTCTGTTTCCAGGTTATCGTCTGGAAAGAGCTGATGAAGAATTTGCTCTGCTGTATCATTCCAGGTCATAGTGTAGCCATCGTATGTCTTTACGTTACTTGCGATTTCTTTAACTCTAGCTTTTTTGGCAGCCAGCTTGTACGGTAAGCTCCATGGATTGTCGTTACCTTGTTTGGTCACAAATTCTTCCCATTTTTGGGTTTTGGTTGTGTCTATTAGTCTTGCATATTGTCGCTTGGCCAATCTATAGGTCATTTTTGCACGTTCTCTTGTGTCCGGATCTCTTTCCTTTTGGAATTGTCTGCGTAACCTGTTTGTGTGTTTTTTGGCCTTTGTCAATTCCTCGTTCCACCATGGAACTTTCCTACTAGTCTTGTTCTTAGTGGGTATAGCTTTGTCACATGCTATTTTTATCCCATTTATTATGTCTTTAATGCCAGCGATTGTTGAACCAATATCCTATCGGTGCGGTTGGGCGTTCCAATTTTCTCTCAGTGTGTTAATAAACAATCCCCAGTCCGCTTTGCTTGTTATATAGCTTTTGATGTACTCTTGCTTCCTATATCTACCTCCCTGAGCTTGTTTCACTAATTCAAATGTTATTGCTCTATGGTCACTTAATGTCCAGTTTTCTTGGACTTTCCAATTTCGTATTCTTTGTGCCATATCTGGTGAGGTTAGAGTTACATCGACATAGCCTTCTCTGACTTCATTTGCGACTGTTGCAATGCTATTAGGATCGTTTATTACTCTGAGGTTATTCTGGAGTATAAATTCTTCTAGTTTCTCTCCTTTTGCATCCGTTTCCATAGGGCCCCATAGTGGCGATCTTGCATTCGAATCAATACCAATTATAAAGCTCTTTCCTTGTAAAGCCGTTACTATCGCTTGGAGCGATCTTAGATGTATCTCAATATCATCTTTTAGTTGGAAATATCCACTAATTAGGTATACTTTATATGGTACTGATATTTCTGCTATTGCGAAGTGCGATGAACATAAGTTAGTTATTTGCATCGCTATCACATTCGGGTCTGTTATTGCTATGGCTGCCCACGGATTTTCTTTGGAGGAGACTATTCTTACACCCATACCGTATCCCGTCACTCTATTATTCCTTGTGTATGGTTCTTGTAGCATAATAACGTGAACTCCCTTTTCGTACGCTTTTTGCTTTATTTCGGGTACCACCCGCTGTGCTCGTCTGGCATTAAGTTGTGTTATCAGAATACAGGGTTTATTGCTCCCCGTAATCTGTGTTATTTACTAGGCGTTCTAGTGCTTTTGTGTAGCACGGACATTTAGTGTCGAGAACATTATGGTCCGACTTCTTTTTGGCTTTGACGCAGTTTATGCACTTTTTATTCTCCTGTTTCTTCGGACATTTGTCGAAAGAGTGACCTTTTTCGGCGCAATGCGAACAATGTACCTCGTTGTTACACACTTTGCTAATGTGACCAAATCCCTGGCACTTAAAGCACCTGGAGACTAGTACAAAGTCCTGTATCTTGCAAGATTGATAGTCTACAAAGATCTTCCTTCTTTGCAACAACCTACTTCTAATTTTTGGAGTTACCTCAATAACCCAGTTGGTCCTGCTCGTGTCCCGCTTTCCTGTTTTAAACTTCGGCGTTATTTCTTTTTCCGCCTCGTCAGCCGAGCAAACGTTTTGCTCAACTATTAGTTCTTTTATTTCTTTCTCGGTAATGTTTTTAGGGAGATCATATATGATCATCCTCGGCTTCTGTTTTGTTGGTTTGTGCATTTTTAAGGTTTCCTTTAGAGACGGTTTATTTAGAATCTTTTGTAAAGATTCTTCATTTTCCGTCTCTATAATTAAACCTTTAGTAATGGTTCTGAGGCTTATGATCTGAGCCTTCTCTGCTCTCGGTCGGAATTCGGCTTGAAACTTAGATTTTATCTCATCTTCGTTTCTGAACTTGTCGGCTTTTTTCGGCTTAATTATGAGTTTATGCATTGCCGGATTCTTTATCGTAACAGCTCTGGTGGTCTCTCTTGGCGCAACTAATTTCTTGGTAACGTCTGCGTACGAGGAGTTACCCGGATTCATTGCCTTTTGCCTCTGCTCTGATAGGACTTTGACTTGTCCTTTTAAGAATGCTGCTTTCGCCAGCAATGTTGAGACCAGGCTGTGCATGTTATCTAAGGCCTCATGTGCCTTTTCACTGTCCTTCTTCGTTAGGTGTCTTTTCACTGTCTTTATTTGGTCCAACATGTACATTGGTACCTCTATAAGACTTTTGACCTCTATTTTTCTACTCTGTTTGCCGCTTTCGATCTCCGTGCCTTCCGACTCCGACGAGCTTGAAGACTTAGACTCCGATTTTGTTCTTGCATTTTTTGCCATTCCGGGCTTTGCCCTTTTTGGCTCTTTCGGCTCCTCGTCCGAGGAAGACGACAGGCCGCGCTTATTTCCTTTTTGGTATTTTTCTGTTTCCTTTTCTTTTGGTTTCCGCTTTGGTAAACCAGCTCCTGTAGTTGTTGCTTTGGGGTTGGGTTCCCCTTCTGTTTCATGTCTGTGCACCATTAATTTGTGTTTATTGGTTGACATTTCATATTTGTGTTATTAGTGTATTCTTTGTGCATCCTCTTGATTATACGACGCTGTAAACTCTAGCAAGTTATTCGGTGATCACCTATTAGCAGTTCTTGTTTGACAGGTTTGACCGTAAGCCTTGAAAGTATCGTGGCCTCGTCAAATACAATTTAAACCTCCGAGTGCCGCCTCCCTTCCAGGTGCCACCTGGAGCAACCTCAGCAAGTTTAATTTTTACACACGCTGCTACAGGGCAGCCCGACTAACTGGCGAAGAAAGCCCGGGCCCTGGTACTATCGTGCGGTCCGGGCGTGCACGATCGGCGATCCGAACGCCGACCTCCCGGTTTATATAATGTACCCTCTTTACATCCAGGTATTCATAGTACTTCCCGTCGAGCTATAGGTTTTCACTGCCTCCCTTGCTTGGCGCACTGTCTTCTCGTGTCGCAGATACGTTTACCCTGAGTTTACGTCTTAACACCGGCCGGCCACCTCTCCAACCGACCGATGCCCATTGCTGCGGTTTAGCCTACCGAGACGCTGAAGTTAACAATGTCAGCCATCGGCGTTTCCCCCTCTGGCGGCGTGGACGCACGCAGTTGATTTTCCAGAGGATACACACACACAATAACAATCTAGTATATAGATGCTCGCACACATCCTTGTTCGTCGATATAAACACGCGCGTTTCGTGGCCTTGATAAGGCAACGCACGAAACTATAACAACGTGCGAGATTTTAATACAGAATATCTTATACATACTAAATAATATAATATCTCAAATATTATTTGCTTCATTGCAACGACGTCTCGTCGCAATATATATACATGGGCTATTTCACGTCAAGTGGTACGATGAAAATTTTAAATCGGTCCAAAATTTGAAAACAGGCTGGAAATATCTTTCAGAAGATAGAAAAAAATTTTTAGGTGTTAAAAATAATTTGCCTGAGAGTTATTCCACCATAAAAAATGGAAATTTTTCAATTTTTTAGAAAAATTTCTATTTTCAAAGCCATTTATCTCAAAATCTATTGATTTTTTTGAAAAAACATTACAAACAACTTTTGTTCAAAAGAATCTTTAGAACTAATTTTAAAATCTCGAAGAGATAGAACGCCCGGAAATATTGAATATCAAAAAAAGGCGACCACGCCACAATCGATTTTGATCTAATACAGCTCAAAAGATCACATTTTTTGAGAGCTTTCGAATGGCGGTGGTTAGATTATTGGCCAAGACCGCTGGTGTAAGTTATACCCCATAAACCTCATAAAATCACTAATTTTCATGTATTTTAGGGCATAACTTACACCAGCGGTCTTGGCCAATAATCTAACCACCGCCATTCGAAAGCTCTCAAAAAATGTGATCTTTTGAGCTGTATTAGATCAAAATCGATTGTGGCGTGGTCGCCTTTTTTTGATATTCAATATTTCCGGGGGTTCTATCTCTCCGAGATTTTAAAATTAAGAATTGTAACCCAGGTAGATAAGTTCTAAAGATTATTTTGAACAAAAGTTGTTTATAATGTTTTTTCAAAAAAATCAATAGATTTTGAGATAAATGGCTTTGAAAATAGAAATTTTTCTAAAAAATTGAAAAATTTCCATTTTTTATGGTGGAACTCTCAGGCAAATTAGTTTTAACACCTAAAAATTTTTTTCTATCTTCTGGAAGATATTTCTAGCCTGTTTTCAAATTTTGGAGCGATTTAAAATTTTCATCGTACCACTTGACGTGAAATAGCCCATATATATATATATATATATATATGGGGTATTCCACGTGAAGTGGTCCGATCAAAATTTTAAAATGCACCAAATTTTGGGTACACATTGCAAATGTTTTTCAGAATACATAAAAAAATTTTTAGGTATTGGATTCTATTTGCTCAAAAGTTATTCTAACCTCAAAAAGTGAATTTTTTCTAGTTTTTTTCAATACCAGCTGGGTTTACCGCTATTTAACTCAAAATCTATCAACTTTTACTATAAAACATTATATATAACATTCGTTGCTAACTATGTCTAGAATTTATCCTTCTGGGTTAGAATTTCTAATCTCCAGGTTAATGTGACATAAACTACATGTCAATATTCAACTTAAAAATAGTGTAAGTGCGCCACAGTTGATTTTCTTATCCAAAAGCCTAAAAAAAGCTTGAAGCAATACCTTTCAAATGGTCTGTAGCATTTTTGGGGCCTTCAATTCTGTAAAAAGTTATGATAATTTAAAGAAACTCGAAATTTTTTTAAAAATTTAAATGGGAATTACCATGTTAATTTTTGTGAATTTTATGTCTTTCTTTAAATTATCATAACTTTTTACAGAATTGAAGGCCCCAAAAATGCTACAGATCATTTGAAAGATATTGCTTCAAGCTTTTTTTTAGACTTTTGGATAAAAAAATCAATTGTGGCGAACTTACACTTTTTTTAAGTTGAATATTGACATGTAGTTTAAGTAACATTGACCTTGAGATTAGAAATTCTATCCCAGAAGAATAAATTCTACACATAATTAGCAACGAATGTTACATATAATGTTGTATAGTAAAAGTTGATAGATTTTGAGTTAAATAGCGATGAACCCAGCTGGTGTTAAAAAAAACTGGAAGAAGTTCACTTTCTGAGGTTAGAATAACTTTTGAGCTAATAAATTCCAGTACCAAAAATTTTTTTCTGTATTCTGAAAAACATTTGCAATGTGTACCCAAAATTTGGTGCATTTTAAAATTTTGATCGGACCACTTCACGTGGAATACTCCATATATATATATATATGGGGATCATCGTCTGTTGTCTTGATCGTATCGCTGCCACACTCAGCGTACCGGGATATTGAGGACGGGTGCAAGAACTAGACAGACATAACAGTTATTAGTCTTTATTAATGCGTCGGAAGCTACGACGCGACTGAGTGTCGGCGGTTATCCCGCTCTCTCTACATCATTCGCTGTGAAGCGCCAACTGGTGGCTACTGGGGTAAATACCCTCTGTGCGTCTCGCCCACAGTGCTCCCCCCTAAATGTTGACCGGGGTTTTTTTAGGTTAACATTTATTTATTTCTCGAAGATGTATTTAACCCACTCCCCTGGTGCGCTTTGCTCGCATGATTTAATGAACCTCCGTAATTGCTCTTGCGGCGTAGTAACTCTACATTTCAACGATTCCACCTTGACTTGCTTTGATAATCTAAGTGTCGGCGTTATAAATTCCAGGTTTTACACCCTGGTTCTTCTTCTACCTAGGTTTTTTTTAACGTACCATTTTATGAGTGGTATGTTTATTAACGTGATAGTAACTTGGTTAATTTGTTCGCAGTAGTTAGGTCGCAATTCCTTTAACTCGAAGTGTCGTTAAAAATTAATTTTGTAATTCTGCATTCGGGTGAAAAAATCTTTCCGCATATCTCACAAGGTGTTTATCGTTGTCGACGCTTTTACAATCTGTTATCTGTACCGTATGTATTCTTGAGTTTAACTCTATCGAGCTACATAGTGATGTCGTTGACACAATATTACAGTCTATCAGTTTCAACATTTCTAATTATTTTAATCGGATCAATCCATTCGCTCAAATGTTACAATTCTTTATGACAGTTAATACTTTACAGTCGCCTAAACCCTCGAGAACGGCATCGCACGGTTCTGAACTTTACCTAAGCTAAATACACTGATATCGAACAATTCGACTATCTGTTTTAACATACGCGCTGATATTTCTATTTCCGAAATCGATAATGCGCTTAACTGTTTGCGACGCGCAAATCTCTCGGTTTCGACACCTCAGAGGTTTTGGTTTCTTAAACACGGTTATTCGTTCGGTGCGGTATGCTTCCGCGTAGGTATCCGCCATAAAGCGATCGTGCTTACCGTTCTCGACGTTTGTCTCATTTCTAATTTTTCCGTCGCTTCGAGTGGCATGCGAGTGGGTTGTGCTACGCTTTCCTAATAACACATTATTTCAGGGGTTAACATAAAACTTACCGATTTATATCTATTATCGCGATTTATTACATTAATGGATTCAGTCTTTCGGTTACGTTTTAAAATACTGGGTATGAACTTCTTTGGCTTGCGAATGTTTGCTTCCGAACATGTAAATGGTTTATCTTTATCACAATTATGATTACCAGCTCTCGCGTTTTGTATCGCGTCCGGTTCTTGATTTTTTTGGAACCTCTGAGTGACTAGGATTATGTAACGTTTCGTACGTCTCAGAGTTTTTTGCCAAATCGCGTGGTTTGCAATATTGCTCGTCATTCGCGGAATGAGCTCCGCTTGTTAAAAAACTACTGGGCGTTAATCCGCCTTGGTCAGAAGCAATGCTATCACCGACTGTATCTCGACTGTGATTCGTATTAGTAACTTCGTCATTCGTTACGTTAGTGCTCGTTTGGTCTACGTCGATGTCAGCGTTGCTCGGTATTAAATTATACACGCTACTACCGTTTACGGTATTGTCTCTAACAGTCTCGGGCGGACTGGAGTTTTTAATTGACTCGGTTTGTTCCGTACGAATGAAATATGCGGGTTTTAATACTTCTATGTTCACGAGTCTCTGTCGTCCGTTTACCTCAATCGTAAAGTTACGTCCGTTAGCTGAACGTTCGATAACTTCATGTGGTCCGATGTACGGTCTTTCTAAGGCTAGTTTAATGAGTTTAGTTAAGAGAAATACGTGTGTGCAGCTCTGTAAGTCCCTAAACACGAATGGTCGTGTCTTGTTGTTGTGTGCTACCGGTACGGCTCTTACTCTGCGCATGTAATTTCGGAATTCGTTCAGAAATACGTTGTTCTCTGTCGCGAATTCATCGAATACGCATAGTTCGCCTGGTATCCGGAGTGCTTCCCCGAATACGAAATCGGCGGGGCACGCGTCGGTCTCTAGCCTTACGCGTGTTCTCAAACCTAATAGTACCATCGGTAGTACTCGAGACCAGTCTGCTTTTTCCGTATGGCACATAATGGATGCTTTAAGGTCACGGTGCCATCTCTCCACCATACCGTTAGACGCTGGGTGGTACGGTGCGGTTCTATTTCTTTTAACGCCCGTTAATTGCAATAACTCGGCGAAAAAACTTGACTCGAACTATCTGCCCTGGTCAACACATTTTAGGTTTAGGTATTACCGATATTTTAGCTCCTGTATCGATCAAAAACATATCGCCCGTTTTTTTATCTTTTAATTGGAGACGTATTGACGAAAAGCCCGGTGCGTTTGTCTCCGCAACGTCGGGTTTAACTAGTTTTCCGAATTCGTTCCCGCCGCGACACAATTTATGCTTTTACTTCTGTTTAACTCTTTTTTATCCTTCCACTTGCACTCCGGTGAGCAAGATCGCGCCTTATCGCCGTATTTAAAGTGATGTACGCAAATCCAGACACGGTTCGGCGACCTACTTTTATCGTTTTTTCGAATGCCACACGGTGTCGGGTTTTGCTCGTAACTACGGCTACGACTACGCGTGTTCCCTACCTCGCGCCTATCACGCATCTGATTCGACTTACGTGTGGGCGATTTACTCGTACGCGCGGCCGTTATTTGAGGATAAAGGAGTATCCGGTGTGGATGTTGCACCCAACGAATTAACATGACGTATATCGCGCTGCATCTTTTCGTGCGCGAGGTCGGCTTTGTCGAGTATTGTGTCCTCGTTCTCGAAGAGCAACATATCCTCAATTTTATCTAATACTGCTGATGGCAGTCTATTAGACCATATTTTTAACACGGATTGTCTTGGCATGAGAGTCCCTGCCGTGTTAACTAACTCGTTGAAAAATGTTGACGGTTTACGGTCGTTAAGTCGTGTGTCAATCAGCAGTCTATTTAGTTTCTGTTCTTCCGTCTCCGTGTATTTCTTTAACACTGCCTTCTTAATTGTATTATATTTGTTATCCGGGGGAAGAGCTTTAAGAATGTCGAGATTTTCCCTGATCAAATCATCTCCGATATTCTTTAATAAATTACAATATTTCATTTGGTCCGCAATAATATTATTCTCCGTAAATAACGATTCTAACATTGCGAACCATGCTTCCGGGTCGTGTCTCCAAAAGTTTTGAAATTTAATATTTATTGTCCTTGACTGACGACTATAATCCGACTCAATATTAAAACCGCGTACGTGTTCCGTGTTATTGCATCCGAATGTAAACATGTTATTATCACCTAATACTCTTTCAAATCGCGTTGTGTTTACATCGTTCGGCCCTAGTTGGTTACCGTTATTAATTCTGTTTACGTTAGGTTCGCGACTTTGCGTGTTGTTTGCCCTTGTTGTTGCGATTAGATCATTAATTAGACGTTTCAAGCTTTCGGTTTTTGCTTTGCGTTCTAAGAACTCGTCCTTGGAAATTTCTATGGTTTGTTTACGCGGGCTCGTCTCCATCGCGGTATCCATTTCGTTAATTTCCGGGTTTCCTATTGTCGGCATGTTTCTTCTGAATATTTTGCCGTTACGCAGATAAGAATTTCTACCTAGTTCTGCTATTGATCTTGGCCACTGGTATTGACCTACGAAACCTACTTCTTTTCTACGCTTTTTCAATGTGTGCATGAGTTTACAGGATTTCCCTACGGGTATACGCAGATACCATAATCTTCGCAATTTCACTAATTTTACTCATGCCACCCGCTCGTTATGTCTAATCTTCTAACCTAACTGGCTGTTTGGCCTCCCTCTAGGATACGAGTAGTTGCCAGTTACCATGTTATAACAAGGTCGCGACCTTAGCTGCGTGGCACAAGCTACGACCTGAGTCAACTACCCGCGCCCACGAGTTCGGCTTCCCTAATCTTACACGGATGAAGCATATTATTGAATTTGGGCTGTAAACGCCTCTGTTCGTCAAACTACTCAGCGTGTGCTTCGGTCTGCAACTGAGCACACTATAACAGGATCTCGATCCTAGCTGAGTGCTCGGAGCTACGGCCTACACCGGACTATCTGCACACACGTTATTCTCATCGTATTAGAAAAAATTTTAATGATTGGCATCTTCATCCGTCGACGCCGTCCCGAGAATTTTTACATGCAATAATACGCGAAATTCAATATCAAAATATTCCGTTCGCGAGTCCGTTTATAACGTTTTAACTTGATTCGCGTTACCGGTATTGTGTCTGCGGTAACGATTTTCGCTATGACGCTACAACATTGAACGTTATACGTCACGGCTACCTGCTTCAATTAGTCGATCGTCTTTTATTGTTTGATCGCCCTTTTTACGCTGTATACCTCCATCGTAATGCTGTGCTCGATGTACTTCCCGGTGGTGTTCGTTTCTCAGCTTCTGCGGCGTAGGCAGTATCTAGCCGCTGTTGGACTCACAAAATGGCGGTCGGCACGCTGCGTACTGGTCGTTCTCGTATCGGTCGCTGGCTCGTCCGCTCGGTGTGTGTCCACGCCGCTTGTGCTGATTAGAAGTCGGGGTCCCCAGTTGTGGGGATCAGGGTCTGTTGCCTTGATCGTATCGCTGCCACACTCAGCGTACCGGGATATCGAGGACGGGTGCAAGCAGCTAGACAGAGACAACAGTTATTAGTCTTTATTAATACAGGCTTGCGTCCGCTCTTGCGGACTCATGCGTCGGAAGCTACGACGCGACTGACTGTTGGCGGTTATCCCGCTCTCTCTACATCATTCACTGTGAAGCGCCAACTGGTGGCTACTGGAGTAAATACCCTCTGTGCGTCTCGCCCACATATATATATATGGATTCTCTGTGACATCGAAGATAAAAAAAATTAATTTTGCTGTAACTGTGGGAATATGTTCTGGAGGTATCCAGTAGTTCTCCTGAATTTTTTCAGATTTTTCTGGGGCCATTATTTTAAGTTACCGACTGTCAAAGTTGAAATTTTAGCACTTTTTTGCATTATATGGCCATTTTCATGAATTTTTAGCTCCCAGGGGATACATTTTTTACTAAAAACATAAGTATAACTTTTTTTGTAAAATTTTCTGAGTTTTTCATTAAAAATACTTTTAAAGTCATATAAATAAGCTGTCACTCTCTTATGAGCCATTTAAACCTTAAATAATGAAAATCAGCAAGTTCGCTCCGGACTCTGAAAACCAAATATTGTATAAAACATGTCTTTTTATAGTCAGAATATGCCTATAAATTTCCAGAGTGGGTCTTAAACATTAAGACCACTTACAATCAAAATATCTGGCTAAAATGCTCAAAATATGAAATTACATGCTTATTTATTGTCTACCATAATGAATCTGTCAACACGATCATTTCGGTTCGTCGTGGTTACCACGTGGTATGGGTGTAAATATGATTTTAGAAGAATAGTGTAATGGATGCAAATTCGAACAACTTACAAGATTGCAATAAAAAATTAGATATTTAATACCGTATCATTCAAATAAGTAAGGTCAAAAAGTTTACAAGGTGTGGTTACAACCAGTAGTGATTTTACCAGGGTTGTAATTAAATTATATATTTTAATTAAATTATATAATTAGCAATAACAAAATACATAAAGCCATAAAGTTTCACGCGATATAACCGTATGGTGAAACCACGTGGTAAAAGCGCGTGGTAAAACCGCGTTGTAAAATTGTAAAAATTATTTTAGAATATTCTAAAAAAAGAATGTGGACTACTTATAGGATTTTAATTAAATTACACTTTTATCCTTAACGTAAAAGATTTAACCAACCCAGATATGGGTAAACCTCGTAGTAACACCACGTGGTATGAAACCACGTGGTAAGTTTAAAAATTGTTTAAGCAGGCAATTGTAAAAAATACGAATTTGGACTACTCATAGGATTGTAATTAAATTATATTTTTATCCTTAATGTAAAAGATTAAACTATCCCAGACAAGGGCACACCGCGTAATAAAACCACGTGATAAAACCATGTGGTATAAAATCACGGGGTGAAACCGCGTGGTAAAGCACAGGTTGAAATCAAGTAGTAAAATACTTAGTATTTATGGATAAGAAAGGATTTAGCAATCAAATTACGCTACATTAGTAAATTAATACAATATTTATTTGCGAATTGCAATTAACATTATTAATCTTTCAATTATACATCTAATTTCTTTTTAAAACTAATTTTGTACTTACTTTATCAAAAAATTGACATAATATCCTCCGAAGTAATAATATTTTGCATCGTAATTTTGTAAGAGTTATTATACTATTAATTATTTATTATAATTAAAAAGTTCGTACCTGTAGAATATTTTCCATTCAATTCATTCAATTTCATGTAAAACTACAGAGGTTTGTAGAAATTAAGTATAGATATGTGTACTCGAGAGTTTTGTCAACTTCGAGAGGTTAGATTAGTTATTTATGTACCAGAGGAGGGAGAAGAACAGTCTGTTTGAATGGTACCACGTTCAGGCGTTCCGGGAGTGGATTCTGGACTACTGGACTGTCAGTCCGACTTTGCGTGGAACTCTCGAGTACACATATCTATATTTAATCGCTGTGTCTATTCGCACGAAAAATTCACGTATTTCACGTATTTCACGTATTACACGTATTTCACGTATTTCACGTATTACACGTATTTCACGTATTTCACGTATTACACGTATTTCACGTATTTCACGTATTACACGTATTTCACGTATTTCACGTATTACACGTATTTCACGTATTTCACGTATTTCACGTAATTACGTGCCAAGTGAAAATTCATGTATTCCTGCTGCAAGTAAATTTTCCGATTCACGTAAAAACGTAAAAACGTAAAAGCTTCGCGAAAGCATGGAAGAAAATTGAAAAAGTAAAAACGTAAAAACGTAAAAACCGTAAAAACGTAAAAACCGTAAAATACGGAAAGTACGTGAAATACGTGAAATAAATTAAAAAAAATTATTCTGCGTACGATTAACTTGAACATTATCTTAAACACGTAAAAACGTAAAAGTTTTAAGGAACATTGCTTTGTAAACATTAACAAATTATTTTGTCCAGATTAAGACCACTGAATTGAGCTAAACAAAAATATTTTAGCCCACCGTCGCGCCTTCGCTCGGTTGGCTATGAAGTTAGCATCTTTACGAAACTAGTATGGTAAACATGATCCCGTAAAATGAACTGTGCGCGCGCTCGCACGTTGATCTCGCACCGTTCTGCACGCGCATACCGACACGTGATCTTTACTGAGTGGGGACGCGAGCCGCATGGGCAATTCGAACGTAAAAAGTAAAGGTTTTGTTCACAAATTCTTTGAATTCTCTTGATTATGTGTGCAGTTTCGTTGTTTTCTACAGTGTTGTATAAATGTACTACTTACAAAAAGAGTGACAATGTTTCACAAATATCAAGAATTGGACTGCTATGATAGTTTCTTGGTAGCCAAAGATAACTATGAGGCAGCTACAGGATACGTAATGAGAACCACGGACAACCCAAATTACGACCTGAATAATCAACTAAAAAGCAAATTTCCGTACAAGTATAAGGTGTTTGCATGTCCAAAAGCTGGCAAAAACAACGTGAACAAAAAAGAGGAGTAAGTATTACATTTTTGTTTTAAATGTACTTGACGTTCAATGAACAAAAAAATATAAATTTTAATTTTATAATTTACTTTACTTTATTAGTACTCGTATAGGTAATTTTATATGGAATGACCCATACAGCATGGAACCTTGCACAATGCATTAGATGCATGAATTTCTGCAAGGGTCCGTTTACTCATTGATTCACTTTTTCCAAAATTGAATAGTAATATGTTGAAGCATGCTTTAGTTTAGAATAAAGCTACTTATTCACAAATTAATTCAAAGAAAAAATTAACAAAAATAATTATCAAAATTTATTGCTGTTATTACAGGATTATTAAAACAGATTGTAAATTTAAATTGAGAATAACTTTACCAAAGAAAGAAGAGAACAAAGATGATGGGAAAATGAAAATTACAATCTTAAACTTAATTCACAATCACGTCTGAAATTGCCAAAGATTACAGCATATCAAGGGAATACAAGTTTGGCAATCAGAACGATGGCTGTGATGCTAACCATAAAGAAGTAAGTAAAAAGTTTACTTTCAACTCTCTATCATTTAATTCGATGTGTATATTTGTAGATGCTTGTTGGAGTTACCGAGGAGGTTCTCACTCCGGATCTCAAATCTTGTCCAACAACTTATTTAAGGGGATGTCGGAGCTATAGCCTCCGTAATGCTACACGCAACGTATTTCACATTTCTTTAAAAAAATAAACATTTACTGCCAAGAGTGATATTACAATTACCTTAATTTTAGTTATAGCTAGGGGGGAAAGTATCTTTCAACAGCTCTATGTAGCTGTAAAATTTATAATTTATGTTTTAAGTACGTTTATGGTAGAAATCGACACCTGACTACAGCGCCATTCGAAACCGAGAGATCGAGCGGCTTTTGATGGAGGCTATAGCTCCGACATCCCCTTAAGTAGCGACGATTCAATGATAATTCATCACCCTTTTTAGGTTATACACCTAAATAATTAAAACAAAAATTGTTTTAACAAATTAAACAACTAATTTTTTTATCCGTTAAAAAATTTTATTTACAATAAACATATAGTTTGAAGAGGATAGTTAATTGTCATCGTAACATCGTGACTTACATTATATTCACCAAAATCGATCAAATACTCGTTCAGTAAACAAGATTGCACTAAATGTATATCAATATGGATTCTATTTAATTTGAAATAATTTTATATAATACAAAAGGACATCAAACAATCGAATCTTTTGGAGGACATTTCTAATCTTGAAATCACACAAGATAACATCAAATCTACAAATAGCGACGAGAATCAGCAAGAAATTCAGAAAATCATTAGAGTCGTAAGTCAAAAAAATGTTCATGTATCAATTTGAATGATTGTGACCAATTATACTCACAATTATATTTATTTTCAGAATGATTTTAGTAGTATCGATAAAACAATAAAAAATAAAAAATTTCGGCAAAGAGGTCGACCACAAGGATCAGTTACTACAGCGATTGGATTACCGATAAAAGAAAAGATTATCAAATTTAAAGATTTGTCATTGCAAAATAAATTACGCAAAATTTTGACATGGTTAAACTTGGATGAAGTGTTTATATCCTTAATTGTTAACCAGGAATCTGTTTTAACGTACGCATTGATAGAAAAAGTATTGGATTCCTTACCAGACGCTTTTATGTTGGAAGAAATTGAAATGGACTTGTTCCAATCGCAGAGTTGAGCAAAAATTATTCGAATACGAATAACGAATAAAATGAAACGAATAATTATCTAAATATTTTCTACGAATAAATTTATTTAACTAAAATCTTATTCGAATAGTTATTCGTTATTTATATCTATTTATTTGTAATTCGGCTATTCGATTATTTATTTATTCGTATTCTATATTCGATATTCAAATATTCGTTTCTAAAATAGATATTATCTTTTCGTATCAGAATTTTATTGAGATATTTTATTTACTTTTTACTTAAATACTTAGATAATAATGTACTTTCGTTAGTGCGTAAAATGAAGTTTTCGCCTCGAGTGCATCTGCAAATAATCTGAAAATATTAAATTAAAATCTGAAAACATTCATAAGGCAGCTTAAAACAAAAGCGAGGCATGGCGTTTCGATTAAAAAAAAATGATTTTTTTTCAATAATAATTAAATAAACAATTTTTGGTCGGTAAGTATTAGTCAAAAAAGCATAAATTTTCAACGTAAATATCATAATTAAATTATAAACTGAAGGGATGGCATTCAGGATATTTTAAAAAATTTATTCTTTTGTTTATAAAAATATAAAAAATGGCCGTTTTTGAGTCCGACACCCTCTTAAAATTGTATTTTCATCCATGGTATCAAAAAATATTGTTATTACAAGTGTGAAAGCTGATACTTGACTCATGCGTGTGTTACCTACGTACCGCTGTTCTGATAAACTCGCACTTGTTTGAAACCAACGCTTTCACACTTGTATTGAAAATAACTATTAGGGGCCTTATTCTTATACACCTATTTAATATTTGTTTGTATTTTGAACAATCATTTAGATAATATGACGAATAACGAATATTGCAGATAGTAGATATCGCGAATACGAATATCCCGAATAATGAATAGAAGGAAAAACGAATAACGGTTTCTAGTAAACAAGATTGCACTAAATGTATATCAATATGGATTCTATTTAATTTGAAATAATTTTATATAATACAAAAGGACATCAAACAATCGAATCTTTTGGAGGACATTTCTAATCTTGAAATCACACAAGATAACATCAAATCTACAAATAGCGACGAGAATCAGCAAGAAATTCAGAAAATCATTAGAGTCGTAAGTCAAAAAAATGTTCATGTATCAATTTGAATGATTGTGACCAATTATACTCACAATTATATTTATTTTCAGAATGATTTTAGTAGTATCGATAAAACAATAAAAAATAAAAAATTTCGGCAAAGAGGTCGACCACAAGGATCAGTTACTACAGCGATTGGATTACCGATAAAAGAAAAGATTATCAAATTTAAAGATTTGTCATTGCAAAATAAATTACGCAAAATTTGACATGGTTAAACTTGGATGAAGTGTTTATATCCTTAATTGTAACCAGAATCTGTTTTAACGTACGCATTGATAGAAAAAGTATTGGATCCTTACAGACGCTTTTATGTTGGAAGAAATTGAATGGACTTGTTCCAATGCGTAAATATTAAATTAAAATCTGAAAACATTCATAAGGCAGCTTAAAACAAAAGCGAGGCATGGCGTTTCGATTAAAAAAAAATGATTTTTTTTCAATAATAATTAAATAAACAATTTTTGGTCGGTAAGTATTAGTCAAAAAAGCATAAATTTTCAACGTAAATATCATAATTAAATTATAAACTGAAGGGATGGCATTCAGGATATTTTAAAAAATTTATTCTTTTGTTTATAAAAAATATAAAAAATGGCCGTTTTTGAGTCCGACACCCTCTTAAAATTGTATTTTCATCCATGGTATCAAAAAATATTGTTATTACAAGTGTGAAAGCTGATACTTGACTCATGCGTGTGTTACCTACGTACCGCTGTTCTGATAAACTCGCACTTGTTTGAAACCAACGCTTTCACACTTGTATTGAAAATAACTATTAGGGGCGCTTATTCTTATACACCTATTTAATATTTGTTTGTATTTTGAACAATCATTTAGATAATATGACGAAGGTAGAGCTTTGCGGCATATCAAAATTGCATCGTTAATAAAAAAGGAAACAAATGAATATTGGTGCAAGATTTGCCAACAAATTGGATATATTTTTCGATCTTGAGGGTCAATGCAGGTGTTTCAGTTTTTAAATAAATAAAAACACTTATATAATGCTAATAAGCAACGTTTCGTCCGCTTAGGTTTGCGGACCTCATCAGGCAATGCATGCGTATCACCAACGTTTCACTTCATGCTTATATACTTAAGCGCTATGAGTAAAAACTGAAACATCTGCATTGACCCTCAAGATAGAAAAATATATCAAATTCAAAAAATGAAGGGTGCTAATTCTCATATTGTCAACAAATTATTTTAGAGAATCAAATCAGTATTTTTTGTGATAGTTGCTTAAACTGGTTCCATACGAAATGTGAAGCGATTAAATTGACCAAGAACATAAAAAACCATGATTACTTTTGCAAATTTTGTTTAAAAGATTAAGATTTATCATTGTTTATAAGTTCTCATATGTTTGTTGTTCAAATTAGTTAAATTTTAAATTTATATATCAGTTTCATGCGTATCATAACAATATTATATTTATTAATAATTATTTTCAATTTTAACGCATACCAGAGAGTGTCCAAGGTGCGGATCACTGATTCAGTTATAACTTAAAGGGATGAATTGATACATAAAAATAATAGAGAATTGCAATATTAGAGTCTAAACGCTCGTTTCTTAAAAATTATAGGCAATTTAAGCAAAAAGTGAAAAAAAAACTACTGTCACTTTATCTGTTGATCGTAATTAAAAAAAAAAATTGCGTCCAAATCCGTTAAAAGGTTCCCAAGTTGTGCAAAAATGAAATTTTTTATAAAATTTCGATAAGAAATATCATTTGAAAATTATCACTGACTTTTTATGATCGACTTTTTATGAAAAATTTAATTTTTTTCATAACTTGGGAACTAATTATCGGATTTGGTCATAATTTTCTTTGAAATTACGGTCAACTGTTGAGCAGATGTAATCAATTAAAGTGATAGTAGTTTTATTCACTTTTTGTTTAAATTTCCTGCAACTTTTGAAAAAAAAACTAGCGTTAAACCCTAATATTGTAGTTTTCCGAATATTTTTATGTATCAATTCATCCCTCAAAATTATAACCAAATCCGTGACCTGCACCTCGGACACTCTCGCAAAAATTTGCAAAGAAATAAGCAATATTTTTTTTTGTACATGACGTACAAATGTATTATTTTTTAGATTCAAATCAGTATTTTTTGTGATAGTTGCTTAAACTGGTTCCATACGAAATGTGAAGCGATTAAATTGACCAAGAACATAAAAAACCATGATTACTTTTGCAAATTTTGTTTAAAAGATTAAGATTTATCATTGTTTATAAGTTCTCATATGTTTGTTGTTCAAATTAGTTAAATTTTAAATTTATATATCAGTTTCATGCGTATCATAAACAATATTATATTTATTAATAATTATTTTCAATTTTTAACGCATACCAGGAGAGTGTCCAAGGTGCGGATCACTGATTCAGTTATAACTTAAAGGGATGAATTGATACATAAAAATAATAGAGAAATTGCAATATTAGAGTCTAACGCTCGTTTCTTAAAAAATTATAGGCAATTTAAGCAAAAAGTGAAAAAAAACTACTGTCACTTTATCTGTTGATCGTAATTAAAAAAAAAAATTGCGTCCAAATCCGTTAAAAGGTTCCCAAGTTGTGCAAAAATGAAATTTTTTATAAAATTTCGATAAGAAATATCATTTGAAAATTATCACTGACTTTTTATGATCGACTTTTTATGAAAATTTAATTTTTTTCATAACTTGGGAACTAATTATCGGATTTGGTCATAATTTTCTTTGAAATTACGGTCAACTGTTGAGCAGATGTAATCAATTAAAGTGATAGTAGTTTTATTCACTTTTTGTTTAAATTTCCTGCAACTTTGAAAAAAAAACTAGCGTTAAACCCTAATATTGTAGTTTCCGAATATTTTTATGTATCAATTCATCCCTCAAAATTATAACCAATCCGTGACCTGCACCTCGGACACTCTCGCAAAAATTTGCAAAGAAATAAGCAATATTTTTTTTTGTACAGGACGTACAAATGTATTATTTTTAGATTTAAGTTAGCATTCTTTTCTCATTGGATGCATTTGATGGTCCATACCTAAATTATGAATCTAGTAAATTCAAATAATTGTAGAGCCAAATTACTTAGCTTTTGTAAAACTTGTCGAAAATTATATATTACTTAACGTACGAATATAATTTTAATGTAATAAATAATACTATACTTTTATAAATAGGTATATAATTATGTTATTTAATTATCTATGTGATTAAATTTTAAATCTTATATAGTTGGCAAAGCTTTATGCAAAAAGAAACAATGTTTATTTGTACCTGACTAAAATATTATTTTTGAGACTGAAGTTAATTTATGTTTCTCGTTGGATGCGATTGATCCACATAAATGTATGTATGTAATAAATAAAACGATATTTATGTAATTTATGCTTTTAGTGTATATTTATTCAGGCTTTCTACGTTTTTTCATTTTTATATACTTTTGCGTTATGTGAACGTGTTTATTCCTGTGCTTTTTTTTACACAAGCAATGAAAACCACAAGTATAAGTGCAGACTTTTGGTATATCGACAGTAATTTTACACACAAATTGACATATGTTATGTTGTAATTTTTGTGGATATTTTACATACGTGAAATATAGAAATGGAATGTTTATTTTTATTTCATAGAGAATTGCCTGAATAATAGGTATCAACTTTTAGATTAGCCAATGATTGGTAAATTTATCGGGTGTTTTTTTTTGCACCGAAATCTTAATAAGATATGGCACGTTATTTCTGTCGATTAAAATAACTTATTTCGGGGGGTCATATAATAAAGAAAGAGCTAAAATTGTTTCTATAATGTATTTCTAATGTAAAAGTTATAGCGTGTACATAATTTTTAAACTTTTAATATATTATTTTATTTGTACAGTGCATAATAAGGCTCCGCTCACTTTGCCAATGTTTTTTTTGTGATGAAAGTTTTACACTAGACAAACTTATTGCACTCTGTTCAATTGTTGAAATAATATTTGCAACGGCTTTATCTTCACTATCCTCTGATTATGACGATGTAATTTCAACAACTATGTTTTTTTTCCATTTTGAAATAGCATTTTTTATTTAATTTAATTTTTATCAAAATGTTTCGCTGGCATTTCAGTTACTACAGTTAGTAGTTCGTCAGTTACCACTTTAGCCAACCTTCTACTTTCTGCCAATTACTTTTTACAGGATAACTTTTTTATAGTGCATGACGCATTATCACTACCATCACCAATGTTATACTTGTTACTATTGGAAACAGTGTATTTAGAATTATCTATTTTTTTCCATCGATCATGGCATAAAGTCGTGTCACACAAATTAATTCCAAAATTATATCGCACAGCGAATATGTGTCGGCATGGAAGCATCATGCTAATTTTTTCTGCGCACGTACAATTATTTGGTGTAACAAGTAAACATTCTTCAGGATTTATATTAGTGCATTTTACAGTACATTCCATTGTTTTAGCATTCCCAGTTCTTAAAGTTATGTATTTGTAAAGTTCTAATTGTGCCAAAAAACTTTATTATTTGCATAATCGGTAAGTAAATTATTATAATAAAGTTTTACACCGTCTGAGTCGTTTTCAAAGTTTGTATTTACTTTTAATTCTTTTTGAATGTCTTTATATGACATTTCTAAATTACGATGTAAATAAAATTAAAAAAAAATCATCTATAAATGTCTGTATGGAGTTGTACTCAAAAGCTTTTTAATTTATGATTAATAGATTCAATTCTATTGTTTGTTAAATTTCCAAAATTTCCGTGAAATGCGCAATATTTTGCCCACTCCGATTTAATTGGAAGCCAATGTTTATTAAAATAATTAATCACTGCACTATTAGCTGTTTCTTTAAATTTGTCGTGATAAAAATCAAAATGTTCTGAATTTTCGCTTTTTACCATTTCATTTCTCAATGCTAACAATTCCAATCTCTGTTGATTATTTTTTACGTTAATTTTTCCAACACTTATTTGTCTGTTAAAAGTCCTTAAGGCATGAAATTGGCAAATAAACATCTTAATGTGTGGAAAAATTTCCTTTATGACCGGGCGTTCCGTTAAGTCTTTGTCGCTAATAAAACCTTTAATTTTATTGCATGCTGCTTCATTATCACTTTTAAAAGTTTCAAAACCTCGTTCCAACCCCTACTATTTTGGTACGTCCATTTCCGTCTTCAACTACCATCAACATCAATGTGTACCCAGCTTTGAAAATTTTGTATGTTCCGTCAATAAATATAATTTCAGGGAATTTAAACATGTCCGCTTTCATTTGCGGCGTCGAAAAATACAATCCTTGAAATTCACTTTCATATTCTAGAATTTCGGTAGTGGCATCTAAAATGTAAGTTAATTAAATACTTTTTACATAGCAGTATTAAATAAATAAATTTAATAAATTACTATATGTTGTATTTAATAGATTCACAGCTAATTTAAGATTGTCTTCTTGATTGTCTTTAAGCAATGCTTGTAAGTTCCTTAAGTCCTTTGCCCTTACTGCTTTATTGTATTTGTCTCTTAAATGTTGTTGCAATCGAGCCGGTTTGCAAGCAAGGCTTAGGTGATTTAGAGCTTCTGTCTTTTCTTGTTCATTCAATCGACGATTTTCTGGTAGATGCTCATATAAATCCTGAACAATTGGAATATGTTTAATATATTAATTGTTCATGAATAAATTTTGACAAGCGATCGAAATTACGACAGTAACATATTCTAGAAATAACGTATATAGGTAAGAAAAATATGTGCGTTGTTCCGTTTGAAATTGCAGAGGTAACCATTTCGAATCATAGTAAAACTTTTAATTTTCATTCTATATTTCTAAAATTTTAGTAAGAATAAAAAACTGTACCTCGAGTCCCTCATGATTAGAATGTTCGAGATTGCAAGTGGCTACTAAGTAATGCATTTTATTTGATGAGATTTTAATTTTAAGAAAAGCAGTACAGCCTCTCCTGAATGTACTAAAAATATAACATTTAAGTTAAGTAATGTATGAAATTCAAATTATCGTATTTTAATTTTATACCTTGTGTTTCTTAAGCTTGTGATTGACTTTTTAGCTTTTTTCCATATTTGCATTGATATTCAATACTGTAATATTTAGTACTGTACATTTACTATGTTTTATTGCCTTAGTATATCCTAACTTTTCAAAGTTTTAATGTTGAAAACTTGCTTTGTATTATTTTGATACAGTTGCATAAATTGTCTTATTTCGTTTTCATCTTTAAATACTTTGCCTTTAAATATACTAACAGTCTGCTCCATTTTTTACAAAGCTTTTGCACAATAATAAAGCGATCGTCTGAAAATAGTAGTTTAGAATTATACGGATACATAAAGTAATGCCAAAAATAGTATATTAATGAAGAATTTAATATTTCTAAAAAATAATTGTTTTGATACTGCTTGAAAATTCAAATATTTCATTTGTAAACAATTGTAGAAAATTATTAAGTCATAAGTTTAATTCATTCCACTAAAATTAGTTCCAAATTCACAAAAATTTTCTAGGTAGTAAGTAGTTTTCATAGAAATGTGCGAAAAATGTAGTAAGTTTCGGCCCCGTGATGAAACGCTTTTTTTCCCCTTTTCTGCACATTTCTTGGTTTGATTCAGCTTCATTCAGTAATCATTTGTCTTACCTAGCCAGTTGCAAGGATGAAAACTGGTCTCGGGCATTTTGCCTGCGCGAGCTAGAAACGACCGATTAATAATGTCTTTGACGAAATTCGGACAAATTTCGTAAAATCTATGCCGTTACGGCTTGCGTGTATGTATTCGCGCTCAATTTAATAGGAGCGGAATTAGTGTAGGGTGGAGACAATTAATCGGTACGCACAATTTCCAGCACTGAATTTAATGTAGCTTATTTTACACAGTAAGAAGAAAACTATTTTACAATATTATATACAACAAATGAACTGTGCGCTAGAGCTGTGGCGAGCGCGCCAAGTTGCGCTACGAGAAATCGGTATTGCGGTGCGCGAGGTGTCTCGGTTGAGAGTCGGGCACGAAGTGGGGTGAGAGGCTAGAAGTCGGCGCGCGGCTCGAGAGTTTGCTTGCGCGGCCGGCGCTCTCTCTCTCTGCTGTCGGTAAGGCGGGAGTCTGCGCTTGTGGCACAAGCTCGGCTTGGGGTGCCACAGCCACTCCCCTCCTAGTGGATGACGTACAAGGAATGCACGATGATGAAGTTGATGTTGCTGGATGCTGTGCGTTCTCGTCGTTTCTTTCATCTTGAAAGGTGACAGAAGGGCGAGATCTTTTAGTAGTAGTTCAGCATGCCAAGGAAGCGACGACGGTCCATGATAGTGACTGGTTTCGGGTATACCGTGATTGCTGTCACTTTGTTGTCTAGAGGCTTGAATCCGTTCTTGTTGATGATGTGACCGAGAAAGAGTACCTCGTTTTGAGCGGCGCGGCATTTGTCGAGATTGACAGACAGGTTACTTTGGCAAGTATGTCGAGGACGATTTTGAGGTGCTGGACGTGTTCTTCTGTGGAGCTGGAGACGATGATGAGGTCGTCAATGTAGGCTCGAACGAAGGGTAAATCTCGAAACAGATTGTCCATGTGTCGCTGGAAGGTCTGCGGCGCGTTGCGAAGTCCTAGAGGCATCCCGAGGAACTCGAAGAGTCCGAATGGAGTCGTTACAGCAGTTTTAGGAATGTCCTCTGGAGCGACGGGGATCTGAAAATACGCTTTCTGTAGATCAAGCGTGGAGAACACAGTGTTACCGTGGAGACTGAGTAAGATGTCCTCGATACGGGGAATTGGGTAGCGATCGGGGCACTGTGATCGCGTTCAGTCTGCGGAAGTCTCCGGTCGATCTGCAACCTCCATTGTCCTTTTTTACCATGTGCAGCGGGCTTGCCCATTGGCTGCTGGATGGTCGAATTATTCCGTGGAATAGCAGTAGGTCAAAGTCGTTCTTTGCAGCTTGAAGCTTCTCTCCCAGGAGACGACGAGGGCGAGAGAAGATTGGCGGGCCCGTCGTAACGATGTGGTGCTGGACGGGGGCAGATGGTCCCTTTGAAGGTGACGAGGCTGTGTGTGACAGCTTGTACAGGTCGTTTGTGAATTTCGGCAAAACTGTCCTGCTGGATGGTGCTAGATTGAGGGCTTGCTGCAACGACGCTGATACCAAGTAGTGGTGCTCGATGGGTTATTCCTTCTGCGAACAGCAGTGTTGACAGGTCCGTTATGCGATGGCGTCGTAGGTCTACGAGTAGGCCACAGTGCGCTAGAAAGTCGGCTCCAAGTATTGCCGTTTTGACGTCTGCTAGAATGAACGGCCAGGTAAAGGCTCGACGTAGTCCGAGGTTGAGCGTCATCAGCTGTTTCCCATACGTGTCAATGATGGTTCTGTTGGCCGCCGCAAGCTTGAGCGTGTCGAGGGCAGATCGCCGTTTAGGCCGCTGAGCGGGGCAGAAGAGAAACGATTGAGCCAGAATCAATTAAGAATTTGATACCTGTCGTGCGGTCGAATACATGGAGTCGTTTTTCCGAAGGGCAGGCAGATTGGGTGGGTCCGATGGACTTAGGCTGCCAGATGCTGCCTGGACAGTGAACAGCCTTACGCGTTTCCCTGCTGGTTAGCAGTCGGCTTGCGCTTTGAAGTTGCACGGCTGCAAGCACTTTTGCGCTGATGCGCCGAAGCGACGGTGGGTAGTAGCACGTGCTGTCTGTGCGGTTTGGCGATTGAGAGCGTATCGTAAACGTCGATTGTTGTTGGAGTTCCCTCCTCTCGGATTGGCTGGATTGTCGGCGAGTTTCCCAAGAATTTCTGGCTGAAGGCTGATCAATTGAGCGATGAGCGTTTGCAAAACTGTTGGCTCCGCGTCATGCTGGACTCCGCTGATTGTAGCTGGAGGAAATCGGGCTCTTGACAAGCTGATCGGCTGCTGAAATTAACTTGTCAATTGTGTTAGTTTTGAAAATTTTCAATACGTTTTGCGCGTGTAAAGGTAGAAGCGCGAGCCATTTGACGCGAAGTACATCGTCGCTTATGCTGTCGTCGACGAGCGAGCGCATGCGACGAAATAGCTGGGACGGTTTCTTGTCTCCGAGCTCGATTTCGTTGAGCACCTTTTGCAGCTTCTTGTCCGGCGAGTCGGTGAGACGCTCGAGTATGCGTGCTTTGAGCGTGTCGTACTTATTCTCCGCGGGTGGGTTTTTTAGCAGGTCGGCGATTTCTACGAGCGTGTTCGCGTCGAGGTGGCTTACCATGAGATGATATTTCGTGTCGTCTGCGCGGATGCGGTTCACCTGGAATGCCGATTCATTTGGTAAAACCAAAGTTGCGGCTGTTCGCTCCAAAATTTTGGAAGTTTGCAGTTTCCCACAAGCGCAATGTCATTTGGCCCACTTGCGTCGTTCGCCATGTCGGTTTGGTTTTGTAGGTTAGCCACGTGTTCGGGATGTGTGGCGTTTTGTGCGTAGAGGTTAGGACCGCCGATAAAAATATTGAGGTTAGGTTCTACCTGAGGTTCCTCGCCGTTATTCTGGGTGGTTTGTTGCTCGGGATCTCGTATCGTGGCGTCAAGATCGTTGGATTCCGTCGACGAAGTGCTGGAGTTGTGTGGGCTGGAGTACCGCTCGGTGGTGCGAGAAGAAGATGGCGTCGTTTCCGGCGAACTCGGCATGCCCGGCAAAGTTGCCGCGTGTACGATTCAACAGACGTCCATTTTGAGTGCACGAGCTGGAGCTTGTTTTTATTACTTGTTGAAGTTGTTTGTTGTCCACTGCACTAATTCGCACTCGGGGTCACCAATATGCCGTTACGGCTTGCGTGTATGTGTTCGCGCTCAATTTAATAGGAGCGGAATTAGTGCAGTGGACAACAAACAACTTCAACAAGTAATAAAAACAAGCTCCAGCTCGTGCACTCAAAATGGACGTCTGTTGAATCGTACACGCGGCAACTTTGCCGGGCATGCCGAGTTCGCCGGAAACGACGCCATCTTCTTCTCGCACCACCGAGCGGTACTCCAGCCCACACAACTCCAGCACTTCGTCGACGGAATCCAACGATCTTGACGCCACGATACGAGACCCGAGCAACAAACACCCAGAATAACGGCGAGGAACCTCAGGTAGAACCTAACCTCAATATTTTTATCGGCGGTCCTAACCTCAACCACAAAACGCCACACATCCCGACACGTGGCTAACCTACAAAACCAAACCGACATGGCGAACGACGCAAATGGGCCAAACGACATTGCGCTTGTAGGAAACTGCAAACTTCCAAAATTTTGGAGCGAACAGCCGCAACTTTGGTTTTACCAAATTGAATCGGCATTCCAGGTGAACCGCATCCGCGCAGACGACACGAAATATCATCTCATGGTAAGCCACCTCGACGCGAACACGCTCGTAGAAATCGCCGACCTGCTAAAAAACCCACCCGCGGAGAATAAGTACGACACGCTCAAAGCACGCATACTCGAGCGTCTCACCGACTCGCCGGACAAGAAGCTGCAAAAGGTTCTCAACGAAATCGAGCTCGGAGACAAGAAACCGTCCCAGCTATTTCGTCGCATGCGCTCGCTCGTCGACGACAGCATAAGCGACGATGTACTTCGCGTCAAATGGCTCGCGCTTTACCTTTACACGCGCAAAACGTATTGAAAATTTTCAAAACTAACACAATGACGAGTTAATTTCAGCAGCCGATCAGCTTGTCGAGAGCCCGATTTCCTCCAGCTACAATCAGCGGAGTCCAGCATGACGCGGAGCCAACAGTTTTGCAAACGCTCATCGCTCAATGATCAGCCTTCAGCGAGAAATTCTTGGGAAACTCGCCGACAATCCAGCCAACCCGAGAGGAGGGAACTCCAACAACAATCGACGTTCACGATCTCGCTCTCAATCACCAAACCGCACAGACAGCACGTGCTACTACCACCGTCGCTTGGTGCATCAGCGCAAAAGTGCTTGCAGCCGTGCAACTTCAAAGCGCAGCCGACTGCTAACCAGCAGGGAAACGCGTAAGGCTGTTCACTGTCCAGGCAGCATCTGGCAGCCTAAGTCCATCGGACCCACCCAATCTGCCTGCCCTTCAGGAAAAACGACTCCATGTATTCGACCGCACGACAGGTATCAAATTCTTAATTGATTCTGGCTCAATCGTTTCTCTTCTGCCCCGCTCAGCGGCTAAACGGCGATCTGCCCTCGACACGCTCAAGCTTGCGGCGGCCAACGGAACCATCATCGACACGTATGGGAAACAGCTGATGACGCTCAACCTCGGACTACGTCGAGCCTTTACCTGGCCGTTCATTCTAGCAGACGTCAAAACGGCAATACTTGGAGCCGACTTTCTAGCGCACTGTGGCCTACTCGTAGACCTACGACGCCATCGCATAACGGACCTGTCAACACCGCTGTTCGCAGAAGGAATAACCCATCGAGCACCACTACTTGGTATCAGCGTCGTTGCAGCAAGCCCTCAATCTAGCACCATCCAGCAGGACAGTTTTGCGAAATTCACAAACGACTGTACAAGCTGTCACACACAGCCTCGTCACCTTCAAAGGGACCATCTGCCCCCGTCCAGCACCACATCGTAACGACGGGCCCGCCAATCTTCTCTCGCCCTCGTCGTCTCCTGGGAGAGAAGCTTCAAGCTGCAAAGAACGACTTTGACCTACTGCTATTCCACGGAATAATTCGACCATCCAGCAGCCAATGGGCAAGCCCGCTGCACATGGTTAAAAAGGACAAAGGAGGTTGGAGATCGACCGGAGACTTCCGCAGACTGAACGCGATCACAGTGCCCGATCGCTACCCAATTCCCCGTATCGAGGACATCTTACTCAGTCTCCACGGTAACACTGTGTTCTCCACGCTTGATCTACAGAAAGCGTATTTTCAGATCCCCGTCGCTCCAGAGGACATTCCTAAAACTGCTGTAACGACTCCATTCGGACTCTTCGAGTTCCTCGGGATGCCTCTAGGACTTCGCAACGCGACGCAGACCTTCCAGCGACACATGGACAATCTGTTTCGAGATTTACCCTTCGTTCGAGCCTACATTGACGACCTCATCATCGTCTCCAGCTCCACAGAAGAACACGTCCAGCACCTCAAAATCGTCCTCGACATACTTGCCAAAAGTAACCTGTCTGTCAATCTCGACAAATGCCGCGCCGCTCAAAACGAGGTACTCTTTCTCGGTCACATCATCAACAAGAACGGATTCAAGCCTCTAGACAACAAAGTGACAGCAATCACGGTATACCCGAAACCAGTCACTATCATGGACCGTCGTCGCTTCCTTGGCATGCTGAACTACTACTAAAAGATCTCGCCCTTCTGTCACCTTTCAAGATGAAAGAAACGACGAGAACGCACAGCATCCAGCAACATCAACTTCATCATCGTGCATTCCTTGTACGTCATCCACTAGGAGGGGAGTGGCTGTGGCACCCCAAGCCGAGCTTGTGCCACAAGCGCAGACTCCCGCCTTACCGACAGCAGAGAGAGAGAGCGCCGGCCGCGCAAGCAAACTCTCGAGCCGCGCGCCGACTTCTAGCCTCTCACCCCACTTCGTGCCCGACTCTCAACCGAGACACCTCGCGCACCGCAATACCGATTTCTCGTAGCGCAACTTGGCGCGCTCGCCACAGCTCTAGCGCACAGTTCATTTGTTGTATATAATATTGTAAAATAGTTTTCTTCTTACTGTGTAAAATAAGCTACATTAAATTCAGTGCTGGAAATTGTGCGTACCGATTAATTGTCTCCACCCTACACTAATTCCGCTCCTATTAAATTGAGCGCGAATACATACACGCAAGCCGTAACGGCATAGATTTTACGAAATTTGTCCGAATTTCGTCAAAGACATTATTAATCGGTCGTTTCTAGCTCGCGCAGGCAAAATGCCCGAGACCAGTTTTCATCCTTGCAACTGGCTAGGTAAGACAAATGATTACTGAATGAAGCTGAATCAAACCAAGAAATGTGCAGAAAAGGGGAAAAAAAGCGTTTCATCGGAAGCTATATCCTATAGGTAGTATTCCTACCTATTCATACTTTAAGACCCATTTCAAATGTTTTCAATTCTACTAGGGTAGAATTAGGGTTTTATCCTTTTTTAAAAATGCACTTTTAAAATCAATATCGTAAAGAAAATTAAAAGTAATACCTTAAGTTGAAAATGTAATAAATTTGCCCTTCATATAAATCGTTACGATTGATCGCTTGTCAGGTGTCGTTGTTATTACTAGACGTACTGTTGAAATTCAAAAGCAGTACCTCTTGTTTATATCTTACCTTACAACTCGCTATAACCCATACATGGAGCTAATACGCTAGTTATCGACCAGTTAGCGCGGTTTTAAATTGCAGTCGAATGTACATACTTTATCGATATCTTTTTTTATTAGTTTTAAAGAATTCGTATTTTATATTTAGTTCATTATAAAAACAATGTTTAATTCCTTAAAATTTCGTTGGAAAAATCAATATCCACAAAAATTACAACATAAGATATGGCACGTTATTTCTGTCGATTAAAATAACTTATTTCGGGGGGTCATATAATAAAGAAAGAGCTAAAATTGTTTCTATAATGTATTTCTAATGTAAAAGTTATAGCGTGTACATAATTTTTAAACTTTTAATATATTATTATTTGTACAGTGCATAATAAGGCTCCGCTCACTTTGCCAATGTTTTTTTTGTGATGAAAGTTTTACACTAGACAAACTTATTGCACTCTGTTCAATTGTTGAAATAATATTTGCAACGGCTTTATCTTCACTATCCTCTGATTATGACGATGTAATTTCAACAACTATGTTTTTTTTCCATTTTGAAATAGCATTTTTTATTTAATTTAATTTTTTATCAAAATGTTTCGCTGGCATTTCAGTTACTACAGTTAGTAGTTCGTCAGTTACCACTTTAGCCAACCTTCTACTTTCTGCCAATTACTTTTTACAGGATAACTTTTTTATAGTGCATGACGCATTATCACTACCATCACCAATGTTATACTTGTTACTATTGGAAACAGTGTATTTAGAATTATCTATTTTTTTCCATCGATCATGGCATAAAGTCGTGTCACACAAATTAATTCCAAAATTATCGCACAGCGAATATGTGTCGGCATGGAAGCATCATGCTAATTTTTTCTGCGCACGTACAATTATTTGGTGTAACAAGTAAACATTCTTCAGGATTTATATTAGTGCATTTTACAGTACATTCCATTGTTTTAGCATTCCCAGTTCTTAAAGTTATGTATTTGTAAAGTTCTAATTGTGCCAAAAAACTTTATTATTTGCATAATCGGTAAGTAAATTATTATAATAAAGTTTTACACCGTCTGAGTCGTTTTCAAAGTTTGTATTTACTTTTAATTCTTTTTGAATGTCTTTATATGACATTTCTAAATTACGATGTAAATAAAATTAAAAAAAATCATCTATAAATGTCTGTATGGAGTTGTACTCAAAAAGCTTTTTAATTTATGATTAATAGATTCAATTCTATTGTTTGTTAAATTTCCAAAATTTCCGTGAAATGCGCAATATTTTGCCCACTCCGATTTAATTGGAAGCCAATGTTTATTAAAATAATTAATCACTGCACTATTAGCTGTTTCTTTAAATTTGTCGTGATAAAAATCAAAATGTTCTGAATTTTCGCTTTTTACCATTTCATTTCTCAATGCTAACAATTCCAATCTCTGTTGATTATTTTTTACGTTAATTTTTCCAACACTTATTTGTCTGTTAAAAGTCCTTAAGGCATGAAATTGGCAAATAAACATCTTAATGTGTGGAAAATTTCCTTTATGACCGGGCGTTCCGTTAAGTCTTTGTCGCTAATAAAACCTTTAATTTTATTGCATGCTGCTTCATTATCACTTTTAAAAGTTTCAAAACCTCGTTCCAACCCCTACTATTTTGGTACGTCCATTTCCGTCTTCAACTACCATCAACATCAATGTGTACCCAGCTTTGAAAATTTTGTATGTTCCGTCAATAAATATAATTTCAGGGAATTTAAACATGTCCGCTTTCATTTGCGGCGTCGAAAAATACAATCCTTGAAATTCACTTTCATATTCTAGAATTTCGGTAGTGGCATCTAAAATGTAAGTTAATTAAATACTTTTTACATAGCAGTATTAAATAAATAAATTTAATAAATTACTATATGTTGTATTTAATAGATTCACAGCTAATTTAAGATTGTCTTCTTGATTGTCTTTAAGCAATGCTTGTAAGTTCCTTAAGTCCTTTGCCCTTACTGCTTTATTGTATTTGTCTCTTAAATGTTGTTGCAATCGAGCCGGTTTGCAAGCAAGGCTTAGGTGATTTAGAGCTTCTGTCTTTTCTTGTTCATTCAATCGACGATTTTCTGGTAGATGCTCATATAAATCCTGAACAATTGGAATATGTTTAATATATTAATTGTTCATGAATAAATTTTGACAAGCGATCGAAATTACGACAGTAACATATTCTAGAAATAACGTATATAGGTAAGAAAAATATGTGCGTTGTTCCGTTTGAAATTGCAGAGGTAACCATTTCGAATCATAGTAAAACTTTTAATTTTCATTCTATATTTCTAAAATTTTAGTAAGAATAAAAAACTGTACCTCGAGTCCCTCATGATTAGAATGTTCGAGATTGCAAGTGGCTACTAAGTAATGCATTTTATTTGATGAGATTTTAATTTTAAGAAAAGCAGTACAGCCTCTCCTGAATGTACTAAAAATAACATTTAAGTTAAGTAATGTATGAAATTCAAATTATCGTATTTTAATTTTATACCTTGTGTTTCTTAAGCTTGTGATTGACTTTTTAGCTTTTTTCCATATTTGCATTGATATTCAATACTGTAATATTTTAGTACTGTACATTTACTATGTTTTATTGCCTTAGTATATCCTAACTTTTTCAAAGTTTTAATGTTGAAAACTTGCTTTGTATTATTTTGATACAGTTGCATAAATTGTCTTATTTCGTTTTCATCTTTAAATACTTTGCCTTTAAATATACTAACAGTCTGCTCCATTTTTTACAAAGCTTTTGCACAATAATAAAGCGATCGTCTGAAAATAGTAGTTTAGAATTATACGGATACATAAAGTAATGCCAAAATAGTATATTAATGAAGAATTTAATATTTCTAAAAAATAATTGTTTTGATACTGCTTGAAAATTCAAATATTTCATTTGTAAACAATTGTAGAAAATTATTAAGTCATAAGTTTAATTCATTCCACTAAAATTAGTTCCAAATTCACAAAAATTTTCTAGGTAGTAAGTAGTTTTCATAGAAATGTGCGAAAAATGTAGTAAGTTTCGGCCCCGTGATGAAACGCTTTTTTTCCCCTTTTCTGCACATTTCTTGGTTTGATTCAGCTTCATTCAGTAATCATTTGTCTTACCTAGCCAGTTGCAAGGATGAAAACTGGTCTCGGGCATTTTGCCTGCGCGAGCTAGAAACGACCGATTAATAATGTCTTTGACGAAATTCGGACAAATTTCGTAAAATCTATGCCGTTACGGCTTGCGTGTATGTATTCGCGCTCAATTTAATAGGAGCGGAATTAGTGTAGGGTGGAGACAATTAATCGGTACGCACAATTTCCAGCACTGAATTTAATGTAGCTTATTTTACACAGTAAGAAGAAAACTATTTTACAATATTATATACAACAAATGAACTGTGCGCTAGAGCTGTGGCGAGCGCGCCAAGTTGCGCTACGAGAAATCGGTATTGCGGTGCGCGAGGTGTCTCGGTTGAGAGTCGGGCACGAAGTGGGGTGAGAGGCTAGAAGTCGGCGCGCGGCTCGAGAGTTTGCTTGCGCGGCCGGCGCTCTCTCTCTGCTGTCGGTAAGGCGGGAGTCTGCGCTTGTGGCACAAGCTCGGCTTGGGGTGCCACAGCCACTCCCCTCCTAGTGGATGACGTACAAGGAATGCACGATGATGAAGTTGATGTTGCTGGATGCTGTGCGTTCTCGTCGTTTCTTTCATCTTGAAAGGTGACAGAAGGGCGAGATCTTTTAGTAGTAGTTCAGCATGCCAAGGAAGCGACGACGGTCCATGATAGTGACTGGTTTCGGGTATACCGTGATTGCTGTCACTTTGTTGTCTAGAGGCTTGAATCCGTTCTTGTTGATGATGTGACCGAGAAAGAGTACCTCGTTTTGAGCGGCGCGGCATTTGTCGAGATTGACAGACAGGTTACTTTTGGCAAGTATGTCGAGGACGATTTTGAGGTGCTGGACGTGTTCTTCTGTGGAGCTGGAGACGATGATGAGGTCGTCAATGTAGGCTCGAACGAAGGGTAAATCTCGAAACAGATTGTCCATGTGTCGCTGGAAGGTCTGCGGCGCGTTGCGAAGTCCTAGAGGCATCCCGAGGAACTCGAAGAGTCCGAATGGAGTCGTTACAGCAGTTTTAGGAATGTCCTCTGGAGCGACGGGGATCTGAAAATACGCTTTCTGTAGATCAAGCGTGGAGAACACAGTGTTACCGTGGAGACTGAGTAAGATGTCCTCGATACGGGGAATTGGGTAGCGATCGGGCACTGTGATCGCGTTCAGTCTGCGGAAGTCTCCGGTCGATCTGCAACCTCCATTGTCCTTTTTTACCATGTGCAGCGGGCTTGCCCATTGGCTGCTGGATGGTCGAATTATTCCGTGGAATAGCAGTAGGTCAAAGTCGTTCTTTGCAGCTTGAAGCTTCTCTCCCAGGAGACGACGAGGGCGAGAGAAGATTGGCGGGCCCGTCGTAACGATGTGGTGCTGGACGGGGGCAGATGGTCCCTTTGAAGGTGACGAGGCTGTGTGTGACAGCTTGTACAGTCGTTTGTGAATTTCGGCAAAACTGTCCTGCTGGATGGTGCTAGATTGAGGGCTTGCTGCAACGACGCTGATACCAAGTAGTGGTGCTCGATGGGTTATTCCTTCTGCGAACAGCAGTGTTGACAGGTCCGTTATGCGATGGCGTCGTAGGTCTACGAGTAGGCCACAGTGCGCTAGAAAGTCGGCTCCAAGTATTGCCGTTTTGACGTCTGCTAGAATGAACGGCCAGGTAAAGGCTCGACGTAGTCCGAGGTTGAGCGTCATCAGCTGTTTCCCATACGTGTCAATGATGGTTCTGTTGGCCGCCGCAAGCTTGAGCGTGTCGAGGGCAGATCGCCGTTTAGCCGCTGAGCGGGGCAGAAGAGAAACGATTGAGCCAGAATCAATTAAGAATTTGATACCTGTCGTGCGGTCGAATACATGGAGTCGTTTTTCCTGAAGGGCAGGCAGATTGGGTGGGTCCGATGGACTTAGGCTGCCAGATGCTGCCTGGACAGTGAACAGCCTTACGCGTTTCCCTGCTGGTTAGCAGTCGGCTGCGCTTTGAAGTTGCACGGCTGCAAGCACTTTTGCGCTGATGCGCCGAAGCGACGGTGGTAGTAGCACGTGCTGTCTGTGCGGTTTGGCGATTGAGAGCGGGATCGTAAACGTCGATTGTTGTTGGAGTTCCCTCCTCTCGGATTGGCTGGATTGTCGGCGAGTTTCCCAAGAATTTCTGGCTGAAGGCTGATCAATTGAGCGATGAGCGTTTGCAAAACTGTTGGCTCCGCGTCATGCTGGACTCCGCTGATTGTAGCTGGAGGAAATCGGGCTCTTGACAAGCTGATCGGCTGCTGAAATTAACTTGTCAATTGTGTTAGTTTTGAAAATTTTCAATACGTTTTGCGCGTGTAAAGGTAGAAGCGCGAGCCATTTGACGCGAAGTACATCGTCGCTTATGCTGTCGTCGACGAGCGAGCGCATGCGACGAAATAGCTGGGACGGTTTCTTGTCTCCGAGCTCGATTTCGTTGAGCACCTTTTGCAGCTTCTTGTCCGGCGAGTCGGTGAGACGCTCGAGTATGCGTGCTTTGAGCGTGTCGTACTTATTCTCCGCGGGTGGGTTTTTTAGCAGGTCGGCGATTTCTACGAGCGTGTTCGCGTCGAGGTGGCTTACCATGAGATGATATTTCGTGTCGTCTGCGCGGATGCGGTTCACCTGGAATGCCGATTCATTTTGGTAAAACCAAAGTTGCGGCTGTTCGCTCCAAAATTTTGGAAGTTTGCAGTTTCCCACAAGCGCAATGTCATTTGGCCCACTTGCGTCGTTCGCCATGTCGGTTTGGTTTTGTAGGTTAGCCACGTGTTCGGGATGTGTGGCGTTTTGTGCGTAGAGGTTAGGACCGCCGATAAAAATATTGAGGTTAGGTTCTACCTGAGGTTCCTCGCCGTTATTCTGGGTGGTTTGTTGCTCGGGATCTCGTATCGTGGCGTCAAGATCGTTGGATTCCGTCGACGAAGTGCTGGAGTTGTGTGGGCTGGAGTACCGCTCGGTGGTGCGAGAAGAAGATGGCGTCGTTTCCGGCGAACTCGGCATGCCCGGCAAAGTTGCCGCGTGTACGATTCAACAGACGTCCATTTTGAGTGCACGAGCTGGAGCTTGTTTTTATTACTTGTTGAAGTTGTTTGTTGTCCACTGCACTAATTCGCACTCGGGGTCACCAATATGCCGTTACGGCTTGCGTGTATGTGTTCGCGCTCAATTTAATAGGAGCGGAATTAGTGTAGGGTGGAGACAATTAATCGGTACGCACAATTTCCAGCACTGAATTTAATGTAGCTTATTTTACACAGTAAGAAGAAAACTATTTTACAATATTATATACAACAAATGAACTGTGCGCTAGAGCTGTGGCGAGCGCGCCAAGTTGCGCTACGAGAAATCGGTATTGCGGTGCGCGAGGTGTCTCGGTTGAGAGTCGGGCACGAAGTGGGGTGAGAGGCTAGAAGTCGGCGCGCGGCTCGAGAGTTTGCTTGCGCGGCCGGCGCTCTCTCTCTCTGCTGTCGGTAAGGCGGGAGTCTGCGCTTGTGGCACAAGCTCGGCTTGGGGTGCCACAAATCTAATATATCTTAGCAACGATGGATTCTTCGGCGTAAATTCATAAAAAATCGTAGACGAATGGGCAAAACCAATTGAATTAGATTACATTCGCCTAGATTAGAGTACATTTAAAAAGCGAATCAGTTGTTCAATCCTATGAGATTACGTCCATTCCATTAAATCGGCGATCACGAGGCCAAAAAGCGTTTCATCGGAAGCTATATCCTATAGGTAGTATTCCTACCTATTCATACTTTAAGACCCATTTCAAATGTTTTCAATTCTACTAGGGTAGAATTAGGGTTTTATCCTTTTTTAAAAATGCACTTTTAAAATCAATATCGTAAAGAAAATTAAAAGTAATACCTTAAGTTGAAAATGTAATAAATTTGCCCTTCATATAAATCGTTACGATTGATCGCTTGTCAGGTGTCGTTGTTATTACTAGACGTACTGTTGAAATTCAAAAGCAGTACCTCTTGTTTATATCTTACCTTACAACTCGCTATAACCCATACATGGAGCTAATACGCTAGTTATCGACCAGTTAGCGCGGTTTTAAATTGCAGTCGAATGTACATACTTTATCGATATCTTTTTTTATTAGTTTTAAAGAATTCGTATTTTATATTTAGTTCATTATAAAAACAATGTTTAATTCCTTAAAATTTCGTTGGAAAAATCAATATCCACAAAAATTACAACATAACATATGTCAATTTGTGTCTAAAATTACTGTCGGTATACCAAAAGTCTGCACTTATACTTGTGGTTTCATTGGGTGGGTAAAAAAAAGCACAGGAATAAACACGTTCACATAACGCAAAAGTATATAAAAATGTAAAAACGTAGAAACGTACATACAAGCATAAATTAAAAAAATAACTCCTTTTTGTTTATTAACTATATTCTTACATTTATATGGATCAATCGCATCCAACGAGAAACATAAATTAACTTCAGTCTCAAAAATAATATTTTAGTCAGGTACAAATAAACATTGTTTCTTTTTGCATAAAGCTTTGCCAACTATATAAGATTTAAAATTTAATCACATAGATAATTAAATAACATAATTATATACCTATTTATAAAAGTATAGTATTATTTATTACATTAAAATTATATTCGTAACGTTAAGTAATATATAATTTTCGACAAGTTTTACAAAAGCTAAGTAATTTGGCTCTACAATTTTTTGAATTTACTAGATTCATAATTTAGGTATGGACCAAATGCATCCAATGAGAAAAGAATGCTAACTTAAATCTAAAAAATAATACATTTGTACGTCATGTACAAAAAAAAATTGCTTATTTCTTTGCAAATTTTTGCGAGAGTGTCCGAGGTGCAGGTCACGGATTTGGTTATAATTTTGAGGGATGAATTGATACATAAAAATATTGGGAAAACTACAATATTAGGGTTTAACGCTAGTTTTTTTTTCAAAAGTTGCAGGAAATTTAAACAAAAAGTGAATAAAACTACTATCACTTTAATTGATTACATCTGCTCAACAGTTGACCGTAATTTCAAAGAAAATTATGACCAAATCCGATAATTAGTTCCCAAGTTATGAAAAAAATTAAATTTTTCATAAAAAGTCGATCATAAAAGTCAGTGATAATTTTCAAATGATATTTCTTATCGAAATTTTATAAAAAATTTCATTTTTGCACAACTTGGGAACCTTTTAACGGATTTGGACGCAATTTTTTTTTTAATTACGATCAACAGTTAAAGTGACAGTAGTTTTTTTTCACTTTTTGCTTAAATTGCCTATAATTTTTTAAGAAACGAGCGTTAGACTCTAATATTGCAATTTCTCTATTATTTTTATGTATCAATTCATCCCTTTAAGTTATAACTGAATCAGTGATCCGCACCTTGGACACTCTCCTGGTATGCGTTAAAAATTGAAAATAATTATTAATAAATATAATATTGTTATGATACGCATGAAACTGATATATAAATTTAAAATTTAACTAATTTGAACAACAAACATATGAGAACTTATAAACAATGATAAATCTTAATCTTTTAAACAAAATTTGCAAAAGTAATCATGGTTTTTTATGTTCTTGGTCAATTTAATCGCTTCACATTTCGTATGGAACCAGTTTAAGCAACTATCACAAAAAATACTGATTTGATTCTCTAAAATAATTTGTTGACAATATGAGAATTAGCACCCTTCATTTTTTGAATTGGATATATTTTTCGATCTTGAGGGTCAATGCAGGTGTTTCAGTTTTTAAATAAATAAAAACACTTATATAATGCTAATAAGCAACGTTTCGTCCGCTTAGGTTTGCGGACCTCATCAGGCAATGCATGCGTATCACCAACGTTTCACTTCATGCTTATATACTTAAGCGCTATGAGTAAAAACTGAAACATCTGCATTGACCCTCAAGATAGAAAAATATATCAAATTCAAAAAATGAAGGGTGCTAATTCTCATATTGTCAACAAATTATTTTAGAGAATCAAATCAGTATTTTTTGTGATAGTTGCTTAAACTGGTTCCATACGAAATGTGAAGCGATTAAATTGACCAAGAACATAAAAAACCATGATTACTTTTGCAAATTTTGTTTAAAAGATTAAGATTTATCATTGTTTATAAGTTCTCATATGTTTGTTGTTCAAATTAGTTAAATTTTAAATTTATATATCAGTTTCATGCGTATCATAAACAATATTATATTTATTAATAATTATTTTCAATTTTTAACGCATACCAGGAGAGTGTCCAAGGTGCGGATCACTGATTCAGTTATAACTTAAAGGGATGAATTGATACATAAAAATAATAGAGAAATTGCAATATTAGAGTCTAACGCTCGTTTCTTAAAAAATTATAGGCAATTTAAGCAAAAAGTGAAAAAAAACTACTGTCACTTTATCTGTTGATCGTAATTAAAAAAAAAAATTGCGTCCAAATCCGTTAAAAAGGTTCCCAAGTTGTGCAAAAATGAAATTTTTTATAAAATTTCGATAAGAAATATCATTTGAAAATTATCACTGACTTTTTATGATCGACTTTTTATGAAAAATTTAATTTTTTTCATAACTTGGGAACTAATTATCGGATTTGGTCATAATTTTCTTTGAAATTACGGTCAACTGTTGAGCAGATGTAATCAATTAAAGTGATAGTAGTTTTATTCACTTTTTGTTTAAATTTCCTGCAACTTTTGAAAAAAAAACTAGCGTTAAACCCTAATATTGTAGTTTTCCGAATATTTTTATGTATCAATTCATCCCTCAAAATTATAACCAAATCCGTGACCTGCACCTCGGACACTCTCGCAAAAATTTGCAAAGAAATAAGCAATATTTTTTTTTGTACATGACGTACAAATGTATTATTTTTTAGATTTAAGTTAGCATTCTTTTCTCATTGGATGCATTTGATGGTCCATACCTAAATTATGAATCTAGTAAATTCAAATAATTGTAGAGCCAAATTACTTAGCTTTTGTAAAACTTGTCGAAAATTATATATTACTTAACGTTACGAATATAATTTTAATGTAATAAATAATACTATACTTTTATAAATAGGTATATAATTATGTTATTTAATTATCTATGTGATTAAATTTTAAATCTTATATAGTTGGCAAAGCTTTATGCAAAAAGAAACAATGTTTATTTGTACCTGACTAAAATATTATTTTTGAGACTGAAGTTAATTTATGTTTCTCGTTGGATGCGATTGATCCACATAAATGTATGTATGTAATAAATAAAACGATATTTATGTAATTTATGCTTTTAGTGTATATTTATTCAGGCTTTCTACGTTTTTTCATTTTTATATACTTTTGCGTTATGTGAACGTGTTTATTCCTGTGCTTTTTTTTACACAAGCAATGAAAACCACAAGTATAAGTGCAGACTTTTGGTATATCGACAGTAATTTTACACACAAATTGACATATGTTATGTTGTAATTTTTGTGGATATTTTACATACGTGAAATATAGAAATGGAATGTTTATTTTTATTTCATAGAGAATTGCCTGAATAATAGGTATCAACTTTTAGATTAGCCAATGATTGGTAAATTTATCGGGTGTTTTTTTTTGCACCGAAATCTTAATAAGATATGGCACGTTATTTCTGTCGATTAAAATAACTTATTTCGGGGGGTCATATAATAAAGAAAGAGCTAAAATTGTTTCTATAATGTATTTCTAATGTAAAAGTTATAGCGTGTACATAATTTTTAAACTTTTAATATATTATTTTATTTGTACAGTGCATAATAAGGCTCCGCTCACTTTGCCAATGTTTTTTTTTGTGATGAAAGTTTTACACTAGACAAACTTATTGCACTCTGTTCAATTGTTGAAATAATATTTGCAACGGCTTTATCTTCACTATCCTCTGATTATGACGATGTAATTTCAACAACTATGTTTTTTTTCCATTTTGAAATAGCATTTTTTATTTAATTTAATTTTTTATCAAAATGTTTCGCTGGCATTTCAGTTACTACAGTTAGTAGTTCGTCAGTTACCACTTTAGCCAACCTTCTACTTTCTGCCAATTACTTTTTACAGGATAACTTTTTTATAGTGCATGACGCATTATCACTACCATCACCAATGTTATACTTGTTACTATTGGAAACAGTGTATTTAGAATTATCTATTTTTTTCCATCGATCATGGCATAAAGTCGTGTCACACAAATTAATTCCAAAATTATATCGCACAGCGAATATGTGTCGGCATGGAAGCATCATGCTAATTTTTTCTGCGCACGTACAATTATTTGGTGTAACAAGTAAACATTCTTCAGGATTTATATTAGTGCATTTTACAGTACATTCCATTGTTTTAGCATTCCCAGTTCTTAAAGTTATGTATTTGTAAAGTTCTAATTGTGCCAAAAAACTTTATTATTTGCATAATCGGTAAGTAAATTATTATAATAAAGTTTTACACCGTCTGAGTCGTTTTCAAAGTTTGTATTTACTTTTAATTCTTTTTGAATGTCTTTATATGACATTTCTAAATTACGATGTAAATAAAATTAAAAAAAATCATCTATAAATGTCTGTATGGAGTTGTACTCAAAAAGCTTTTTAATTTATGATTAATAGATTCAATTCTATTGTTTGTTAAATTTCCAAAATTTCCGTGAAATGCGCAATATTTTGCCCACTCCGATTTAATTGGAAGCCAATGTTTATTAAAATAATTAATCACTGCACTATTAGCTGTTTCTTTAAATTTGTCGTGATAAAAATCAAAATGTTCTGAATTTTCGCTTTTTACCATTTCATTTCTCAATGCTAACAATTCCAATCTCTGTTGATTATTTTTTACGTTAATTTTTCCAACACTTATTTGTCTGTTAAAAGTCCTTAAGGCATGAAATTGGCAAATAAACATCTTAATGTGTGGAAAAATTTCCTTTATGACCGGGCGTTCCGTTAAGTCTTTGTCGCTAATAAAACCTTTAATTTTATTGCATGCTGCTTCATTATCACTTTTAAAAGTTTCAAAACCTCGTTCCAACCCCTACTATTTTGGTACGTCCATTTCCGTCTTCAACTACCATCAACATCAATGTGTACCCAGCTTTGAAAATTTTGTATGTTCCGTCAATAAATATAATTTCAGGGAATTTAAACATGTCCGCTTTCATTTGCGGCGTCGAAAAATACAATCCTTGAAATTCACTTTCATATTCTAGAATTTCGGTAGTGGCATCTAAAATGTAAGTTAATTAAATACTTTTTACATAGCAGTATTAAATAAATAAATTTAATAAATTACTATATGTTGTATTTAATAGATTCACAGCTAATTTAAGATTGTCTTCTTGATTGTCTTTAAGCAATGCTTGTAAGTTCCTTAAGTCCTTTGCCCTTACTGCTTTATTGTATTTGTCTCTTAAATGTTGTTGCAATCGAGCCGGTTTGCAAGCAAGGCTTAGGTGATTTAGAGCTTCTGTCTTTTCTTGTTCATTCAATCGACGATTTTCTGGTAGATGCTCATATAAATCCTGAACAATTGGAATATGTTTAATATATTAATTGTTCATGAATAAATTTTGACAAGCGATCGAAATTACGACAGTAACATATTCTAGAAATAACGTATATAGGTAAGAAAAATATGTGCGTTGTTCCGTTTGAAATTGCAGAGGTAACCATTTCGAATCATAGTAAAACTTTTAATTTTCATTCTATATTTCTAAAATTTTAGTAAGAATAAAAAACTGTACCTCGAGTCCCTCATGATTAGAATGTTCGAGATTGCAAGTGGCTACTAAGTAATGCATTTTATTTGATGAGATTTTAATTTTAAGAAAAGCAGTACAGCCTCTCCTGAATGTACTAAAAATATAACATTTAAGTTAAGTAATGTATGAAATTCAAATTATCGTATTTTAATTTTATACCTTGTGTTTCTTAAGCTTGTGATTGACTTTTTAGCTTTTTTCCATATTTGCATTGATATTCAATACTGTAATATTTTAGTACTGTACATTTACTATGTTTTATTGCCTTAGTATATCCTAACTTTTTCAAAGTTTTAATGTTGAAAACTTGCTTTGTATTATTTTGATACAGTTGCATAAATTGTCTTATTTCGTTTTCATCTTTAAATACTTTGCCTTTAAATATACTAACAGTCTGCTCCATTTTTTACAAAGCTTTTGCACAATAATAAAGCGATCGTCTGAAAATAGTAGTTTAGAATTATACGGATACATAAAGTAATGCCAAAAATAGTATATTAATGAAGAATTTAATATTTCTAAAAAATAATTGTTTTGATACTGCTTGAAAATTCAAATATTTCATTTGTAAACAATTGTAGAAAATTATTAAGTCATAAGTTTAATTCATTCCACTAAAATTAGTTCCAAATTCACAAAAATTTTCTAGGTAGTAAGTAGTTTTCATAGAAATGTGCGAAAAATGTAGTAAGTTTCGGCCCCGTGATGAAACGCTTTTTTTCCCCTTTTCTGCACATTTCTTGGTTTGATTCAGCTTCATTCAGTAATCATTTGTCTTACCTAGCCAGTTGCAAGGATGAAAACTGGTCTCGGGCATTTTGCCTGCGCGAGCTAGAAACGACCGATTAATAATGTCTTTGACGAAATTCGGACAAATTTCGTAAAATCTATGCCGTTACGGCTTGCGTGTATGTATTCGCGCTCAATTTAATAGGAGCGGAATTAGTGTAGGGTGGAGACAATTAATCGGTACGCACAATTTCCAGCACTGAATTTAATGTAGCTTATTTTACACAGTAAGAAGAAAACTATTTTACAATATTATATACAACAAATGAACTGTGCGCTAGAGCTGTGGCGAGCGCGCCAAGTTGCGCTACGAGAAATCGGTATTGCGGTGCGCGAGGTGTCTCGGTTGAGAGTCGGGCACGAAGTGGGGTGAGAGGCTAGAAGTCGGCGCGCGGCTCGAGAGTTTGCTTGCGCGGCCGGCGCTCTCTCTCTCTGCTGTCGGTAAGGCGGGAGTCTGCGCTTGTGGCACAAGCTCGGCTTGGGGTGCCACAGCCACTCCCCTCCTAGTGGATGACGTACAAGGAATGCACGATGATGAAGTTGATGTTGCTGGATGCTGTGCGTTCTCGTCGTTTCTTTCATCTTGAAAGGTGACAGAAGGGCGAGATCTTTTAGTAGTAGTTCAGCATGCCAAGGAAGCGACGACGGTCCATGATAGTGACTGGTTTCGGGTATACCGTGATTGCTGTCACTTTGTTGTCTAGAGGCTTGAATCCGTTCTTGTTGATGATGTGACCGAGAAAGAGTACCTCGTTTTGAGCGGCGCGGCATTTGTCGAGATTGACAGACAGGTTACTTTTGGCAAGTATGTCGAGGACGATTTTGAGGTGCTGGACGTGTTCTTCTGTGGAGCTGGAGACGATGATGAGGTCGTCAATGTAGGCTCGAACGAAGGGTAAATCTCGAAACAGATTGTCCATGTGTCGCTGGAAGGTCTGCGGCGCGTTGCGAAGTCCTAGAGGCATCCCGAGGAACTCGAAGAGTCCGAATGGAGTCGTTACAGCAGTTTTAGGAATGTCCTCTGGAGCGACGGGGATCTGAAAATACGCTTTCTGTAGATCAAGCGTGGAGAACACAGTGTTACCGTGGAGACTGAGTAAGATGTCCTCGATACGGGGAATTGGGTAGCGATCGGGCACTGTGATCGCGTTCAGTCTGCGGAAGTCTCCGGTCGATCTGCAACCTCCATTGTCCTTTTTTACCATGTGCAGCGGGCTTGCCCATTGGCTGCTGGATGGTCGAATTATTCCGTGGAATAGCAGTAGGTCAAAGTCGTTCTTTGCAGCTTGAAGCTTCTCTCCCAGGAGACGACGAGGGCGAGAGAAGATTGGCGGGCCCGTCGTAACGATGTGGTGCTGGACGGGGGCAGATGGTCCCTTTGAAGGTGACGAGGCTGTGTGTGACAGCTTGTACAGTCGTTTGTGAATTTCGGCAAAACTGTCCTGCTGGATGGTGCTAGATTGAGGGCTTGCTGCAACGACGCTGATACCAAGTAGTGGTGCTCGATGGGTTATTCCTTCTGCGAACAGCAGTGTTGACAGGTCCGTTATGCGATGGCGTCGTAGGTCTACGAGTAGGCCACAGTGCGCTAGAAAGTCGGCTCCAAGTATTGCCGTTTTGACGTCTGCTAGAATGAACGGCCAGGTAAAGGCTCGACGTAGTCCGAGGTTGAGCGTCATCAGCTGTTTCCCATACGTGTCAATGATGGTTCTGTTGGCCGCCGCAAGCTTGAGCGTGTCGAGGGCAGATCGCCGTTTAGCCGCTGAGCGGGGCAGAAGAGAAACGATTGAGCCAGAATCAATTAAGAATTTGATACCTGTCGTGCGGTCGAATACATGGAGTCGTTTTTCCTGAAGGGCAGGCAGATTGGGTGGGTCCGATGGACTTAGGCTGCCAGATGCTGCCTGGACAGTGAACAGCCTTACGCGTTTCCCTGCTGGTTAGCAGTCGGCTGCGCTTTGAAGTTGCACGGCTGCAAGCACTTTTGCGCTGATGCGCCGAAGCGACGGTGGTAGTAGCACGTGCTGTCTGTGCGGTTTGGCGATTGAGAGCGGGATCGTAAACGTCGATTGTTGTTGGAGTTCCCTCCTCTCGGATTGGCTGGATTGTCGGCGAGTTTCCCAAGAATTTCTGGCTGAAGGCTGATCAATTGAGCGATGAGCGTTTGCAAAACTGTTGGCTCCGCGTCATGCTGGACTCCGCTGATTGTAGCTGGAGGAAATCGGGCTCTTGACAAGCTGATCGGCTGCTGAAATTAACTTGTCAATTGTGTTAGTTTTGAAAATTTTCAATACGTTTTGCGCGTGTAAAGGTAGAAGCGCGAGCCATTTGACGCGAAGTACATCGTCGCTTATGCTGTCGTCGACGAGCGAGCGCATGCGACGAAATAGCTGGGACGGTTTCTTGTCTCCGAGCTCGATTTCGTTGAGCACCTTTTGCAGCTTCTTGTCCGGCGAGTCGGTGAGACGCTCGAGTATGCGTGCTTTGAGCGTGTCGTACTTATTCTCCGCGGGTGGGTTTTTTAGCAGGTCGGCGATTTCTACGAGCGTGTTCGCGTCGAGGTGGCTTACCATGAGATGATATTTCGTGTCGTCTGCGCGGATGCGGTTCACCTGGAATGCCGATTCATTTTGGTAAAACCAAAGTTGCGGCTGTTCGCTCCAAAATTTTGGAAGTTTGCAGTTTCCCACAAGCGCAATGTCATTTGGCCCACTTGCGTCGTTCGCCATGTCGGTTTGGTTTTGTAGGTTAGCCACGTGTTCGGGATGTGTGGCGTTTTGTGCGTAGAGGTTAGGACCGCCGATAAAAATATTGAGGTTAGGTTCTACCTGAGGTTCCTCGCCGTTATTCTGGGTGGTTTGTTGCTCGGGATCTCGTATCGTGGCGTCAAGATCGTTGGATTCCGTCGACGAAGTGCTGGAGTTGTGTGGGCTGGAGTACCGCTCGGTGGTGCGAGAAGAAGATGGCGTCGTTTCCGGCGAACTCGGCATGCCCGGCAAAGTTGCCGCGTGTACGATTCAACAGACGTCCATTTTGAGTGCACGAGCTGGAGCTTGTTTTTATTACTTGTTGAAGTTGTTTGTTGTCCACTGCACTAATTCGCACTCGGGGTCACCAATATGCCGTTACGGCTTGCGTGTATGTGTTCGCGCTCAATTTAATAGGAGCGGAATTAGTGTAGGGTGGAGACAATTAATCGGTACGCACAATTTCCAGCACTGAATTTAATGTAGCTTATTTTACACAGTAAGAAGAAAACTATTTTACAATATTATATACAACAAATGAACTGTGCGCTAGAGCTGTGGCGAGCGCGCCAAGTTGCGCTACGAGAAATCGGTATTGCGGTGCGCGAGGTGTCTCGGTTGAGAGTCGGGCACGAAGTGGGGTGAGAGGCTAGAAGTCGGCGCGCGGCTCGAGAGTTTGCTTGCGCGGCCGGCGCTCTCTCTCTCTGCTGTCGGTAAGGCGGGAGTCTGCGCTTGTGGCACAAGCTCGGCTTGGGGTGCCACAAATCTAATATATCTTAGCAACGATGGATTCTTCGGCGTAAATTCATAAAAAATCGTAGACGAATGGGCAAAACCAATTGAATTAGATTACATTCGCCTAGATTAGAGTACATTTAAAAAGCGAATCAGTTGTTCAATCCTATGAGATTACGTCCATTCCATTAAATCGGCGATCACGAGGCCAAAAAGCGTTTCATCGGAAGCTATATCCTATAGGTAGTATTCCTACCTATTCATACTTTAAGACCCATTTCAAATGTTTTCAATTCTACTAGGGTAGAATTAGGGTTTTATCCTTTTTTAAAAATGCACTTTTAAAATCAATATCGTAAAGAAAATTAAAAGTAATACCTTAAGTTGAAAATGTAATAAATTTGCCCTTCATATAAATCGTTACGATTGATCGCTTGTCAGGTGTCGTTGTTATTACTAGACGTACTGTTGAAATTCAAAAGCAGTACCTCTTGTTTATATCTTACCTTACAACTCGCTATAACCCATACATGGAGCTAATACGCTAGTTATCGACCAGTTAGCGCGGTTTTAAATTGCAGTCGAATGTACATACTTTATCGATATCTTTTTTTATTAGTTTTAAAGAATTCGTATTTTATATTTAGTTCATTATAAAAACAATGTTTAATTCCTTAAAATTTCGTTGGAAAAATCAATATCCACAAAAATTACAACATAACATATGTCAATTTGTGTCTAAAATTACTGTCGGTATACCAAAAGTCTGCACTTATACTTGTGGTTTCATTGGGTGGGTAAAAAAAAGCACAGGAATAAACACGTTCACATAACGCAAAAGTATATAAAAATGTAAAAACGTAGAAACGTACATACAAGCATAAATTAAAAAAATAACTCCTTTTTGTTTATTAACTATATTCTTACATTTATATGGATCAATCGCATCCAACGAGAAACATAAATTAACTTCAGTCTCAAAAATAATATTTTAGTCAGGTACAAATAAACATTGTTTCTTTTTGCATAAAGCTTTGCCAACTATATAAGATTTAAAATTTAATCACATAGATAATTAAATAACATAATTATATACCTATTTATAAAAGTATAGTATTATTTATTACATTAAAATTATATTCGTAACGTTAAGTAATATATAATTTTCGACAAGTTTTACAAAAGCTAAGTAATTTGGCTCTACAATTTTTTGAATTTACTAGATTCATAATTTAGGTATGGACCAAATGCATCCAATGAGAAAAGAATGCTAACTTAAATCTAAAAAATAATACATTTGTACGTCATGTACAAAAAAAAATATTGCTTATTTCTTTGCAAATTTTTGCGAGAGTGTCCGAGGTGCAGGTCACGGATTTGGTTATAATTTTGAGGGATGAATTGATACATAAAAATATTGGGAAAACTACAATATTAGGGTTTAACGCTAGTTTTTTTTTCAAAAGTTGCAGGAAATTTAAACAAAAAGTGAATAAAACTACTATCACTTTAATTGATTACATCTGCTCAACAGTTGACCGTAATTTCAAAGAAAATTATGACCAAATCCGATAATTAGTTCCCAAGTTATGAAAAAAATTAAATTTTTCATAAAAAGTCGATCATAAAAAGTCAGTGATAATTTTCAAATGATATTTCTTATCGAAATTTTATAAAAAATTTCATTTTTGCACAACTTGGGAACCTTTTAACGGATTTGGACGCAATTTTTTTTTTAATTACGATCAACAGTTAAAGTGACAGTAGTTTTTTTTCACTTTTTGCTTAAATTGCCTATAATTTTTTAAGAAACGAGCGTTAGACTCTAATATTGCAATTTCTCTATTATTTTTATGTATCAATTCATCCCTTTAAGTTATAACTGAATCAGTGATCCGCACCTTGGACACTCTCCTGGTATGCGTTAAAAATTGAAAATAATTATTAATAAATATAATATTGTTATGATACGCATGAAACTGATATATAAATTTAAAATTTAACTAATTTGAACAACAAACATATGAGAACTTATAAACAATGATAAATCTTAATCTTTTAAACAAAATTTGCAAAAGTAATCATGGTTTTTTATGTTCTTGGTCAATTTAATCGCTTCACATTTCGTATGGAACCAGTTTAAGCAACTATCACAAAAAATACTGATTTGATTCTCTAAAATAATTTGTTGACAATATGAGAATTAGCACCCTTCATTTTTTGAATTTGATATATTTTTCTATCTTGAGGGTCAATGCAGATGTTTCAGTTTTTACTCATAGCGCTTAAGTATATAAGCATGAAGTGAAACGTTGGTGATACGCATGCATTGCCTGATGAGGTCCGCAAACCTAAGCGGACGAAACGTTGCTTTTTAGCATTATATAAGTGTTTTTATTTATTTAAAAACTGAAACACCTGCATTGACCCTCAAGATCGAAAAATATATCCAATTTGTTGGCAAATCTTGCACCAATATTCATTTGTTTCCTTTTTTATTAACGATGCAATTTTGATATGCCGCAAAGCTCTACCTTCCATATACGATTGGAACAAGTCCATTTCAATTTCTTCCGACATAAAAGCGTCTGGTAAGGAATCCAATGCTTTTTCTATTAACATGGTAATTCCCATTTAAATTTTTAAAAAAATTTCGTGTTTCTTTAAATTGTCATAACTTTTTACAGAATTGGAGGCCATAAAAATGCTACAGACCATTTGAAAAGTATTGCTCCAAGCTTTCTTTTAGACTTTTGGATGAAAAAATCAAAGGTGGCGCACTTGCACTTTTTTCAAGTTGAATATTGACATGTAGTTTATGTAACATTGACCTTGAGATTAGAAATTCTAACCCAGAAGAATAAATTCTAGATATAATTAGCAACGAATGTTACATATAATGTTCTATAGTAAAAGTTGATAGATTTTGAGTTATATAGCGGTAAACCCAGCTGGTGTTGAAAAAAATATGGAAAAATTCACTTTTTGAGGTTAGAATAACTTTTGAGCAAATAGATTCCAGTACCTAAAAATTTTTACCTGTATTCTGAAAAACATTTGCAAAGTGTACCCAAAATTTGGTGCATTTTAAAATTTTGATCGGACCACTTCACGTGGAATACCCCATATATATATATTAAATTACGTATATAATATTATTTATATATATATATATATATATATATATATATATATATATATATAATTATATGGAAAGGTATTTATCTGAACTCTTTATTATTGATTTGCTTTATGTTTTTAAAAATAAACTATCCCTCAGGTTATTGACTAAGACGGGGCCGTACTTACTTCTCAATTTTTCAACCCAAAAGAGTTATAGACGACTGTCTACATAAGTCTCAAATACCCACATAACCCTCATAAATAATAAACACTTTTGACTTTTTTTATGAAAAAACTATAAAAGCCTTATAATAATGCATCTTCTTTAGGATTATAACCAAAAAACGGGGTTACAAGGTCAAATAACCGTGCGTTACTTGCTTTTTTCGCGTTTTCAAAACGCTTGACTTCATAGGCGTCACAACCGCACATGCGCATAGTGCGCCCGTTCGTTCAGCTAATTATTTACTATTGTTTCTAATTGATTCCCATTAATAAATACAAAGTTTGACGATTGTACAATTACGTACAGATAATGTACATTTTTTTATTTACTCATAGTAGAGTTAAATATCAATGATTCGGAGGGTACAATTACTTTTTCCACAAATTCTGGTAATTAATAATAATAATGCGACGATGGATATTTTATCAATGCCTCCCATGCATTTTTTCCCTTTTTTACAATTTTAAAATCTCGTGCGGTTGAAAAGCTCGTGTGCATGCGAATCTCGCACTTCCGTTGGCCGCGCATGCGCAGTAGCTGAAAACGGACTGTCAATCAGCCGATATTGCTTTTTTAATATTTTTGCGTTATACCGTTATTTTTCGGAAAAGTGAGGGTGGTACAATTAACTACGAAAAAGGTACAATTTTTTTGGGCGCCTACGTTGACGTAAAAGTGATTCTAAAACGAGTAACCGACCTTTCAATATTCCCATACTTTGGCATTTTTTTTCTCAAAAACTAAGAGGGTACAATTAAAATTTCTTGCATTTTTGAAAAGTACAATTAGAAATACAGCCGATAGCATTTTTTTTCATTTTTTAAAGATCACGTATCGGTATGCGCGTGCAGCACGGTGCGAGATCAACGTGCGAGCGCGCGCACAGTTCATTTTACGGGATCATGTTTACCACACTAGTTTCGTAAAGATGCTAACTTCATAGCCAACCGAGCGAAGGCGCGACGGTGTGCTAAAATATTTTTGTTTAGCTCAATTCAGTCGTCTTAATCTGGACAAAATAATTTGTTAATGTTTACAAAGCAATGTTCCTTAAAACTTACGTTTTTACGTGTTTAAGATAATGTTCAAGTTAATCGTACGCAGAATAATTTTTTTTTAATTTATTTCACGTATTTCACGTACTTTATGTATTTTACGGTTTTTACGTTTTTACGTTTTTACTTTTTCAATTTTCTTCCTTGCTCTCGCGAAGCTTTTACGTTTTTACGTTTTTACGTTTTTACGTTTTTACTTTTTCAATTTTCTTCCTTGCTCTCACGAAGCTTCTATGTTCTTACATTTTTACGTGAATCGGAAAATTTACACGTAATTACGTGAAATACGTGAAATACGTGAATTTTTCGTGCGAATAGACACAGCGATATTTAAATTCTACAAACCTAACCTAACGTGATTTACTGTCAAAAGCACTTTTTTTTATAATAATTATTAAACAACGATGGGAGCAGTCATCTGTCAACAAACTTTAGCTGTTTATCAGATAAGTTTGTCTTTCATGTACTTATACAAGTAGTTATTGATACAAAAATGCTGTTACTTTGTGGCTAAATACATTTTCATTTTTGTTTTCAGATAGACTTTAGCACATAATTCATATATGCACTTCCAAAGACGTCAATAGGTATAGTTCAATCTGTCATCAATCTGCATTACATTTTATGGTGGCATGAAAGGTAAAGAAATATAGTTTTATAAAGGTTCTGTAATTATACAAATTAGTGGTGTCAATCAGAAGCAGCATTATGTATTCTTGATAAATGAGGGAAATAAAAGATTTGTTTTTCTAATTGCAGTTATTTTTATTTTCTTATGTGCGATTACTTGAAGGGACGCCTCTAAGCATACGTTCTAAACTACATGTAGTATAGGTTTTCTAACCAACAAAGAGGAGTTGTATAAGTTACTAGTATATATACTGTGTAAAACAAATATTAATTAAAACTATTTACAGCTGAACAATCATTGTCGACACTGTGGGACATTTTGAGTAACGAACGCGAAGGGGTAAGTGGAAGTAGAGGTGAGAGAGGTGGAAAAGGGGATTGCAACACTAGATAGTTCCGGAAAAATAGAGTCTAATGAGAATGAGGTGAAAATGAGAGAAGATGCGGTAGAAACGAATCTACAAAAGGCAATGGTTGACGCAGTGCAAAATGGTAAGAATCGACCTCTAGCTACGAATGTAACATCAATAAATAGTGATGTGTCTAAATTAAAACAAAAAACCTCACCACACCCGAGTGCAACAGTTATTAATACTAATTCTTTTTCAGTTGAATCGAGATTGGTAGCTCAAGAAAATAAAACCACTGAATTAATCGCGTCTATAAACAAAATATGTGTTTCTATTTCTTAAATTTTGGAACAATTTACTGATTATTTAAAAACTATTAAAAATAATTTGGCTATATATAAAATAAATAGTCGGGATGTGAAAACAGCTGAATTTAAAGATGAGATACAAAATGAACAAAGTAAACAATTTTTAGATATGCAAATAACCATTAAATCATTGCAAAATGAAATTTGCATTCTAAAACAAAGTCAAAAGGATCTACATGAGCGTAATGATGAGGTAAATAACGAAAATTATTTATATGATGAGACACCTGGCGAGGTACCAAATTTAAATGATGTGATTAATAAAGCAATTAAACAGTATTTTAAAAATAATGTAAACCGCGATTATGTAAAAGAATCAGTCACGGCCGTGAATGTAGTAAATAAAGATGTGAAAGAAACGTTAAAACTTGAATTTATAAATAAAGGCTTATAAGGTATGAAGCGCGATTATAAATTAACGAACCAAATGAAATTTATACATTTTTATGATTTGTTTTCTTCTAAAATAAGATCGCATGAACTTTTACACATAATTGGAAATAATTCTAAATTTAAAGATTTGGATGCGAAAACTCTAGAAGAACTAAAATTTAAAGTTCGCGACGTTTTAATTAACCACTTGGATCACCATTATCATGGTAAAGGTATACATATTAAAGATTCGGTTGAAATTCTAGAAAACTTGCGTGAACTTAAGAGATGCGAAACAAATGTAACTTCACACGCAGTTAGGCAACAGTTATCCCTGTTGCAAATAAGAATGTAATTTAAATATATAATTAAGTTACGTAACAGAATCATATAATTTATTATGTAACAGAAGTATGTAATTAATTACGTAATTAGTTGTTTCAATTCATTACGTTGTGACATGGCAGTTCTAACTGCATGTCACATACTTAATTTATATTTATATTATATATTAAATATTCCAAAGCCCCGTAGCTTATAGGAATTAATTATAAAACTCACTCGGAATCCAGATAGGCTAGACCGTGAGGAAGGAGTACGCACTCCAGCAAGATACGCATAAGCACACCATCACTATCCTTATAACAGTCCTGTAAATAATTATCCGGTAGTTGAAGTTGAATCCTGAAGTAGTTGAGTGAGGTCCTGCTATCAATCCTGTTCCTTATTCTCCTGGAGAAGGTGATCGTAGAAGGTAGCAGTAGAGGTAGAACATATAATATTGGACAGCGTCGACAACCAGTAAACATCCAGCCTCCTCCAAGAAGTAATGATCCTTCGTTGGTACAAAACCTCCTTCGAGTACCTGCAACAGTATTAAATAAATCATACTGAATATAAAATTAGAATTGAGGAAAGCAGTAGGTTGTCAAAACCTAGTTGCAGGTAAGGAGAAGGAGAGGTGAGTTGAGGTTAGGATCTTACTTCCACAAGAGATTAAGTTTAAAGGAAGAAACAACGCTATTTATACATTACCTCGGACAATCTAGCTAGATATTGACTTGAGAATAGAACAGGCATCTCCGGAACCTGGTGAAGAAGAAGTAGCTGAGGAAGTCTGCAATATAGTGTTGATGTCGTCGTTCCCGCATGCCGCACCTGAAACAAATAAACAAACTCGGACGAACTAACATTAATACAGGTTATTGTATGGAACGAGAGTATTTTACCGTTTATTGACGTTTTTCCTGTAGAAGCGACTCCGGGTTGTTAGTATCCAGCAGTTGAGACGGTGCACGGGGACGGAGGTTTACACTGTACATAAACAAGACACGCACGTCGGATCGGCCGAGTCGGGCCGTCGAACGAGACGTTTCATTAAAACCCTTTGTTATAATTATTACCGAGAGTGGATATATTTTTATTAATTGTTTAAATTCGAGCATCTGCAGGTGAGAGTTCCTGCCTAAACTCCCTGTTTCCAGCTTCGCGGCAAGCTGTGATTGTGCGTGTGTGTGCGGTAATGGCGTGTGCTAAATATATAAATTTTGCAGCGTGAACGCGGCTGGCGACCGTGACTAGTTTATTCGTTTCTTTATTGTATTATTATTATTTTATTAATATTAAATTATCTAGCTGCTAATAAAAGTGTTCTTATTTTATGATATGGGAGCCGTTCCCCCTGATCCCCAGTGAACGTGTTTTAACGTAAAGAAATTTCGTTACATAATTTAATTACATAATTTTTAAAAAATTAGGGAATGTATTATTTAATTTATCAATAATATGATTTTTAATATAATTATTTATTTAGCTAATATATATTTGGCATATAAAATAAATTATGACCCGGATGCACGATATAATTTAAGTTCTGAGGTAAGAGGGAACACAAAATAGTCACTGTAATAGTAAAAAAAAATATTAAGTTATTTATCAAAGCAATAAATTTGTTTATTTGTAACAGTTTGTTCATTGCGGAATCTCCCAAATAATAAAAAATTAGTTTTAGACTCTTGAGAGTTGTCTTTTAAATTTTCCACCTACTAATGAAAATAATAGGTTTTAAAGCATTCTAGATATTTTAGATTTTTAATAATTTCGCATGTAAGGTCTCACATGAAATTTAAAAAAATCAAAAATATCAGAAACGTTTCTAAATCTGTTTTTTTAATTATGTGGGATTGGTAAATTTAAAAACCATCTCCCGAGAATCAGAAATTAATATATATTATTTAAGAGATTCAAGTAGCTTGTTGATCTTGATATAAGATGAGATTTTGACATATGACATCTTATATAACATATATACACGTATGTACAAAGATTATTGCAAATTAATAGAAGTTCAAATTTGGTACGCTACATATATAATTTTTATAATTTACAGTTATATACACACAAATCGCTTGAATACTGCTAGTTTGAATTGCTGTTAGTTCGCAAGAAATATTTATAACTTTGCGCAATGGTAGATTATCATTGTTAAAACAGATTCTGTAGCAACTATATGACACAATCTATACTCCTTTTCCCTTGGCATGTCTAGTATGAAATCAATTAGTTGGACATAATTGCCATCGGTGGATATTGCGTATGAATTATTGGATCTGCAAATTTGAATCCTTAAGATCTATATAAGCAACAATAGTTTACTATTTTTCTAAAACTTCGACTTGCATCCGACAAATCAAGTTTTCGTATCCATTCGCTACGTGTCTTGTAGTGTTAGATTCTTGCATGGAAATATGTTTTTTTAAAGTCAATAGACTCTGATTCATTGATAAATTTCTGCAAATTTGGTGAACTACTCCTTTAGCAGCATGGATTTGTCGAATAATATTACCGATTTCATTTTCAAAACAATAACCTGAGTGCGACCAAAGAGGACCCCAGTTTGCTACACTTTGCGATAAATGAAGCAATTGATGAGCAATACAGCTGAAAATTGGAATGCAGACTTCTATAATTATAACAATAGACAAGAATACACTGCTATGTCAGAAGCAATAACAGAAGTACTGTTTGTTATAAACTTGTTAAGTGAATCATTTGATGTAAAATTCGACAAACCAATTAACATGTACGAGGATTACTCAGGAGAAATTGCGATTGCTAAATTCGGAAATTTTACAAAAAACTCGAAGCACATTGAAGCGCAATATCATTTCATAAATGAAAATTATGAAAAAGATTGTTATAAATCGCGAAAAATAGATAATGTATGTATGATATTACGGTAATAAAATTTAGGAGGCGTGTTGTAATATGTAAATATATATGATCGTGATATACTCGCGTCTATACTCTAAGCGCCTATTATGTACTATACTCTTCACTCTCTACGTTCAGACTCCGATGTAAGCGTGTCGCCGACTACGGCTATTGCCGTGTGTATTTATATACCTTATTAATTGCATAAATTTTATTTTTATGTCAAAATATATACTGTTTTGAGGTTTCACATATTTTGCGATGATAAAAATATGACACTTTCGTGAAACAATCGTGCCTAAAAATACATAATAAATTATATTTACGATTATTTTAACTTAATTTCTTAATTTATCTCCTAATCTCCCAATATATTAAACCTACTTTATTGAATAAGGTCTATTTTAATTTTCCATTATCAGAATTTTAAATCAGTCACTATATCAATAAAGTAAATAAATATTTCTTAATAATTTATACAGGGTGATCCAGAAACATAGGTAACATATATATATATATTCCGATTCAGAAAATTAATTCGAGTATAACCCCGTCGGAATTTTTAAAAAATATTAATTAGGCGAGGCGTAATTAATTTTTGAAATGGGCCAATCAGAGGCCGGATTAGGGAAGAAAGGTGAGCGGCGTTGCCGCGCGAGACTAACGCAACAGGTCAACGAGCGAAGCGGCCGAGGCGCCTGAACATAGCTAATGCGTATAGCAGAAGCGAAGATCGCGAAAGCGAATAAATCGCAAAATATATGTAATATACTTACTAAATCTATGATACGCGTGCGTTATAAATAAGAGATTATTACAGTTTTTAATCTCATCGTATTTAGATTAATTTATTGAAACCTTTATGACGAATTTTAAGAGAATAAAATTTTGAATTGAATTAAGTTTTGTGTACTATATAGCCAATAAATACGTTTACCATAAAGATATATCGCTACATATTGGAAATATATTAATTAATTTTGCAAGTATATTGGCAATAATATTGCTGGGTAAATAATTCCTAATCCGTGTAAAATGAAATTTAGCTCAAGCCTCAATTCTTCGTTTAAAAACCATAATGCTACCGCGAGCGCTCTCCGATGTTCGCGCACATCAAATTTTGTGTTCGCGGAGTAAGCCCGCCGCGGGCGCTCTCCGACGTTCGCGCTCATCAAATTTTGTACTCACGGAGTAAGCCCGTCGCGGACGTTCTCCGACGTCCGCACTGCAAGAGCAAACGTGCTCGAAAAAAGTTACTTCGTTAAAATTACAATTCATTGTGATTCAGACTTAATAAATATTTTGGAAAACTCGTTCCAAATGTTTAGGATAATAATTGCAATAGTCTGCCTGTTGAATTGAATTGAGTGTTCAATATACAAAATGCCAATGAATAACTACCATAAATTCGCAATATATTGGTAATATATTATCAATTATATTGCTAGTAAATCAATTCCGAGTCCGTTTTAAATAAAATCTAGCTGAACCCTCGATGAAGTTTTATAATACTCTGGGAATCATCTAGCTATAGTATATCTATAATATGTTTACGTTTACCACATATATTTAAACTAATTTTTTATAATATATTAGTATATGCTGAACAAATCGATATCATTAAAATTAATTGGATCATATCTTTACTAAAAATCGGTATTATGAGAAATCGTGGATTTATGTCATACATCTTAGTAATTATTCGGATGACCAAAGACAGACGTTCATTCACGTTTCCATCCACTTGAGGTAATAAAAATCATCGATTCGTCGGTAGTATTGACAATTTGGAAGACACGAAACATATTGGCGATATATTGATAATAATTTGGCAATATGTTGGCAACATATTGGCAATATATTGATAATACAAATAATAAATACTTAACGAAATACACTTTTAACTGCAAGATTTAAGCCAGACTTTAAGCCATACTTGCGCAAACACTTTCAGACACACATACAGCCATACAATTAGCCATACTAAAAGATCAACTTTTCATTCCTTGTAACTACCCACTGTATTGGTTGGTAATAAAAACCTACATAAGAAAAATCAACGAGTTATTTTGTTATTCTAAAATATCTGTCTTTGTTGATTGCTTTAAATCGTCTTCTCGTTCTTGCATTAGTAGCACAAACTGTGTGAGAAGTTTCATCAACCACCTAAATACAGGAGGGTAGTATTAAGGAATGAAATTTGCTTTTTTATCGAGAAATAGACATTTTCATGTTATTTTCTTATCTAAAATATCTGTCTTTAGTTGATTTTTCTTAAGTTGGCTTTTCGTATCAACCAATACAGAGGGTAGTTACAAGGAATGAAAAGTTGATCTTTTAGTATGGCTAATTGTATGGCTGTATGTGTATTTGAAAGTGTTTGTGAAAGTATGGCTTTAAGTCTGGCTTAAATCTTGCAGTTAAAAGTGCATTTCGTTAAGTACCCGCGTAAAAAAATTAAAGTTTAATGAACTTTATATAAACTTTAGGTTTGGCTAAACTTGATATGGGGTTGGCCAACGAGACTGAGCCGAACTTGTGCAATTGACTGTTCAAGTTTGGTGAAAGTATATCAAATGTTCAGCTGAAATTCATATAAAGTTTTTATAAAGTTTTTTTACAATTACTGACAAATAAAATATAGTTTATACTAAGTTTAGCTGAACTCAATATTAACGTGATAGCAAGTTCAGGTTTATAAAGTCATATAATGTTGATATCAACATACCCAAAGAAAAATTTTAAAAATCTTCTTTAACTGACATCAGTAAGAATACATCGGTTAGAAAAACGGAGATATATTCCAAAAAATTCAATGTTCAAGTTGGTGAAAGTATATCAAATGTTCAGCTGAAATTCATATAAAGTTTTTATAAAGTTTTTTACAATTACTGACAAATAAATATAGTTTATACTAAGTTAGCTGAACTCAATATTAACGTGATAGCAAGTCAGGTTTATAAAGTCATATAATGTGATATCAACATACCCAAGAAAAATTTTAAAAATCTTCTTTAACTGACATCAGTAAGAATACATCGGTTAGAAAAACGGAGATATATTCCAAAAAATTCGAATCCGTCACTGAAAAGTGTTGCGAAAGTAGTTCAATTATTCGTATTTATGTCGATTTACGTATTGTAAAAATTTGGAATAAAACGCTACTAACCATAATATCCTAGGAAGTTCGTGAAACGAAATGAAAAGTTGATCTTTTAGTATGGCTAATTGTATGGCTGTATGTATATCAGAAAGTGTTTGTGAAAGTATAGCTTTAAGTCTGGCTTAAATCTTGCAGTTAAAAGTGTATTTCGTTAAATACCCGCGTAAAAAAATTAAAGTTTATATGAACTTTATGTTTGGCTAAACTTGATATGGGGTTGGCCAACGAGCCTGAGCCGAACTTGTGCAATTTACTGTTCAAGTTTGGCGAAAGTATATCAAATGTTCAGCTGAAATTCATATAAAGTTTTTATAAAGTTTTTTTACAATTACTGACAAATAAAATATAGTTTATACTAAGTTTAGCTGAACTCAATATTAACGTGATAGCAAGTTCAGGTTTATAAAGTCATATAATGTTGATATCAACATACCCAAAGAAAAATTTTAAAAATCTTCTTTAACTGACATCAGTAAGAATACATCGGTTAGAAAAATGGTGAAAATAGATACTTTGTGGTTTTTAAATTTCTTCTTTCAGGTTATGTCTTCAAAACTAAGGAAATGGACAACACTGTTCAGTGACGGATTCGAATTTTTTGGAATATATCTCCGTTTTTCTAACCGATGTATTCTTACTGATGTCAGTTAAAGAAGATTTTTAAAATTTTTCTTTGGGTATGTTGATATCAACATTATATGACTTTATAAACCTGAACTTGCTATCACGTTAATATTGAGTTCAGCTAAACTTAGTATAAACTATATTTTATTTGTCAGTAATTGTAAAAAAACTTTATAAAAACTTTATATGAATTTCAGCTGAACATTTGATATACTTTCACCAAACTTGAACAGTCAATTGCACAAGTTCGGCTCAGTCTCGTTGGCCAACCCCATATCAAGTTTAGCCAAACCTAAAGTTTATATAAAGTTCATTAAACTTTAATTTTTTTACGCGGGTATTTATTATTTGTATTATCAATATATTGCCAATATGTTGCCAAAGTATTGTCAATATATTGCCAATATGTTGCCAATATGTTGCCAATATATTGCCAATATGTTGCCAAAGTATTGTCAATATATTGCCAATATGTTGCCAACATATTGGTAAAGTATTATCAATATATCGCCAATATGTTTCGTGTCTTCCAAATTGTCAATACTACCGACGAATCGATGATCTTTTATTACCTCAAGTGGATGGTAACGTGAATGAACGTCTGTCTTTGGTCATCCGAATAATTACTAAGATGCGTGACATAAGTCCACGATTTCTCATAATACCGATTTTTAGTAAAGATATGATCCAATTAATTTTAATGATATCGATTTGTTCAGCATATACTAATATATTATAAAAAATTAGTTTAAAAATATGTGGTAAACGTAAACATATTATAGATATACTATAGCTAGATGATTCCCAGACTATTATAAAACTTCATCGAGGGTTCAGCTAGATTTTATTTTACACGGACTCGAAATTAACTTACTAGCAATATTATTGCTAATATATTACCAATATATTGCGAATTTATGGTAGTTATTCATTGGCATTTTGTATATTGAACACTCAATTTAATTCAACAGCCAGACTATTGCAATTATTATCCTAAACATTTGGAACGAGTTTTCCAAAATATTTATTAAGTCTGAATCACAATGAATTGTAATTTTAACGAAGTAACTTTTTTCGAGCACGTTTGCTCTTGCAGTGCGGACGTCGGAGGACGTCCGCGACGGGCTTACTCCGCGAGTACAAAATTTGATGAGCGCGAACGTCGGAGAGCGCCCGCGGCGGGCTTACTCCGCGAACACAAAATTTGATGTGCGCGAACATCGGAGAGCGCTCGCGGTAGCATTATGGTTTTTAAACGAAGAATTGAGGCTAAATTTCATTTTACACGGATTAGGAATTATTTACCCAGCAATATTATTGCCAATATACTTGCAAAATTAATTAATATATTTCCAATATGTAGTGATATATCTTTATGGTAAACGTATTTATTGGCTATATTGTACACAAAACTTAATTCAATTCAAAATTTTATTGTCTTAAAATTTGTCATAAAGGTTTCAATAAATTAATCTAAATACGATGAGATTAAAAACTGTAATAATCTCATATTTATAACGCACGCGTATCATAGATTTAGTAAGTAAATTAATAATAGTAGTAATGAATTTATTAGTCTGCGGTCTAATTCAAACTTAAATAAAAATCATTTCCTTGATTGTACATTTTATTCATACAATCAATCTCGTAAAATATATTTTGCGATTTATTCGCTTTCGCGATCTTCGCTTCTGCTATACGCATTAGATATGTTCAGGCGCCTCGGCCGCTTCGCTCGTTGACCTGTTGCATTAGTCTCGCGCGGCAACGCCGCTCACCTTTCTTCCCTAATCCGGCCTCTGATTGGCCCATTTCAAAAATTAATTACGCCTCGCCTAATTAATATTTTTTAAAAATTCCGACGGGGTTATACTCGAATTAATTTTCTGAATCGGAATATATATATATATGTTACCTATGTTTCTGGATCACCCTGTATAATTTTATTAACGAAATATATATAAATGTAAAGTATTAACCACTCCTAATCGCACGTGAGATCTCATGCCAAAATTTCATCTAACTTTTCAATCAGAACGCTGCTTAAACTTTCTAAATAATAAGAAATCAATTACCGAGTTTTGAGAAATTTATAACGATCGAAAATATGCCTTCAACGCTTTAAAACCTTGATTTTTTAGTTTATCTAGAGGGTCTTATCAGAATTGATTTCTTATTATTTGGGGAATTTAAGAAGCGTTCCGATTGAAAAGTTAGATGAAATTTTGGTGTGAGATCTCACGTGAGATATTTTAATAAAGCTATTAAGTTAAGCAATGAGCAAAACAGTTATAGGAAACTAACACAAGTAAACCTAGCATATACTTCTACGAAGGTTAAATAAATCACTTGATCTAGAAGTATAATAGATATTGAGGAAAATTTTAGTATATTAAACACTTAAGGGGGTATCATACTCAATTAAAAATTCAAATTTCGCGCCACAAAATAGCAGACGAAAAAACTAATTTACTTATAATAATGATTAAAAAAAAATTTACGCAAAACCACGAGTTAGTCGTCCTCCGTTATGTAATTATCTATCATTTTATAAAGTTTCAAGTTATTATAACAATATTTCGCTGAGTAAACCTTGAAAAATATAAGAAAATTGCATTTTTCTAGCCTTTACCAAAAATTTGGTGCATTTTAAAATATTGTCAGATCAATAATTACCCATATATATTCAATACGTACATGTAAAATAAAATTTTAAATAAAAGAGTTCATTTGAAAGATAATTAATTAATGTAGCTTATAGATGACAGTTTCCAGAATTAAATTATTTATACTCATTCAGTTTGTGCGCAGAGGCTACGAATTGTGGCACACCATTGACTGATGATTAAGAATATTTACATATTCTGGCTCGTACAGACAGTTTAATTTAATATAACATAAAATTTCACGAGCGTATTACTCTTTAAAAGAATTTGTCATTCACACACAATTCTTATACACCTAAGCAGCAATGACGTACAATGTACATCAATTGCTTCATTTATCGCAAAGTGTAGCAAACTGGGGTCCTCTTTGGTCGCACTTAGGTTATTGTTTTGAAAATGAAATCGGTAATATTATTCGACAAATCCATGCTGCTAAAGGAGTAGTTCACCAAATTTGCAGAAATTTATCAATGAATCAGAGTCTATTGACTTTAAAAAAACATATTTCCATGCAAGAATCTAACACTACAAGACACGTAGCGAATGGATACGAAAACTTGATTTGTCGAATCCAAGTCGAAGTTTTAGAAAAATAGTAAACTATTGTTGCTTATATAGATCATTAAGGGGATGTCGGAGCTATAGCCTCCATCAAAAGCCGCTCGATCTAGCGGCTTCGAATGGCGCTGTAGTCAGGTGTCGATTTCTGCGATAAACGTGCTTAAAACATAAATTATAAATTTCGCAGCTACATAGAGCTGTTGAAAGATACTTTCCCCCCTAGCTATAACTAAAATTAAGGTAATTGTAATATTACTCTTGGCAGCAAATGTTTATTTTTTTGAAGAAATGAGAAATACGTCTCATATTCAATGAATCTATATCTGTCGTAATGCTACATGCAACATATTTCACATTTCTTTAAAAAAATAAACATTTGCTGCCAAGAGTAATATTACAATTACCTTAATTTTAGTTATAGCTAGGGGGGAAAGTATCTTTCAACAGCTCCATGTAGCTGCGAAATTTATAATTTATGTTTAAAGTACGTTTATCGCAGAAATCGACACCTGACTACAGCACCATTCGAAGCCTCGAGATCGAGCGGCTATCAACGGAGGCTATGGCACCGACATCCCCTTAAGGATTTAAATTTGCAGATCCAATAATTCATACGCAATATCCACCGATGGCAATTATGTCCAACTAATTGATTTCATACTAGACATGCCAAGGGAAAAGGAGTATACATTGTGTCATATAGTTGCTACAGAATCTGTTTTAACAATGATAATCTACCATTGCGCAAAGTTATAAATATTTCTTGCGAACTAACAGCAATTCAAACTAGCAGTATTCAAGCGATTTGTGTGTATATAACTGTAAATTATAAAAATTATATATGTAGCGTACCAAATTTGAACTTCTATTAATTTGCAATAATCTTTGTACATACGTGTATATATGTTATATAAGATGTCATATGTCAAAATCTCATCTTATATCAAGATCAACAAGCTACTTGAATCTCTTAAATAATATATATTAATTTCTGATTCTCGGGAGATGGTTTTTAAATTTACCAATCCCACATAATTAAAAAAACAGATTTAGAAACGTTTCTGATATTTTTGATTTTTTTAAATTTCATGTGAGACCTTACATGCGAAATTATTAAAAATCTAAAATATCTAGAATGCTTTAAAACCTATTATTTTCATTAGTAGGTGGAAAATTTAAAAGACAACTCTCAAGAGTCTAAAACTAATTTTTTATTATTTGGGAGATTCCGCAATGAACAAACTGTTACAAATAAACAAATTTATTGCTTTGATAAATAACTTAATATTTTTTTTTACTATTACAGTGACTATTTTGTGTTCCCTCTTACCTCAGAACTTAAATTATATCGTGCATCCGGGTCATAATTTATTTTATATGCCAAATATATATTAGCTAAATAAATAATTATATTAAAAATCATATTATTGATAAATTAAATAATACATTCCCTAATTTTTTAAAAATTATGTAATTAAATTATGTAACGAAATTTCTTTACGTAATGAATTGAAACAACTAATTACGTAATTAATTACATACTTCTGTTACATAATAAATTATATGATTCTGTTACGTAACTTAATTATATATTTAAATTACATACTTATTTGCAACAGGGATATACAATGAAATACATAATCGGTAAACATAAAGCTTCTGAATTTTGTGAAAAATTTAAGGACACAATCCGTAATTATGAAAACTCGCCAGGTGCAACTCCTTTATCTGAAAATGAGAAGAAAGATGCGTTTTATAATGCGGTTATCGTCTCTGTTCCTATCATACAAACAATTGAGTTTGTCTCTCAAAATACTAAAGGCAATGGTACCTCATGTTCTACAGGAAGAGGCTACACGGAAGCAAACAAACGATGAGAACGATGAGCAGAAAGCTGTCCACTTGGCCGAATCGACTTTGAAAAGATGCTACGAGCCATGATATGGGGCATATAGCAAATAACTGTCCTAATATAGGTTTGTGAGTAAAATGCTATAACTGTGGAAAATTCGGTCATAGAGCAATAGAATGTACAGCTATAAAAGCTACCATTCCGGTTAAAGGACGTAGCAAAAGAATTTACAGGTATAATAACAGTTCTGCTCGTAATGCATATGGTAGAGGTAGAGTTCAAATCAGAGTTTTGAAGCGTAAATTAGATAATGAAACAAATTATAATGCGAAAAGAGGTCGATTCAGAGGCTCGAGATCCAGAGGTAGAAATAACTGCTTAAATACTAATCAAAGGAATAGTAACAACTATGATAAGAAAAATAAATGTTCTTCTAACACAATCACAGCTGAGGATAAAACAAAGGATAAGCAATTCTTATTAAATAAAAGTAATAAGTTAGAAGCACACAAAGAGTTAGAAAATAATTTGTCGCAAATAGAAACATCTTACGCTAATATCGATCAAACATATGGTGATGAGTTTATAACGGAATTTTTAGCCGATTCAGGTGCAACCGAGCACCTAACAAAATAAAAAATTATTTTTAAAACATTTGATGAATCGAGTTACGGTAATATAAGATGCGCTAACAAAGACGAGTCCGCAAACTTAAAAACGGAGGGAGCGGATAAAATCGAAATTCGACTAAGAAATGGTAAACCTTTTGAAATAGATAAAGTTATTTATGCAAATGCGCTAAAAGAAAACTTACTTTCATTGCGTAAATTCGCTGAGATGGGATTTGCGATTTATCTAGATAATAAAAGAATTGATGTGTTTGATCCAATATCTAATGAAACGTTTTTGGAAGGTGTGTATAAACGTCCGTATTGGATAATTTAATTAGAGATAAATAAAAGAAATTCTTTAAGTGAAACTAAACCTGAAATTGCAGATAGGTTTATTTTTGCAAATTTAACTGATGATGAGGTAACAACGAGAAAATATATGACACAAAGTGCTACAATAAAAGAAAAACTAACTGAAAAACCAATAATTGAAAAGGTAATAACTCAAAATGAAAATTTAAATAAAATACCGTATGAACATTTGAGTTTTGATATTACGATATGGGATGGAAAATTTCATGATGTGGATGAAATGCCAGTAGTAGAAATCAATAACACCGAGTCTCCTTTTTCGAAGGAAAATCGTTTATTTAATAAAAATAACAAGGCAATACTTTGGCATGTTAAGTTCGATCACGCATCTGTAGCTTATCTAAAGGCATTATAATCTAAATTTTCAAATAATAAAGAACCAAGTGAAGCGATTTTTGATGAGACAATTTTAGATTGTGAAGTATGCCTAATATCTAAGTTTAATAAATCGCCTTTCCATTCGGTACGCATCAGAGCCACTGCATCACTACAAATCATAAATTCAGATATAATAAGGCCCATTTCCCCAACTTCGTATCCAAGAGGATATAAATTTATTTCTGTTTTTGTGGACGACTATTCTCGATTAGCCATGGCATTTCCCCCATGAAGGTTAAAAATGAGGTGGGAAATTGCCTAAAAATGTTCGTAGGAAGTAGCAGAAATCTTTTAGGTTATGATGCGAAAGTATGTTATTTACGAACTGATCAAGGTATGGAGTATACAGGAGGATACACGGTAGAAGTCTTATACAAATTAGGAGCGGAATTGCAGTTAGCGCCACCTGATGCTCTAGAGCTCAATGGTGTGTCTGAGCGATTTAATCAAACAATTCAAAAGAAAGTTCGATCCTACATATATGACTCAAGGTTGCTAGAATATTTATGGGATTTAGCACTGTCAGCAGCAGTGTACGCCTACAACCGTACGCCTCATAAATCTAATAATATGAATACACCAATTGAAAAATTTTCTCCTCATTATAGCTTCAATATTAAACAATTAAAAAGATTTGGTTGTTTAGCATATATAAAAGTTCAAAGAAAAACAGGTCCTAAGTTTCAAGCTGAAGGAAGACAAGTTGTGTTGGTTGGTTATGGCCCGAAGAAGGCAAGTACTATGAAAGCGGAGATGTGCACTTTAATAAGAAACAAGTATACGGCGATGTGTATATGAAAAATAAAATTGAACATTTTCCAAAAATAAATGAAGAGATAGATTAAACCAAATGGTTTATTGATTTTAATGAAAAAGAGAGTCAAAAGGATGAGTTTTTAAAACCGGAGGGAGAAATTAAAAGAAAACGTGGCAGACCTAGAAAAATTAATATACAACCTATTGACGCGGAGAAAAAGTCATATATAAATATTCAAGATGAACTTTTAAATGATAATAGCTTTCGTGACTTAAATGTTAATGAAAAGTTGAAAGCCAACGCCATGTTTTCATGCATTGACGAAGGTAATTTAGTGACGAAATGTGCAAACGATGAGATTTTACACGCGCTGTTTGCTAATGCAAACTCGGACCCTGTCAATTTTAAAGAAGCGATGTCCACAAAATATAAAGATGAGTGGCAAACAGCTGTTAACGACGAATTAAAATCTATGGCGAACAACAATGTATCGGAGATTGTAAAACGACCTGTAAATATGATAAAAGAGAAAAGAGTAAACGTAATTGATTTGAGATGGGTTTTTAAACGTAAAATTGAAAATCGGTTCAAAATGTTATGTTAAATACAGATTTCAATGACAAGTAGATTGATTTATGTTTTTTATTAATATTTATGCAGCTTTTTTCTCCATTTAGAATAGAAAAGTATTTTTTCAACACTGACGTGCGGAAAGTTCAATTTTGGAAGCACGTAGGATGCTTTGAAAATAAACAATCCCGTTCGTGTTTTGAAATAAGATTCGTTTCTGCACGCGATGTATTGAAAATCTATTATATATTGTTACAGTAAATATCAGTGCTAAAACTATTATAATTATAAACTATTATATATATATTATAAAATTATTATAATTTCACGATTATTTTTTTTAAAGACGTATGGGAATTTTCTAATTAGATAATATAATTGTACTGTTTGTTTGTGCATACGCAGGTACTTCTTTTTGTTTTCAAATGAATTAATAAATAATTGTGTGTACTCAAATTATTGTATTTATTATTTCTTATTATAATTACATAATGTTTTATTTTAATATAGTTTATTTAATATAGTATAATTATGCTCGCTACGCTCGTGCCTGCAATGCCGGCGGGCGCTGATCAATTTTTTTCTCTCTCACTGTCTCTTTCTCTCCGTCTCTCTCTTGCTCTCTTTATATTTTTTTGTTGAACTTTTAGCAACTTGTGTTGAAAAGTAGTATACGATACTCGTGCGGAGTAGTGTACACCTACTTTCCGCACTTGTATCGTAATATACTATTAACTATCTTAACCATATAATTGTTATTGGTATAGTAGTATCATAAAAATTATAAATTTTCGGGATTTAATTATGAATTTGGGACATAGTTTTTACGATATAACTCGAGAAGATGCTATTTCGGAGAATGGAATGTTAGATGATAGGCATATGTTAGATTTATGAAATTAATATTTAAAATGCAAGATACAATTTTTGTATCCAATTTAAGCAATATTGAGGAACGTTCATATGACGAAGAATTCATACAAATATTATTTAGTGGTTCTGCAACAATAGGACACTGGATTTGCATTTGGTACGATAAAAAAATTATTCATGTGTTTGATAGTTTGAATTTAGGTCTGCGTACTGACAACTTGAAATATATCAATCGGTTATTCTCCAATAAAAAATCAATTACAATTGTACACACTGAAAAAAAAATAAAGCAGAATCCGCCGTAAACAGCGAAGAGACTTCTACTTTTGATAACAAAAGTAATTTGTGCTAGGCTACAAAGCAGATTCTGCTTGGGTCTCCGGTATATTCGCATTTTGCTTCCCAGTAAGACATAACCTTACTTTTTGACTGTACGTTTTTCATATATATTATTGACTGTATACTTGTAAAAGTTACTTTCAATAATTAAACATATAATAATTTCCTTTACTTTCAACTATCTTAAAATGTTTACCCTCTTTTTCTTTTTTAACAATTTTAAAATACATATATATTCTAGGTCTATCTCTTTCTTAATGTCGAGTATGTATTGCTTGATAGGCCCAAGTAGAAACTGCTTGGCTTCTAAAGGAATAACAACTTTGTCTCATTTACCGGAGTCACCACGGTAGATATTGCTTGGCTCTCAAGCAAATTCTGCTTTATTTTTTTTTCAGTGCAGGAGTACGTACAAATTCAATCACAAAGTTATAACTGTGGTTTATTTGCTATAGCTTGTAACGTGGTCCTCACTTTCGTGGCCCGTAAACCACGCTACTCGTTTCCACTTTATCTAATATCTATATATTTTACCTATTACTTTGGTGAAGACCGTATTTAATATTTTTCTGGGCGCCAGGTCTTACCAATACAAATAACTTCCCGGTACGACTCCTCAGGACGTGGCTCCAACGCCAATACGGAGATGGCGAAACCAACGACGAATCCTATCTCCTTCAGAAACACGTGGTGGTAAATTGTTGAGGTATAGGTCAATAAATTAAGGAACTCAATAATTTCAATTGAACTAGATTATAATTTAATTTAGTTTATTCCTTCAAAATTCCAATTTCCGATCACTACGGGTGATCACCGTTACAATTTCTTTTCGACGAAGTAAATTCGACAAGTTAAATTCCCGCGAACTAGCCCGATCTTCCGATCACCGATAACCACGTAGTGTTAATTAATTAACCCGATATTCGCGTCTCATAAGCTCCGGTAATAATTAATAAACCGTTTCCCAACCCTTAAAACGGACAAACTCGAATTCGCGGCACGTGCTAAAATGGCGGCGTGGCTCGCAGGAGGTCTATACGCGACGCGCAAGAAATCCCCGGCGATTCTTTCAATCAATAAATTAATTGATGGCCGTGCAGCCCACTTACCGCAACGAGAAACGATCTTCTTCAAAACTAACTCTACTACTCGAACAATTATTACTTTATAAAAATACTCCTACGGAACTACTCTATCAAAATAACTAGGTGCGCTCAATGAAACTATCCGGCTACGAATGACGATCGGGACTCGTAGCATCCCGCTCGTCCTCGTAGTTCGTTAAAACGCGGCGCTGATGGTCTTCTTCTACCTTAATTTTCAACCAATAATATCTTCCAGGTTAATTAGATGGTTGACTATTACCGCCGTCCGCGCCATCTATTCCCGTAACAATCTTCTTTTCCCCAGTGACGGAATAACGAAATAACCCGTATTCCGTTGAGGAACTGACTTGCGCCTCCACCAATGCAACAGGTGTGTCTTCTTTCTCTCTCGTACACACACGCATTTCTACTACCCTCCTTTCTTCCTTTTCCTTCTCTTCTAAGAGCCTTTTCTTTTCTCTTCTATATTTTTCTTCTCTCTCCTGGTTTTCTCGAGCCCGCTTATTTTCCTCCAATCTTCGTCTTCGTCCTTCTTCTACCATTCTCATCCTCCTACGTTCTTCTTCTGCCTTCTTTAATTTATTTTCTTCTTCGTCTCTTTCCCTTCTACGTCTCTCTTTTTCTTCCATCTCTCTCATTATTTTCTTTCTTTCTTCTTCTTCTTTTTCTCTTCTACGCTTCTCTCTTTCCTCTTTCTCTTTCCTTTCCTTCTCTCTTTCTTCCTTCTCTTTTTCTATGCGGGCGCGTTCTTTTTCCCTCCTCCGCTGCTCCTCACGACGGATACGTTCGTCCTCCGCCTCCTGTCGTCTCCTCTGTTCGACGTAGAACGGATCGGCAGGAGGTTCTGGAGGCGATAAGGAGCGTGGAGGGCTCAGTCCTCCAAAATAATCCTCCATCGTGAGGTGTCTACGCGGGTTATATTTCCTGGCACGACGACGGGCTGCACGGCTCATGGGTGGGTTTTCCGGAGGTAGGGGAGTGTACATCGGAATCGGCCTTGGTTGGGGGACCGTTGGGTAGCTCCGTGGCAGGCTCGCTGGTTCTGAGTCTGTCGGCCGGGCGGGTAGCCGCCTCACAGGAGCCACGGATGCTCTCGGTGCCTCCCCCTTCGGTGGCCGATCCTCCAGGATGGTGAGCACCCCGTTGGTATGGGGTTTCGCCGCTCCGTCTGAGCGAGCTAGCGTGGCATATAACTCCCGTACCGCGTCCTGACTCGCCCTTTCCTCCTCGCTGACCTTGGGTTTTCCCTGAGAGGTGGAGGGTATCTCTACCCTCTCAGGGATCGCCTCTCCTACTCCCGGCGTCGTCTCCTCGCTGGATGGTGGCAGCAAGGTGGTAACAACCTCTTGGGTAACGCGTAACAGGTATACCTTGAGGTTGCGGATGCGTTCCGGGTGAGTTGGTGGTGCAGGAGGGAGGTGACGGGGATCCCAGGGGTCTTCCTCCATGGGTTCATCATCCTGGATGGTGTTTAGCTCCCTCCTTTCGGCCCAAACCTCTTGTGCCGTTTTCGGTTCGGTGGGAATTGGAGAACTCGGAGGGGCCTGATAGTTTCCACCATCAGAGATGGCTTCTGCTCCGGCCGTCACTACCGCGATCTCCTCTTCCTCTGGTGGCTCGTCGTCGTCCAGTGGGACATCGGCCCAAAGAATTCTTGACGGGATCGGAGGGGCTCGCGGACTTCCGCTGTTTGGGACAGCGTCGTTCCGGGCCTGCACTGCCGTCCCGTCCTCCATCACCACATCTTCGTCCTCACCGTTGAGAGCCGTGACCGGCTCTTCGCCCCCCTCTCCAGGAGGGACGATCCCGGCGGACAACATGTCCTCCCGGAACATGTTGGCCAACTGGTCGGCCCACCCAGTAGAGGGTGTCGCCTCGACACGCTCGACCACGGGCTCGTCGGGCACAGTGCCCAACCAACGGGTCAAAAGGACGACCGGATCTTCCATCAGGGGTCCTTGGGAAGCCCGAAAATGCGCCGATGTTGGTGGCATGCTGCCGTTCTTCTCAGTACGATCTTGAGACATTTCTGAAACATATAAATCAAACAATTCGAATCTTCAACAAAAAAAAACTTTGAATTATTTACTCTTTATTGTACATTCATCATTGCAACCTGGGAGGAATATATTTCTTCAAATCCGAAACGTGCACCTTCGCATTTTTCCTACCCGAATCTATATCTAAAAGGTATACGGTTGGGGATAGGATTTTTAAAATTGCGAAGGGGCCTTCATATTTCGCTCCTAGTTTTGCCGAAAATTTATTAGCTGCGTTCGAAAGCAGATGGGTTTTCCTCATTACTAAGTCTCTTATTTTAAATTCCGCGTGTCATTTATTTTTATCGTAAGATCTCTTTTGGATTACGTGAGCTTGGTCGAGGTGTTTTGCAACAAGATCTCTAAGGGCGTCTAATCTCTTAGCTCGATTAATCCAGATCTCCGGGTCAATTTTTAATATGGGTCTCTTTTCTTCTACTTCTCTTCTTAGACTCTTCACGGGATTAGGGTGTCGTCCATAATTTAAAAATGCGGGGGAAACCTTCGTTGAGGCTTGTACCGCCGTATTTATAGCGTGTTGAAATTCGTGTATGTGTTCATCCCATGTACGGTGGTCGTTTTTCAGGAACATCGCGATCATCGTTTTTAATGTGCGATTGCAACGTTCCACGGGATTACCTTGTGGGTGGTACGGTGGGGTGGTGACGTGTTTGATGCCATATTCGTCGAGTACGGACTTTAGGAATTTATTATCGAACTCTTTTCCGTTGTCCGATAGCAAATATTCCGGGGTTTCCCATCTAAATAGTATTAAGTCTTCCAAGGCTTTAGATACGGATTTTCCGTCAGCTTTCCTTATTGGTTTTACCTCTATCCATTTTGTAAATAGGTCTTGGAAGACTATTAAGTATTTATTTTGGCTTTTACTCGGTGGAAATTCCATAAGGTCCACCGCTACGATACACCAGGGTCTGTCTACCACCCTCGTTCCCATAAGTCCTTGTTGACCTGTTTGCGGAATTTTGTATGCTTGACATGTCGCACATTGTTTCACGTATTGATTTACGTCGTGCCACATGCCTTGCCAGTAATAGTCTCGAGCAATACGATCATAAGTCTTTTCGATACCTGTATGGCCTACCGATGGTAAGTCATGTGCTTTTTTTAAAACTGTTTCTTTATAATTTTCTGGTACTACTAATCTCCAATTTTCTTCTCTATTAGTGATCGGGTCCAGGAGAGGACCGTTGCGGAATTTATATAGTAAATTATCTTCGATTTTCCAACTTTGATACCTTTCCGGGAATTGTTCGACTTCTTGTAATCTTCTACTATACCATTCATCTTTAATTTCTTCAAACGCTGCTGCTTCTACTAAATTATTTTTTATTATACTACCATCTTCTTCGTACATTCTAGAAAGAGCGTCCGGAACGTGGTTCAGAGCTCCCCGTCTATGTATGACTTCGAAATCCCATTGCATCATTTCTAGCGCCCATCGCGCTAATCGTCCTGTTGGATCGCGGAGATTTTTCAGCCAACGCAGTGCACTGTGATCTGTAATGACAGTGAATTTGTACCCTTCTAAGTAAGGTCTTAACTTTTTTATTGCCCATAGGACAGCTAGGCATTCTTTTTCGGTCGTGGAGTAATTCCTTTCTGCTGCCGTTAATACCCTACTTATGTACACGATCGGGTGTTCACCGTCGTTCAAATCTTGAGTGAGTACTGCGCCGATTGCATAGTTACTCGCGTCGGTTTGGAGACAAAATGGTTTTGAGAAATCTGGTCGTGCTAGGACGGGTGCTTTTATCAACGCCTGTTTTAGGGTTTCGAAAGCTTCTTGTTGCTCTTCTTCCCACTTCCATGCAAGATCTTTCTTTAATAGTTTCAACAGGGGAATCTTAATTTCTGAGTCCTTATCGAGAAATCGACTATACCAACCTACCATACCAAGGAACCTTCGTAATTCTTTGATATTTCTAGGGGCTGGATAGTCTCGTATCGGAGCCGTTTTGTCTGGATCTGGTCTCAAACCATCTTTATCTAATACGTAACCCAAATATGTAACACTAGAACAACAAAACTCACATTTTTCTCGGTTCACAGTCAGTCCGTGTCTCACTAATTTCCTTAATACCTCGTCTAACCATCGTATATGCTCTTCGAACGTCTCCGTTGCTATGATAATATCGTCTAAATAGCCAAATACGTAAGGTACGTATTCCGGTCCGAATAGAGCATCTATCAGGCGTTGGAACGTCATTGGAGCATTTGTGAGTCCGAAGGGCACTCGGGTGAATTGGAATAAGCCTTTACCTGGAACCGAGAAAGCAGTAAATCGTTTGCTGGATTTGTCCAATGGAATTTGGTAAAAAGCCTGTCGCAAATCGATTTTTGAGATGAAACGGGCGTGTCGCATCCTGTCTAAAATTGTGTCCATGTTGGGTTCTGGGTATGCATCTCTTATGGTTTGTTTATTTAGGTCTCTACATATAGTCTATGCAAAATCTATAGGTTCCGTCCGATTTCTTGACCATTACAGGAGCACTCGTATAGTCACTTGCTGATTGTTCTACTATCCCTTCGTTCCATAGTCTTTCTACTTCTTCATGGGCGTTTTGAACCATTGCTGGTGACATTCTACGTAGTTTATGGCGAACCGGTAGTGATCCAGGTATCACGGCTATATGATGTTCTATCATATCCGTCATTCCTGGAGTTTTCGACGGTGTCGGTAATATCTTTGATACTAGTTTGTCTACTTTATGTCGCTGAGGATTTGTGACTTCAGATATGCCATTACATTCTGCAAAAATTACTGGATCTTCCGCTGTATCTTCACCTCCATACGTTTTATGCCAGGGACCTTCGTGAACACGCCACAGACCATGTTTGTGTCTTTCGTCCACATCCCATTTTACGTAAAAGTCTTTCCCCAGCACGATATCGTGTTCGAATATTTGCTGGGCTTTGAGTTCTAACGTATCTACGTGTCCGTCTACTTCTAAATTTAACTTCAATGTCCCTAAAGATTTACTTATTCCGCCATGGGCATTTTTGACATAGGAATTCGAAGGTAACAGCTTATCCTTGAATTTTTCAATTACTTTCGGTCCTGCTACTGAGATCATGGCTCCTGAGTCAAGTAATCCTCTAAACGTATGTCCTGCAATGTTTAATCGAACAAAACCTCTATTTTCCAGACTGGCTTCTGCTACCTTTTTTTCTTTTTCTAATACTTCAATTTCTTCTTTACTACTACTGCATCTATCCTTTTCTTTTATTACTTCTGTATTTTTACTTCCACTATTTTCATCTGTGCTATTTCCACTATTTTCATCATTATTACCTCTAATATTTTTACTATCATTATTTTTATCTTTATCTCTACTCTCGTCTTCGATTTTTCGCCATTCCGTCAAATGACAGATTGTTTTGAGGTGTCCCGTTTTGTCAATATATCTATAGAGTCTGCAGTATTCTTCAGTAATATACCGGCCTTATCTATAGTATAAAGTTTTTGGGTATCCTCGTTACTATATATCTGTTCATGTAGATCCTCCATTGCTGAGAGTAGTATTGGTTTTGTACTGGAATCGGCTTTTTGTTCTTCCTCAAAAATTTCTACTACTTCTTTATTTGGGGTAAACGATTTCAGGGTGATACTCTTATTACACCCGGCAACGTTTCCCTTATTTAATTCTGACATCGAATTTGTAATTCTTTCCGTACTAGCTTCTTTTGATGCTTCTGGTAGTTTCATTTGCTCTTCCATTGTTTTTCTTAATACTTCGTTCATCCTGTCTGTCCAGTTAACTTTCTCTTTTTTTTGTGGTTTTTGATTTAATTTTTCTTGTAATTCTTCAAAAAATGATTTTTCGTATTGTTTCCTTTCTTCTTTTACTGTCTGTTGCCGAATTGTTGGGACCCTTGGGGAAGCTGCTGTGAGGTGCTCGGTCCCTGTTGTACCCCAGCATTGGCGTTTCCCCAATTGTTTCTTAATTGGGCGCAATTTGGACAGTTAGAAAAGGTATACCCTGCCTGTCCACAAACCTGGCAAGCGAAGATTTGTTGACTCATACGGTTCGGACACATGTTAGCTCTGTGTCCTGATTGTTTGCACACGAAAAATACGGTTGATGGACATTCCGATGCACGATGACCCACTTGATTGCAGTGGAAGCAAGCGCCGACGAAGGTGTCTTGAAGCGTATTGTTTCCTTGTGTTGCCTGAGTCATTAATATTGGTCTCGCCCCCAAGTTCTGTGGTGTAGCTACTTGATTGGTATTTCTCCATGTTCCACTTCGGTTATAATTCCTATTCTGATTATCGTTATTCCTATATGCGTTCGTACCAGTATTATTATACCTAGGATTTCTACTATTTGTAAAATTATTACCACTATTAGGATTACCTGTATTATTATAACTGCCGATTCTGGGATTGTTCCCATTATTATAATTACTGCTATTCACGAAATTTTGTCGTGTCCCATTATTGGACCACCTCGTCCAGTTTTGAGGTGGTTGTCCAGCGTTTGGAGTCTGTACAAAATTTAAGGCTTGTTGGGGTGTTGCAACTGCTGCTACCGTTGGGTTTTGTTGTCCAACTGGTAGTTCGATGGTTGCGTGTATTGATGAATCGATCTTCTTTTTGTCCTCTCTTTTTATTTCCTTTTTACCGCCTTTTTGTTTCGATGATGACTCCTTTTGAATGGGACACGTTTCGTAATTTCCTCCGGTATAATTTTCTTCCAGTGACGACACTTTATTTAATTTAACGTATTCCGGGGCGACCGCTTCCGGGATCTTCGAGTTTTCGGGAGTTGGAGGTGGTTTGAATCTTTTATCTAGTTCTAACAAATCCTCGTATCGTCTCCCATACTTCTCCAGGTCTGTATACGTTTTAATTTTTTTCTCAGACATATAGCGACGATATTCAGGACGTAGATTCCGCCAGGCCACGTCAATTTGCCTTTTCATCGAAGGTGCCGTTTTCAGGTAGGAGAATATATGTTTTATGCATCCAACGTAATTTGTGATGCTCTCGTTCTTTCCTTGGGTTCGCTTCCATGCTTCATCCCATACGTCGCTTTCGGATATTTTCTTCGTGAATTGGGCTTTAAATGCTTTTAAAAAGTCTTCCCATTTTTTATGTTTCAGTTCATCCTGTATGTTACCGTACCATCTACTAGCGCGTTTGGTGAAAATGCATGGGAGGCCTCTAAAAAATTGGCGATCTGACATTAATACATTCTTTCTAAAATTGGATAACCTAGTTAAAAACTCGTTTGTAAAACTGTTACATTCGAGTTCTCTATTATTTTCCAATTCTAAGTCACCATCTTATAACAGAAGACGATTCTGCGTTATCTTGTGTGATTATTTCTATTTGTGGGTATAAACTGTGAGTTTTTTCGTGTAACGGTGCATATGGTGTGGTTTGGGTACTTCTATGTTCTTCTTCTCGTCTATCATTAGCTCTATCTTGCGATATATTCTGTAGGCATGGTTGAGAAGAATCTGGACTTATTCTTTGTACGTTATGTTGTTCCACATTATTCTGTCTCAAACTTTCATTAATCAACCGTTGGACTTCATTTGGTATCACCAATCGCTGGTTTGAACTTGATAATAATATCCGTTGTGACGCTGATGTGGATTGTATCATTCCTCTCTGTACTGCTACCATTCTGAGTGTTGTATTCCCCACGATTGTTGAGCCATTGATACAGTTGGTGTTGTGCAAGTAGTTGTAGAGGTCGCGATGATTCCTTCCATCGTCACTGGAATTATCGTTCGATCCCAGTTTTGGTGTTTCGATGTTCCACTTGTCGATGGTTCGTTATTTATTATGTCTGATTTTTCGGCTTCTTTTTCGATATTTTCTTTTCTTTTTTCATTTTCCAATTGTAAAGCCAGCAGTTCCTCAGAACCATCCGATTCGAATCCTAATGTTGTTACTGGGGCTTCTAGCCCTCGTTCCTCGATTTCTGGATCCCAAGGGACTGTCGCGTCCGTTTGTCTGAGTCCGGCTCGGAATAAGCGACTGACTAGTGTTCTTTTCTTTCCTCTAGTTCGTAGACCAAGTGAATCCAGTAGAACTATTAAATTGTGTGGATCATTCCTTCCTATTCGTTCGAATGCTTCTAGGACCTCTGGATCTTTTAATATTTCTCTCAACCATAAATTAACTTTTCTACTATAAGCTGTCATATCTGCTATTTCTATTCTACTACTACAAGTGTCCTAATTAATTACTCGATAAATAAGGCGTACGTATAATTAAGAGGAGTCTTCAAACTCTTATTTGGCTTTGTAAAAAGAAAAATCGAATTAAGCAAGGGTGCACGTTATTAGTATTCCAAAACTGTGATTGGGTGATACGACGATGTGATATATATAACTAATTATAACTATAGCTTCTTAAATGTAAGGTTTACCACCAATATCTGTAATAAAATTTTACTACTAATATTTCTGCAAAGGAGAACTTTTCTACCAGTTTTCTTTTTCAAGGGAGAATTTCTACTAATTTTGTCTCGGGGAGCTTCTTTTTTCGTTATAATATCGAGGGGAAGTAGTTAACAGTTATAAAAAATCGCTTCCTCAATTTCAAAAAAGAATTAAAAAATATAAAAATATAAAAGAAAAAAAATTAGTTGGAAGTTTTCCAATTTCTTCTGTGACGTTCTTGATGGGAAAAAAAAGTTTTGAAAAAAAAATTCAGTACTCTGCAACAGGACAAAAAGAAAAGAAATTATTATCTAACTTGAATTTAATAAATGAATGAAAATATTATTACGTTGTATATTTGTACAAACGAAATTTATTTTATTTAAGTTAATTTTCTACCCGTAGACCACTACTTATTTAGTAAATATGAAATATTATATATAAAGCGATAAATTCTTATAAATTATTTCTGGGGAGGGAAACTAATTTTACCACCAAATCTGAAGAAAGTAAAATTTTCTACAAGTTGAAAATAAGAATTATTACCAGCAACACTGAAAACAAAGTATTCCACCAGCTGAAAACAAGGTTTACTAGCAATAATGTTGAAAATAAATTTTTCCACCAGCTGAAAATAAGGTTTACTAGCAATAATGTTAAAAATAAATTTTTCCACCAGCTGAAAATAAGGTTTACTTCCAATAAATATATGTTTATGCAGTACAAGAAATAATACAATATTATATTTATGTATATGAAATATTATGTAATATATCAATATTGGACAAGTATTGGACAGATATTGGAGGTAAACGTAATATATAAAATAGAAAAAAAATTAATTTCAAATCACTAACAACTTCAGAAAAATAATTATGGGCAGATTCACAAATAAAATATAAAATTATAAAAGAAAAAAAAATTAGTTGGAAGTTTTCCAATTTCTTCTGTGACGTTCTTGATGGGAAAAAAAAGTTTTTAAAAAAAAATTCAGTACTCTGCAACAGGACAAAAAGAAAAGAAATTATTATCTAACTTGAATTTAATAAATGAATGAAAATATTATTACGTTGTATATTTGTACAAACGAAATTTATTTTATTTAAGTTAATTTTCTACCCGTAGACCACTACTTATTTAGTAAATATGAAATATTATATATAAAGCGATAAATTCTTATAATTGATTTCTGGGGAGGGAAACTAATTTTACCACCAGCTGAAAATAAGGTTTACTAGCAATAATGTTAAAATAAATTTTTCCACCAGCTGAAAATAAGGTTTACTTCCAATAAAATATATGTTTTATGCAGTACAAGAAATAATACAATATTATATTATGTATATGAAATATTATGTAATATATCAATATTGACAAGTATTGACAGATATTGGAGGTAAACGTAATATATATAAAATAGAAAAAAAATTAATTTCAAATCACTAACACTCAGAAAAAATAATTATGGGCAGATTCACAAATAAAATATAAAATTATTAATATACATTCACTCACCACACGGGGGATTTCTTGTAAACGTAACGTAACGAGAAAATATGAAGGAAAACGAAATTGCGTCGCGGTAATTACCCGAACACGTTGGGCGCCATTTTGTAACGTGGTCCTCACTTTCGTGGCCCGTAAACCACGCTACTCGTTTCCACTTTATCTAATATCTATATATTTTACCTATTACTTTGGTGAAGACCGTATTTAATATTTTTCTGGGCGCCAGGTCTTACCAATACAAATAAACTTCCCGGTATGACTCCTCAGGACGTGGCTCCAACGCCAATACGGAGGTGGCGAAACCAACGACGAATCCTATCTCCTTCAGAAACACGTGGTGGTAAATTGTCGAGGTATAGGTCGATAAATTAAGGAACTCAATAATTTCAATTGAACTAGATTATAATTTAATTTAGTTTATTCCTTCAAAATTCCAATTTCCGATCACTACGGGTGATCACCGTTACAATTTCTTTTCGACGAAGTAAATTCGACAAGTTAAATTCCTGCGAACTAGCCCGATCTTCCGATCACCGATAACCACGTAGTGTTAATTAATTAACCCGATATTCGCGTCTCATAAGCTCCGGTAATAATTAATAAACCGTTTCCCAACCCTTAAAACGGACAAACTCGAATTCGCGGCACGTGCTAAAATGGCGGCGCGGCTCGCAGGAGGTCTATACGCGACGCGCAAGAAATCCCCGGCGATTCTTTCAATCAATAAATTAATTGATGGCCGTGCAGCCCACTTACCGCAACGAGAAACGATCTTCTTCAAAACTAACTCTACTACTCGAACAATTATTACTTTATAAAAATACTCCTACGGAACTACTCTATCAAAATAACTAGGTGCGCTCAATGAAACTATCCGGCTACGAATGACGATCGGGACTCGTAGCATCCCGCTCGTCCTCGTAGTTCGTTAAAACGCGGCGCTGATGGTCTTCTTCTTCCTTAATTTTCAACCAATAATATCTTCCAGGTTAATTAGATGGTTGACTATTACCGCCGTCCGCGCCATCTATTCCCGTAACAATCTTCTTTTCCCCAGTGACGGAATAACGAAATAACCCGTATTCCGTTGAGGAACTGACTTGCGCCTCCACCAATGTAACAGGTGTGTCTTCTTTCTCTCTCGTACACACACGCTGTCGATGGCTACTTCCCGCTCATTCCGTGGTTCCCCTCCTCGGTGCGCCGCCATGTGCCGCGGCGTGCATGTGCGAGAGCAGCGAGCGCCGCCCCCCCTCTCTGCCGTGCTGACCCTAGTACACGAGCAGCCGGCCGAGTCCGTTGCACGCGAGTCGGGCGTCGTTTGTTTACACGACGGCGAACGGGTTTTTCTTTTGTGTTTGTGAAGAGTGCACCAGTTCCTGGGTCGTCATCTCCGTGGCTGCCTTTGTTCTCCATCACCAGGTGGTCGGGAGATGGTACTGGATCTACGTGGGAACATGGTTGGACGTCGGTGGCGGTATGGTTGTATCTTTTTTTCTTTGTTATTAAACTCTTTCCTTTCTCCGATCCTCCGATTTCCTCAACAGATCAATAAAAACCCTATTAATTCCTTCCCTTTATGTACTAAAATATCGGTGACGAGAATGGCTCGGGCCAGGATTCGTAGCCGTTGTTTACTTCCTTCCTAACCTCTATCCCCATCTTATATATATAATATCTTATACCCATACATAACTTCCTTATTACAACAACACTTTATCCCTCTATAAATCCTACTATCCTAACCTTCTATATATATTCTAGATTTACTTATTATCAACCTTTCAGGTACCCAACGCTACCAAGGAGCGGACCCAGGATCCAAAGGTTCACCCAGGACTCATCGCCTCGAGGGGAAATGGAATCACCATGGGCAGTACCCAGGACTCATCGCCTCCAAGGACAGGACTCACATGGATAGCAGCGTTGGATCACCCAGGACTCGTCGTCTCAAAAGGTATGATATTGTATAAAAATGTTATTTCACTTGTATCTATCTCCTCTACGCTAACCTTATATCTATCTATATACACTAATAACTCTTTTTCTTGTTTCAGGTACGTCCCCTCGACAAGGCTTCCCTCCATATATAAATTATAAAATAATAATGGTGTGAGGTTTACCTCACAAGCTTTCGCAGTATTGATTTATAATGGTATTTGCCCTTATACTGTAATTTTCGATGAATTAATGATGAGCAAACATCTAGAATTGGTATTTAAAAATCAGACAGTTAAAATTTTCCAATTTTGAAAAATGTTATACTAAATAATAAAATGCCACAAGGTATTATTTCGGTTCACAATTACCAGCAAGTTTTTAAAAATTATAATATGATTCAATATTCAGAAAATTATCAGATTACATTAATAAATGTTCCAATGATTATTGATTCAATTGATCTTATTGAAGATGTCAACCAATTTAATAAAGTTATTCCAATGGTAGTTGATTCAACAGATTTAACTGAAGATGTTAACCAATTGAATAAAGTACAAGAAAACTGTATGACAATCAATGACAGTAAAAAAAGAATAATTGAACAAAATAAAATTACTTATGCAGACAAAGTAAAATTACAAGTACAAGATGTAGATAGGATTAAGTTACACAATGAAGAAATTTATCAAAATTTATCAGTATCATTGTCGAAAGTGAGTTTAAATCAATATAGTAAATAGTTACGCTTGATAAAAATAGAAAAATCAGAAATTATACGAAAAAAAGTAATAAATCAGAACGAAAACGAAAATTTAGACCAACTTACTTTGAAGATAGAAACAGTATAGTATCAATAATTGAAGGCATAAAAAGAAAACAAATGTCTAGGGAGCAGAAATTAGCAGAAGCAGAACGTAAACACAAAAAAACAGGAAATCTCGAGAATAAAAAGTGAAATAATAGAACAAGCAACTGAAGAACAGAAATTAGCTGAAGTAGAACGGAAACGTACGTTTAAGGCAAATCAATCTGAAGACAGAAAAAAGAAAATTTCAAGACTATTGTTGGAGAAAATAAAACGAATGAGTAATGATTGTTCACTTTCACAAGAATGGGACTTTGATGAATGTATTATTGAGTGCAATTACCTTGGAAAATTAGTATATGACTGTGATTTTTGTGAAGCAAAACATTTTAAAAACGTAATAAAAAAAGACAATAAGTATTCTGATTGTTGTCACAGAAATAAAGTAAAACTTAAAAATTATAATATTTATCCTGAAAATATAAAAAAATATTTATTTGGACTAAGTAATAAAGATAAAAATTTTAAACAAAATATTAGAATTTACAGCAATTTATTAGCAATTGCAAGTTTTGGTGCAAGATTAGCTCATTTTGAGATGTGAGATCTCACATGAGAAATTAAAAAAAAATCATAAATATGTCTTAATCGCTTTAAAACCTTAATTTTTGAGCTTATCTAAGGGGTGTTATCACTAATAAAGCGACCACCTAACTATTAAATTGATTTCTTATTTTTTCGGAAGTTTGAGCAGTGTTCTCATTGAAAAGTCACATGAGATTTTGGCATGAGATCTCACGTGAGATTTTGTATTAAGGTTACAATTATTAATAAAGACATTGACCAAATCGTATACCCATTAATATTGCCTCACGGTGATTCAGGTTGGGAACCATACATAGAAGCATCATCAGGGGAACGGAAATATAATAATATATCTGCATTACAGTATTCTATGACTGTTCTAGAGTCTTTCCTTAGGGCAATATCACCGCATCAATCCGCATTATTTGCTGCCTGGAGGCCCTCGTCATCTAAGCTTCACAGTCGGCCGGTTTCCCTTGTCGGCGATGGTGCCTAAAGCTTCTCCGATGCGTTCGAAAAGAGAAACTCTCTGAGAGCCTCCTATGGCATCGATTAACCCCGATGAGAGGCCACTTAGTAAGTGTACCGAAGCTCTTTACGATAGCCCGCCGCCTTGCGACGGTTAGCCTTAAGCCGCAATCCTCGGTAGGGATGCAGCGGTGTTTAGCTCACCGCCGTCGTCCGCTTTCGAACATAAGTAGCATCCGGGTTACTCTTCGCTTCACCCGTCAAGCCTGCTTGCAACCACATAGCCCGCAGAGTCCAACCCAATACTGGGGACACGCTGACGTTTCACTTTCGGCTCAAAGGTACGCCAACGTGGGGCTCGGTCCCAGTCCCTGCGTACCATAGTAAAGTCATATTGGTCCAACTGTCGACATGCCTAAGCACATCTTCCTATTACTCCCCGGATCCCCGGGGAGGTTTTGCGGTAGGTGTCCTAGTGTTCGAATGTTCGTGAAGGGTAAAGCATTCGTCACTCCCTTCACGAACTCTCTAAGGGATACCATTCGAAAAATCCCTTGAAAGAGAGAAAAATCGCGTACAAATAAAAGTTTGTATGCGATGGTGCTTTTAACATCTCACCCAACGCAAAGTCTTCAGTTCGGATGTGTATCACAAATCGACTTACTGACTTTATACGAAGAGATTTTGATGAAAGGGACACCCTTCTGTGAGACATCCCAGCAACTTTCGTCTGGATGAGAAACTACTTCGGTCCGGATGTGCCCCAAGGCAGACCTCGAAAGGCCCACCTTAGTATTTTGACGCTGCACGTAGTACACCTCGAAGGATGTCTACTTTAATTTAGCGGCCGTCCCTTCATCCCTAAGTAGAGTCTCCCTTGACGAAGTCGCCCAGATGAATAGAATAATCGTTAACGGCATATCTTCGATAACTAAGCGTGTTTTGATTGGGGGCCGAGTCACTCACCCTCACCCAACTCAGGAAATCTGAGAGCGGGTTTCCGCCAAGTTATATCTGCATTACATGTATTCTATGACTGTTCTAGAGTCTTTCCATAGGACAACATTGCACCGTCTAGCTGACAGTATTTGATCGCCCTGGTTTCTCCGTCATTCGACCTTCGTAACCCCTCAGGATTAAATAGTTTTGTTCTAAATGATCCCAAGCGCCTCGGATTCGATTCGGCATTCCAATGACTTTATAAGTCACAAAAGCCGTCGAGAGTCACCTATGGGATCGGTTTACCACGATCGGAGGCCACTTGAACAGTGTACCGAAACTCGTTACTGGGGCCCACCGCCTTGCGACGGCTAGCCTAGAGTCGTAATTCTCGGTGTGAATGCGGCGGTGTTTAGCTCACCGCCGTCGTCCGCTTTCGAACATAAGTGACATCCGGGTTACTCTTCGCTTCACCCGTCAAGCCTGCTTGCAACCACGTGCCCCGCAGAGTCCAACCAAATACTGGGGACACGCTGAAGTTTCACTTTCAACTCAGAGGTACGCCAACGTGGGGCTCGGATCCCAGTCCCTGCGTACCAGAGTAAAGGCATCCTGGTCCAACTGTCGACCTGCCGAAGCAAATCATCCTATTACTCCCCGGCTCCCCGGGGAGGTTTTGCGGTAGGTGGCCTAACGTTCGAATGTTCGTGATGGGTAAAGCATTCGTCACTCCCTTCACGAACTCTCTAAGGGATACCGTTCAAAAATTCCCTGAAAGAGAAAAAAAGCGTACAAGCCAGAAGGCTTGCACGCTATAGCTTGTGAAGAATAAAACATTCGACAATCCTTCCACAAGCCTTCCAAGGGATACCGTTCGAAAAATCCCTTGAAAGAGAAAAAAGCGTACAAACCAGTTAAAGGTTTGCACGCTATGGTGTTTAACATCTCACCTTATGCAAAGTCTTCAGTTCGGAAGACCTCGAAAGGCCCGCCTCAGTATTTTGACGCTGTACGTAGTACACCCCAAGGATGTCTACTTTGATTTAGCGGCCGTCCCTTCATCCCTAGGTAGAGTCTCCCTTGACGAAGTCGCCCAGATGAATAGAATAATCGTTAACAGCATATCTTCGACAAACTAAGCGTGTTAGTGAACCAATTATAGCAAGTTAAACAGTGAATCGCCGACACAGGCTCGACGAAACAGCACGATTTCGAGGCGCACTAGTGGCAATCCTCTTCCTCCACTATCGTAGGAGGTCTATATCAGAGTCTCGGAATTGGGGGCCGAGTCACTCACCCTCACCCAACTCAGGAAATCTGAGATCGGGTTTCCGCCAAGCTATATCTGCATTACAATATTATTCATTTAGATTTAGTATACGACAAGAATTTAATCCATGTTTAAATCTCAAAAGTTTATCTCAACTTAATAGTCTAGGCGCCAGGTATGGTTTCGTCGCCTTTTCATATGCCACGGCTCTACCCAAGTATTTCAAAGCATATTTGCCTGCTGAATCCGAATTTTTTGGGTAGAAGTCTGAAAAAGTTGTAGATAAATTGTTATTAACAAATTAATTGTTTAAACCGCGTTACAAGCCACTCTACCAATAATTTAAAACTTTTAACTATAGAAAAACAAAGATATTTTTATTACAAATTTTCTCGATTTTGGTTTGATTAAATATCTTGATTAGGTCAAAAGTTATTGCAAATATAATGCAAAAATGTCCCGTTTTCGTTATGCGCGCTCACTTTTTCGGTTGTAACTTTGGTTTAATAAACAAATTTTTAAATTTTATAACTTGCTTTCGATAAAATAGTTATTGTTCTAACATGCAAAAGAAAAAAAGTTATTAAATGCATGTACTAAATGTTATTATAACTTGCAAAAAGCAATAAATTAAGCTAAAAATATGGAAACTAATTTATTTATAACGGTATAAAATTGATTCTAATAATAATTACAACATTTAATCCAGATTAGAAGAAAGCTTATGTTAAGGCAAATAAGCTCAATTTTGGTTTATTGAAATATCTTTATTAGTTATATTTGACGCTTACTGAAATGAGAACTCCAAGCTCAATGTACGCACTCACGCTCGCACATGATTACGTTTTCACACTTTTTGTGTATACCAAACTTACTAATATGATACTTTAATGATTTTTTACAATAAACTATAGATACTTACACTTACAACTTAATTTTTACAAACATAATTTGACATTTATTACTACATTTTCTGTGCAATCGTTTTCTGCATTTTGATACGCACACGATGCAGGAATTTTAAAACCAAAATTATTACAATAATCAATTTAACAACTATTGTTGTACATAATTCTATGCACTCGCTTTCTGCATTTAGATACGCAGACGATGCACGAATTTTGAAATCAAATTTATTACAATAATCAATTTTACAACTATTACTATACACAATTCTATGCGATCGTTTTCTGCATTTTGTTAGGCAGACGATGCACGAATTATTACCAAATAATTTTACAACAGTCGTTTTGACAACTACTGCTATAAATTTTCCATGCAATCGTTTTCTGCATTTTGATACACAGACGATGCAGGAATTTTGAAACCAAAATTATTACAATAATCAATTAAACAACTATTGCTAAATATTGTTACAATAATCAATTTGACAACTACTACTACACATTTGTCATAAAATTGTTGGTTGCTTTTTAAAACACTGACGATGCAGGAAATTTTTTCAAATTCAAATTTTTGCAAAGAATTTTTTTACTAACTTCTTTTAGTAAAACGTTTTTGGCAGCATTACTACGCTTTTCATGCGTTCGTTTACTACATCTGATATGCTGTTCAATGCAATGATTATGTGAATTACCTTATTTTACCCAAATCTACTTAATAAAAATTTATATTGGCATCGTAGTTAAGCGCTAGGTGGTGTTCACATGGGAATCGTAAACAGTAGTTAGATGCGGGCTAGTTGGCTAGTAGACAGCAGATAAATAAATGATCCATTGTCATCGCAGTCTGCACTTAGTGGAAGATTCTATGAATATTGTACTAAACTTCTATCCTAATCCGACCACTGACAGGGATGTACAAATTTTAGGGATTACACTTTGACATTAACCTGGAAGTACCTAAAAAGTTTTTTTCATTAAGTAATCATTTACACATATAAAAGAAAACCGATACATTAATTGAAGAGTAAGTACAGCAACCTAATCTACAAACGCAACTCTCATAATTACGGTCAATCGGTTAATTTTTTACTCACAAGATAGTCCTACATTCTTCACACATAATTTGATTGCACTTCTTTATGTAGAGAATAAGATCTGCATAATGGTTTGGCGTTGGGTATTATTTCCAAAGACAGTAATATGTATGATACTATCAAACATAACCTTTATTATGTGTATGCAAGGAGTACCTGAAATTTCTCGTATATGGACTGCTTAATTACTAATAGATTAATTACTAATAATAGACAAAAGCCAGTGCATTAATTAAAGTATCTGGGTTTGATAGATGATTAGTGGACGTAAATAATGACAGTAACCAACCAACAGGTAGAGGTGTCCTATGGTTACTGTAACAAGCAGTTAGATAGAAATTTCATTGCTATTATAGACAGCTGTTCGATGTCCAATTGGCAATTGTATTCAGCATTAGCTAGAGGATACAATGACATCATAGGTCTACTGTTAATTCGAAAATTTCATGCGTGTCGTAGCTATCTATTAGTAACTGGAGGTTACTTTTATTAAGGAAGACCAAATGAATTTCCATCACTTCACTTTGACATTAACCTGGAAGTACCTAAAAAATTTTTTGTACATGAACTAATCATTCATACAAATAGAAGATAATCAATGCAATAATCGAAGAGAAAAAACAATAACCTAACCTATAAACACAACTCTCATAATTACGGTCAATCAGTTAATTTCTCACCTACAAGATAGCCCGACATCTATCACACATGATTTGTTTGCAGTTCCTTGGGTAGAGATCAAAATTATGTATATTTGTTTGGCGTTGGATATTATTTTCAAAGACGACAAACTGTATGGTATCAAACATAACGTTAAAGTCGGACGCCATCAAACACTGGATAGCTGGGTATTTTTCTTATATAAAAGCATTTGTATGAACTCGGCAACATTGATGTAGTCAGAAAAATCAACATCCAGTATTTCGAAATTATCACTATATACCAGAATACTCACGAAAAAACACAACAATGTATACAAGCCGTTTTGTTATCCAACTGAAACGGTAACGAGCAACGTGAACCTCCCTAGTATCGACGCGGGAAACACAACTGCGCATGCGCGCACGAACTCTAGTTGAACGAGACACTGTCGCGGCCCGTTCTATCGACACTCACGTCTTGATAAAAGGCCCTGATTTTTTATTAATTTTTACTAATTTTTATAGCTTCCACTAATGCATAGCAATCTACTAAAAAATTATCAGAATTAATAAAAAAGTATTATTATTATATAATTTAAATAATACGAGAAATTTTTTAAATTATGCGATACTCAACCTCAGATAACGACGAATATAGCCTACGCGGCCGGCTATCTCGACGACTCGACGCGCGAGCCGGCCGCCTAGGCCTCCAGCTGACAATTTTTCGCTTTTTTAAACGTGCTTGATTTTTGTTTGTCATTTTACGAGTTTATCGAAACTCTATGAATGTGTGGTTTTGCATAAACAATAAGCATGTATAATTATTATTTTTATTAAATAAACAATATTAATATTATTTGTAATTTTTCGCATTTTAAAACGGATTTAATTATTATTTTTTGTTTTCGTTTTTAAAGTTTTTAAAATATTTATTAGTAAATAATGATTATAAATAATATTTGCAATTTAACAATATAGAAAAACCTATTGCTAATTTGTTCAATCAAACGAGAGATATTTAAATCGAGTTAATCCCCCGGAAAAACGACTTCTAGCCTTTCACATCAACGAATATAGCCTACGCGGCCGGCTAATTCGAGGACTCAACGCACGAGCCGGCCGCTTAGTCCTCCAGCTGACAATTTTTCGTGTTCTCAGTACCGAGCAAACTTGGTATTCGTGCAACGGCACACAAACCGAGAGAAGTTCGTCACTAGTTATCCGAAAATTGCGCGTGCGTATGCGCGTACGTACTCTGGTATAGCAAGAGATATATATATAGAGAGAGAGGGAGAGAGATGGGTAGAGCGAGTGATTGATAGATAGATAGATAGATAGAAAACTTTATTTGGTCTTTGGGATTAAAATCTCGTAGACACTTAAATACAAATACATCATTGGCATACATAATTAAAATTAAAATAACAATAAAGGTAAACAATAAAAGTAAAACAATATAATAAATTAATAACACAAAAAATAAAAATAGATACTGCAATTACAATAATTAAAATATGTATATAACATTGCACAAAAGTTGCACAGAAATAAATAAATAAATAACAAAATTCCATAAATGACGCCGCAATACATTCATTCAGTCCTATTTCTGTCTTATCAATCGAGGTGAGGGATCACCGGAGAAATTAACCCTTCATTTTGAACCCTAGTGGCCCAGGCAGCTTGGTCGAGTCCAAACAAGTGCTGAAATAATGAATTTCTAAAAAGACTGATAGATGATATGTCGAATGTGGATGGAGGAAGTTCATTAATGATTTTGGATGAGGTGATAACAAATGACTTATGTAAGGCCTCTGTACGAGGAGGGAGATAAGTGAGTGATTTTAATGGAAGACGAGAGGAAGTACGTTGATTTTGCTGAGGGGTGTTTGCCTTAATGAAATGATTAACCAAATAGCTGGGAGAACTATGAGCAATGATACTGAACGCGAGTGAGCCAATGAGGTATGAACGTCTGGACTCGACTGATAACCACCTGAGACCTAACCTGTACGGAGTAACGTGCTCTCTTCTTCCTATGTCTCCCCACACGAACCGAACACACGCATTCAGCAGCCTTTGTAGTTTTAAATTCCTGGTTTGATCGACATCATTATAGACCGCGCACGCATAATCAAAATGTGGAAAGACAAGTGCTTCTATCAGTCTCTTCCGAAGAGCACGCGATAAAGATTTCCTATAATACCGTAGAGAGTGCAACACTCCATGTACACGACTCGAGATAGATAGCACCTGCCTTGTCCAATCGAGAGAGGGTGAAATCCAAACCCCCAACGATTTAACCTCACATTCATAAGACAAGAATTCCGTTCCCAGAGCAACCTTCGGGGCAGTGTTCAGATCAATACGCGACAGAAAAGCCTGACTGCCCAGAATCATAACCTTCGTTTTTTTTACATTTAATTTGAGTCCATTAGTGTAAGCCCATCGGGCTATCGCATTAGCATCTTGAGTGATACGTTGCACCCCTGCTTCAAAATCTGCCGGAAAAAACGAATGATAGACCTGGGCGTCATCGGCAAAAAGCATATAATTACTATGAGTAAGAGCTTTAGGCAGATCATTTATAAAAATGGAAAACAACATCGGGCCAAGAACACTGCCCTGTGGCACTCCTGCATTAACCTCAAGCCAATCAGATAGCACACCAGACTCACTCTCCACTGCCTGCATGCGACCCACAAGATATCGATAAAACCAGGTCAGCACATTATCAGAGCAACCAACTTCACTCAGTTTTTGGATCAGTTTGTCATGAGGTGCCGTATTAAAGGCTTTAGAGAAATCGAACAGTATAAGAATCGTGATTTTTCTGGCGTCAATGGCTCTTCTAACATCATCAAGAACACCTAAGAGTGCTGTCTGCGTGCTGTGGCCTCTGCGAAATCCTGCCTGCCTGTCGGTAAGAATATTATTCTCTTCTAGGTATTTGGAAAGCTGATTGTGTACCAGTCTCTCCAAAACCTTTGATAGCTCGCAAAGCTTCGCAATCGGCCTAACATCAGAACACGATTCGACCCTGCTCGACTTCGCCAATGGAAACAAAAGAACCTTTTTCCAACAATCAGGAAAATACCCAGACGAAAGCATATCATTAAAAAGACCCACAAGGCGCAGGGTTAACTGAGGCTCCAACAGCTTTAACATTTCTACAGATATGCCATCAATTCCCACTGCCCTCGAAGTCGCCCCCCGAATAGCATACTGAATCGCTCTCACGGTAACGGTAGAGAAATGAAATGATGGGGATGAGGGTGACATTGGACATGAATTACAAGTTATAGTTGAAAATGACTGGATATTAAGCGGTTGGACATGGTTTGAGACAGATGCAAAGTGTTGATTCAACTGATGAGCTGTGAAAAATTTGAGTGGTGACGGATTTGATTTAGTGCTGAGACCCATGTTTTTGAGACATATCCAGGATTTCCTAGGATCATTCATATTATCGAGTTTTCCAGCCAGATAGTGAAATTTACTCGAGTTAACGGCGTTCGAGACACGATTCCGAAGATCTTTATAGATATTATAATCCCCACTCGAACCCGTTGCTCGAAATCTGCTAAAAGCTGCATTTCTGTTCCTAATATTTATCTTAATATCCCGGGAAATCCATGGCTTATGTTTACTTTTTATGGTGTGAACTTTTAATGGAGCTAATGTGTTGAACGCGTGAAGAATGGCTTTACTAATACATGACAATGTGGATGAGATGGTGTAGGTAATTAATGTTGAAGGAGCTCGTTGTGAGAACGGATGAGACTGAAGATTAATTGAGCACAGATCTATAGAAACAGATTGGTCGGGCCAAGGATGATCATTAAATTGCGATGAATATGAGTCGATATATGAGTTGAATGTGGTCGCGAGTGTATGAAGGTTGATCTCCCCCAAATTACGTTTACTAATTTTCTTAACTTCAGTCTTTGTATTCATAATCCGAAGGACAAGGTTTATAGCATCATGCCCTGCTGCGAATGGAGCTACCGTTTTAATGTATTTATAATCAGGTGATGGTTCACTAATAAGAAAGAGATCTAACCATGTATGAGAAGGACCACACGATGTCATTGCATGGTGTGTTGGTTCAGATTGTACAAGTGATAGACCCAGTGCCGATAAATTATCCCTAAATTTAATTGCCATAGCATTGGTAGAATTCATATAAATGTTGAAGTCCCCAGTGACTATGACATGCTTATAACGCGGAAGAAAGTCCGACAAAACATCAAAGAATTCCGTTGGGTACGCCGCTGAAGGCCTGCGATATACCACTGCTAATACTAATGTTACGGTTTTACCCGTTAAACACAGAACCATATACTCCGGCGAATTCGAGAAAACAGGTTCAGAGTGCGCGATGACTCTCACCCCAATATCCTCCCGAACATAAGCCGCCACACCTCCCCCCTCCTTACCCTCCCGATCCAAACGATGTAACGTATAACCCGGAAGATTAACAATCTCCGAAGAATCGTGAACTGTAAGGAAGGTTTCGGTGATTGCAATGACATCGTGAGAGTCTGGATGAACTAGTGCTTCGATAGATGAGAAATGAGTTTTAAGTCGATTAATATTAGAGTGAAAAATGGAGAACGTTTTAGATGATTTGGATGATATGACCCGACCAGCCCCGTCTCATTTGGTGAGAGGAGAAAGAGGAGGAAAGCTAGAAAAATCAGTCTCCGTGGTTACTCGTTTTAACGGACCATCCCTCACCTCACGCATATATACAATTGAATCTAATACTATGGGCCTCGCATAGCCCAGTTCGGCTGATTTACGTATTGCCGCTTGCCACAATTCAAAAACAGTTTTCGGCCAGAGAGGCCTAATAAACAAGAATTTGTCGTCACCCTCTCCAAAGATATCAGATGCTTTTTTTCCTTTCAATAGGCGCGCCCTCTCGATCACCGCATCCCTGGATACAACGGAGGACATTCTAACAACTAATCCGCGCGAGCGCAACGACGTAGATGGTAAACTCAAGGTATTTGTGTCAGTTTTTGGCCGCGGGGTCCAAGGGCGGAGGTCAATAACTTGGGTTTTTATATTCGGCAACTTCAGTACTTCAAAAATGCTACCCAACAGTTCGATGTCCGATTTTAAGGATTGTCCGGGCAAACCCGTAATAAGGATTTCACACGTATCCTTTATAGGAAGACGGGATGTTCCTGTAACATCTGTAGTATTTCCCGATTCTAAATTACATACTCTATTTTCTAATTTGTTTAAGCGCTCATCAACAACTGTAAATTTCTCGACCATGTCCTCCTCAATCGAACTGACCTTCGCCTTTAAATCCCTAAGTTCGGCCCTGACCTCGTCCACCTTACCCTCGACTCGATTAACCACATCCAGCACCGTTTTGATATCGCTCCTTAAGCTTTCTTTCACACTCTGCGTAAATTCCTGTACCCACTGTGGCAAGGTAGCCGCCATCGGAACGGCATCACCGAGCGTATCATGTGACGCGGGATTAGACTTAGCGGGCGGGGCGCCGCGAGGTTGCTTAGCAACCTGCGACAATGATGGCGACGGAGGCGAGGCTACACGTTTAGCGCAAGAGGTGGTAGGAATGGGCGTGTTCTCCGACGCGGCACTGTCGGTCGCGAAAGGCTGGCGCGGTAACCCAGGCGGTGGCGCCCTCTTGTCGACTGGTTCAGTTACTAACGATTTGGACTTAGATTTCGCGATAGCACAACAGCGCCGCTCAGACGAACCCGGTACAACTCCAAAACAATTAGTATGCGCGATATTATTACACAGGTTACACACCTCTGTGTAGTCCTTACGCGTCAACCTCGCTCCGCAGACAAAGCAGCCCCGCGGTGTTGCCATTTCTTCCAGATGATTTTCGCAACGTTGATACTCCGTGACTGTTTTGACCGCCAAAATTTACCGCCGCTAGCAAATATCTCCAGCTAACCTCCAAACACCTCCAGTGATTTATGCACTTCTCCTGGACGGCTGCCCACAGTACGAGCGCAACTAATTATATAGATACACACTGTAGACAGCAGGCGTCCGATTTTATATCCACTAAAACTCGTATTTTATGCGTGAGTACTGCAATCTAGTATTAAACACAGAGACAGATAGACTAACGTCAATGTACTCACCGCGCCAGAGAGAGAGATGGAGAGATGGAGGGAGAGAGGATAGAGGGAGAGAGGGAGAGAGATGGGAGCATGCAAGGCAGTCGTGGCCTCTAAATAAAAATATTTTGCTTTTTTATCGTTATTGTTTTCCATTGTTTTCCCGATTAAATAAGCTCAGAATGTCGTTATTCTGCAATGCATAAGCACGACTTTTATTATATGTCTTTTATTGATATAAGACCGGTATATGAATTATGGTATTTAACGCCATATTGCTACAACCATTTGCGCATTGCACATTTTTTGTCAATATTATGTAAAACCCAAATAGAGAAACACTAGATAATGGTATAATATGTCTTTCTACAAAGTTCCAGGTCAATACAACAAGGACACCCTAAAAAATTTCTGCACAGAAAAATGACTATTTTTTCCGTGTAAACTTTTTTTGGGTGTCTTTCACATATTGACTTCAAACTACGTATATATGGGTATTATGTGATTATGTAGTGCTTCTGTATTTGCGTTTTACAATGTATCCATCTGACTCGGTCGGTAATAATCTAGTATGGAACCCCCTTAAGAAAAGTTGTGCGGAAGAAATGAGTTGCTGATTTCCTTTTCTCGATTCTTGTCTTTTCCCTTTTCGTTATCTATTGTTGAAATATAATATGTACATTTATATTGTTATATATACCCAAGTTCAAACCAAGTTCATGTTATATACCCAAGTTCAAGACAAGTTCAATATTGTACGTAAATCGTGTATAGTGTGAAGCACGCCGAAATAAGTGAGCGTGCTAATGAGTGTGAGTGGAGACACATTTGTAAGTCTCCCCTCTCCAGTATGTATGTGAGTATGACTATAGTGCGAGAGACGCCGGACAAGACGACGCTCTCTCTGCTACTCGATCTCTCTGGCTTGAGCCTTCGCCGAATAAACATGTCGATGTATATAAGAAGTAGTAGTTAAATAAATCCACATTATTATAGAGTAAAATTCTCTCCATTTTATATCCACACCTCAACATCTATATATATACATATAGTCAATAAAAAGATAAGTGACAAAGCCATAGGAGAAGCGAGAGATAGAATAGGGAAGCTATGCCTTCCATCCTGTGAGAGAACGTGTACAGAGGTGCCATTGCCAGCGATTGGCAGGTAAAAGTTCAGACGTGGCAGCGAGAGGGCGCTATATACTGCTACTCTCAGTTGCCACGCATTTTGTTTGGTTTATGACATACACCGCACACGTGCACGGGTACGTGATGGTAGCAGACGCATTTTGGTAGGTAAATTTTTAATCCACCGAACAACATTAAGTACAAGAAAATCAAGAACAAACTTTGTTAAATTTTTTAAAAAATCTACAAGTTTTAGTTAATTAAATATTATTTATTGATTATTTCTAATGACTAATAATGATTAACGTTTGTAGAAATTAATCGACACTTAGTTAAGTAATGCATCAGACAAGCAATGTTACCAGAATTTTTGGGCGACTTTCAAGAAACTTGTACAATAATAAGACCTTAAACATTAAATTAATAAGTAATTATAATATAATACATAATGCACTCATTGTACTTGGTATAGAAACAAGTTGCGATGACACTGGCATTGTTGACAGTACTGGTAAAATTTTGGGTAATGCAATTAATTCCCAACTAATATATCATTTATTATATTACTCAAGTAACCGGGAAGTCCATTCAGATGATTTGCAAGCTATCAAATGTGATGAATTGTTATCAATTCGTTTGTTTTACTTTTATTTATTTGCCAGAAAGTCTCTTGAGAGGATATCTTCATGTAGTAAAATGGAAACTTTACATACAGGGTGTCCTAAAAGTAACGATACACCCAATAAATATTCCAGGTAAAAGCTTTTTTAAAAAAGGTGAAGGTCATTTCTTAAGTAACTTTTTACGACGAATCCAGTGGTGAACTTGGATTTGACCTTCAACTTGTCATTCAAGGTCATTTCAAGGTCAACTTTGTTTTTTTAAATGGAAACCCCTATTTTTGACAACAGCAATCGAAAGAGCGAGAAATTTTACGTCTAAACATGTACTCAGGTCATAGGTCAAGGTGACCTTGAACCTTCTGCTGAAGGTTATTAAGTTTTAGGTATGGATCGGCTCCGATCTGTACTTGTTTGACTTAGGGGTATTAAAAAAGTCAAGGGAATTCTTGTAATAATGGTATCCAATGGTGACCTTGGATTTGACCTAGCGTTAGACCTTGAAGGTCATACGAAGGTTAACTTTTTTTTTTAATGAAAACGGCTATTTTTCACAACAACAATCAAAAGAGCGGGAAATTTCACTCGAACTTGCTATGGATTAACTCCAATCTGTAAGTTTGAACCTTCAAGGACATTGCGAGGTCAGTTTTTTTACATTTAGCGTTACCCAGGAACAACGACGTGGACGTAGTAAAATCTGTTCCCTTTGGGGTGCTTGATTTACATGAGTCCCCTCGTCTCTCACGATCGGGATGCTTTATTTACATGAATTGATCAGGTTCTTACTTGTAAATATTAACATATCGCATAAATCTCTATGTTATGAACTCGCATCTCACTAATCTTAAATTTTCAACCCTCAAAAAAAGAACTAGTACTTTATCAACTAATGATCAATAACTTTTATAAACTAATACTTAAACAAGTTTTAAATTTCCAATTATTTTATCTTTAAAAAATCTAGTTTACATGTAAAATTGTGGTACAGCTTTAGCTAAATATATCAGATTATCACTATCATTTTTTAGACAAGTATCTCCGTTGTGATTTTTATGTTTTTCATTCTGATTGATTTTTGAGTAAGGTTTGATCCGTCAACTTAAAATGCAACGCCTCACGGTAAGAGAAAGAATATCACTTCTCATGATGAGAGGCTGGGGTCAAATGGAAAGATCGTACAGGGCAGTAATGAATGTTTTTAATGAAACATTTAGGGTTGGTAGAACTCCAATCGCACTCTCAACCGTTCAAAATACAATTACAAAGTTCAATAATGTTGGCAGTGTTAGAGATCTACCTAAGTCTGGCAGATCAAGGTCAGCAACGGGTGAAGGGCAGTCACTGAATGTTTTATTATCATTTATTGAAAATCCGCATTCTTCCATCCGCAGAATTGCTCAAGAGCATAACACAAGCAAATCATCTGTAAGCAAAATATTAAAAGAATCCAATTTTCATCCATTTAAAGTGAACTTGGTTCACAAATTAAACGAAGACGATTTTGATCGTCGCGTTCAGTTTTGTGAAAACATGATGGCACTCATAGTTGAAGATCCTAACCTTCCATCAAACATAGCTTTTACAGATATAGACTGGAATCTTTTAAATTTTTTTGGCTCATTTGAAGGCATTATTTATAATACATTTTATGAAGCATGTATGATTAGAGGTTTAATCATTACTGATGATGAATGGGATAAATGTCTAATGGAAAATAGTTATTTTAAATTTCCACATGTACTATGTGAACTTTTCTCTTTTATTATATCTTTTGATTGCAGTTGTAATGCCTTGGAACTTTTAGAAGAACAAAAGGCTTTAAAAATTATAGATAACATTTTATCAATGCACAATTTAACATTGCAACAATTTAAATTACCAATTATTGACACTGAAAATAACAATAATATTTTTTATAATAATGATATTGTTAACAATAAAAATAATGAACTGGAAATATTAATAAAATCTTTAACATCTGAACAATAACTAATTTTTGATGTAGTAATAGATGGAGTTAACAATAAAAATAATGAACTGGAAATATTAATAAAATCTTTAACATCTGAACAATAACTAATTTTTGATGTAGTAATAGATGGAGTTAACAATAAAAGTAAAGAAAATTTATTTTTCATTGATGGTCCTGGTGGTAGTGGAAAAAGTTATTTATTAAAGGCTATTATAAGTGTTGTCAAATTGAACAAAATACCAGTATTAACAGTTGCCTGGACTGGTATTGTAGCAACTTTATTAATAGATGGTAAAACTCTTCACTTAACATTTAAATTATCATTTAATTTAAATGAACAATCAACATGCTATATTTCTACAAATTCAAAACCAGGTCAATATTTAAAAAATATTAAATTAATTGAATTATCAATGACTTGCAAATATGCATTGGAAACTATATAGATATTTTTCTCAAAGATTTATGTCGCACTAATACACCATTTTAAAATATTAGTAACATCTGGTGATTTTTGACAAACACTTCCTATAGTCCGTTTTGGAAACAGAACTCAAATATTAGAATCATGTGCAAAAAATAGTTCTTTATGGCAATTGTATCAAAAATTAACATTATAATATAACATAATAAAATAAAAAATTAACATAATAATAATTTAAGATTGATCAATCCCAATAGTATGTTCAAAACGTGGTTATTAAATATTGCAGAAAATAAAAACGGTATAAAATTTGAAATCGATAATATAGTTATAAAAATTTCGAATGAATTAATTACTCTTAATAATTTGATATATCTACTCTTAAAGATAAAGTTATTCTTTCACCAATGTATAGTGATGTTTCAGCGATTAATAATGAAATTAGTGAAAGGATTGAAGGTGACAATAAGATATATTTAAGCATTGACAGTATTAACAAAATGATGATAATAATAATAAATTGAATAAATCAATCACAAAAGATTTTTTAAATTCATTAACGCTCAATGGTTTACCATCACATAAATTAGTATTAAAGAAAGGAATTATCGTTATGTTACTTCGGAATTTACATTTAGTTGGAGGGCGGTACCAGACTCATTATTACTGAATTAAAGCAGTATTCTATACATAGAGAAATAATAACAGGAAAAAATTCAGAATTGTGATGATTCCGAGAATAGATTTGTGCCCATCAAAGGATGATATACCATTTAATATGATTTAATATGACGACAATTCCCTATTAGACCAAGTTGTGCTATGACTATTAATAAATCTCAAGGTCAATCATTTACAAAAGTGGGTCTATATTTACCAAGACCTGTATTTAGTCATGGTCAATTGTATGTTGCATTATCAAGAGTTACTGATGAGAAAAATTTAAAAATACATTTTCAAATCAGTCAATGATAATTACAAATGCAGAAGGAGAAGTACTTAATATAAATGAAAATAATTTATGTGAAAATACAATAGTATATACGACAAATATAGTGTTTTTGAAGTGTTTGATAAAAAAAAATTAATTTTTAATATTAAATATGAATTTACCAAAAATATTAACATTATATAATTATTCAAAAATTTTAAAAATAAGTTTTCTGCAATAAACAACATTTTTTATACAACAAAAATTTAAAAAAAATAATTTTTTAAAATAAATAATTGTCTGCATGAAGCGACATTTATTATATAACATTAAAGTACGAAACAAACCAATTTAACCTTTAGAGAGCCGGGATTTGGGATGGCATATTCTCCATAGAAAAGTGGTAAAAAAGGTATCTTATATCATGGATTGGTCATTGTCAAAGTGCCCATCATGGGTCGAGCCACTATAGTGGTTTTCCGGCCCTCTAAAGGTTAAAAAGCAATGAATTGTCTGCATCAAACGAAATATTTTTATACAAAAGCATTAACTAAAACAAAACAAGTATTAAAATTTATAAATTGTCTGAATCCAGCGACATTTGAAATATAACATTATTTACGAAATAAACAAATTTTAGAATTAATAAGTTGTCTACTGAATTCAGCGACATTTGATATATAACATTATTTACGAAATAAACAAATTAAAAAAAAATGAACTGTCTGCGTGAAGCTACGTTTGTTATATAACATTAAAAAAGAAACAAACCCATTTAAAAACTAATGAATTGTCTGCATCAAGCGACAATTGTTATATAACATTAGCAGGCTGTTACGATGTAGCAATTATCATACAACCACAACCCACTATAACAATTCGAATCCTACAGAGCAATTTCAATCTTATTAAAAACTTCTTCTATTAACTTAAAAATCAATCTTCTTCTTCTGTTTCTTGTAAAATATTTTTATATTTTACATTATTCTGTTGTGTAACATAAGATAAACCTAGTAATTATTTTTTTTATTTTTCATGCAGCCATATTTTGAACTTAATATTTTATAAATTTAGAAACATTTATATAATTTAAAATAAGTTATTTTTAAATATATAATATTTACGATAATTATATATTTTGTAACGGGGTACAATCTCTCACGTCGGTAGCGGTAAAGGGATCGGTTGCTACGACACTGCCTAGTTATACTCCCTAGGCGGTGCTCCGAGAGTGCGCGGCGGATTCAAATCAGTGAACCCCGCGCACGACCTACTGTTGCAATGTCGCGTCTTTGTACAGCTAAAGCGTTGTGAGCTGAAAAGGACCGCGAATAAAAGGGATAAATTCGCGGTAAGTTTACCTCGGCCGCTCCTGAAACGGAGAGGGCGGTATTCGGGATAACGGGAATAATGTACGCCGGTAATCAACAATTAAACTCGTACTCGGACATTGATTACATATGAATTTTATTTATTATAAAGAAATATAAATTTAGTTTAACATAGAATAAGAAAATGACAAAAGCCGTATATAGGCCGCGTGAGGTCTCGCGATGAGGTGTAACCACCGGGGTTACTCGCACTTTCTCTCTTTCTAGCATGCGTATGCGGTCGCCCGTTAGCTTCCTCGCCGTCGCGCGCGAGCGAGATCCGCCGATCCCTAACTTAAAGATATAGCCGTAAAGAGAGAGTCTTTACGGCTTCGGCGGCTCGCGAGTGGTGCACCACGTACCTTGAATCTCGATTCTCCCCGTCGATGCGTTCGACTTCGCCTGTTTCCCCTCTCTCCGTCGGGCTCTCGCGTGCGGCAACTTCGCCGTCCTCGCAGGTTCCGGGGAGTCGCTGGAGCTGTTCACTTAACAGCAGCACACTCACTCCACCGAATCACTCACTCTTCACGGCGCGAAACCCAGAACCCGAGCAAGAATCCGCGATAAGGATTCTTTTTCTCTTGCCACGAATTAGCAAGGAAGGCGTTACCGGCGACATGTCTATGCGCGGTGACTTACATAAACTCTCTATCCTCTCCTCAATCAGCTTGCGCGTCGGACCCTTATTAGTCCTTACGCGGCTTACGCGCAGGCTTTCCCGATCACCTGAGCTTTTCCGATCGTCACTCGCGCTCGTTATAAGGTATAGCTTCATACGCATAAGAGTATGTAGCTTACCTTTACAATTTACATTTTTTAAATATGTAATATTTTTTTGTCATTTTTTAAGCAATTGAACTTTTGTTTGATAAAAATATATTCATGCAAAATATTTCAGATTTTAATGTGTATGAAAATCACGTTCATAATATGACAGTCTCAAGCCTGTAGATGTAGAGAGAAAATAGAATTAATAAATTTTTATAATAATATTGTAATCAACAAAAATTATATTATTGTATATTTATTAAATAGAATTTCGTAGCCTGAGCGAAGTGAGGGTGTCAAATAAGACGAGTTTAAAACCCTAGTGGAAATAATTCGGTATTGTTTGAAAGTGTGCAGTAAAGTGGGCCGGTGTTTATCAAATCTGTAATATTTGAAACATTTTTCCAACTTTAACAAAGCTTGGCCTATTTTCGTACATTTAACTCATTTTAGGACAAATTTAAGACAATTATTTTTGAATAATAAATATTAATAAAGTTTCTAAAGTTGCGAAAAGTAAACCAAACACCTTGCTAAAACAGAAAAAATTATGGAAAGATTATAGTTTTATTTAGTTTTTTTAAAATAAGATTGGTCCACTTTTGAAGTATTTTGAAGCATTTTCGTTCAAAATATTGAGTAAATAAAATTGATCAACATTTATAAAATGAATATCGTAATGAACAAAATTAAACAAACTGTAAAATAATAATTGTATAATTTCTAGAATGTAAAAATTGTACAAAATATTTTGGTAACTTCTCTAGATATTATAGTAATTACAAATGGCATGGTAAATATACTAACCGAGGGAGCGACAGCGACCGAGGTAGAACGGCTAGTATATATTAACAAGCGAGTTTGGTTAATCGGCGAGATGGACGATACTCCCGAGGTCAGCATAAAAACAATCAAGTAAAAATCAATACTACTCGCGTAATCAGCAACTGATCCGGGAACGATCGGTTGTTGAACCAAGCAGTCGTGGCATCACACCGCGTGACGTAGAATCACTGACGTAGGTCTACCTCTCGCAAAGTAGGTCCCGCGAACCACCGACCTGAGTACCCGAGCGGGATTTGTCGCGAGAGGGAGAAATAAGGAGGAACGCTCCCTCGCCTGAACCGTACCAGGCACTCGGGATAATATTAACGGGACACGCGGGTCCTACGTGGTGCACCACTCATCTTTGCATTCGCAATACACCGCTCTAAATACGTTGGAACGGCGGGAACAGCCGGGCTAAGTCTCCCTGTCTATCTCTCTTTCTCTCTCACTCCTATGGGCGAATTGGCCGCGGTCTTCCGTCCTTTATGCGGACGGAATCTGGAGTGGTAGTGGAAACTCTCGCGCGTTCGTGCGCACTCAGCCCTCTCTATACTCTTTCTCGTTACTCACCTGATCCGTACCTCGCTTACCATTATAATATATTTTAGAGACTTTTTAAGTGCTGAATAAAAAATGAAGCAGGCGTCGGGTCTTGAACCCAAGCCCCTTCGGATCCGAGGGCGTTCACGCTAACTACTGCGCTACGCCCGCACTGGTCCTAGCGCTTGCTTATTGCTCTTATTTGCTACCGATACCGCGCCACCTCGCGGTGTCAGTAATGCTGGCATCTTTTGACAAGTGGATTAAAACCAAGTGGATTTTACCTTGTCACAATATATATATATATATATATGGGTGGTTCTCTGTGACATCGAAGATGAAAAAAATAAATATTGCTATAACTGTGGGAACATGTTTTAGAGGTATCCAGTAGTTCTCCTGAATTTTTTCAGATTTTTTCTGGGCCATTATTTTAAGTTACAGAGAGTCAAAGTTGACATTTTAGCACTTTTTTGCATTATATGCCCATTTTCATGAATTTTTAGCTCCCAGGGGATGCATTTTTCACTAAAAACATAAGTATGACTTTTTTTGTAAAATTTTCCGAACTTTTCATTAAAAATACTTTTAAAGACATAAATGTATGCTGTCACACTCTTGTAAGCCATTTAAACCTTAAATAGTGAAAATCAGCAATTCTGCTCCGGACTCTGGTAACCTAATACTGTCTAAAAGATGTCTTTTTATAGTCAGAAACTGCCTAAAAATTTCCAGAGTGGGTCTAAATCATTAAGATCACTTATGGTGAAAATATCCGGGAAAAGTGCCCGAAATATTAATAGAAATGTATATTTGTTGCCTTATAACGATGAATCTATTAGCATGATCATTGCAAAAAAATTTGTACACTTACTTTGGAGTGGTAGAAAAGTATCTTCACTTGTTTCAGTATCCATCTAATCCCCTGTAAGCTGCTAAAAATACAAATATTATTATACAAATGTAAAAAATAATTTTTAAACATTTATAATGCTGAATTTTTAGTTTTACATCCCTTACAAGAATTATAATACTAATCTGAAGGATTACTATAAATATATAAACATCATTATTACAATAACTGAATATACGTATTTAATACAAAAGATATATAAATAAATCGGATATATAATTATAATGAATAATATGATAACGTGACAGTGACAAGTTTGTGAAATCTAAACAATGTATTGCTGAATAATAATAATAATGTTGATACTTTTATAGTAATCCTTCAGATTAGTATTATAATACTTTTAAGGGATGTAAAACTAAAAATCCAGCATTATAAATGTTTAAAAAATAATTTTTTATAATTTTATAATAATATTTGTATTTTTAGCAGCTTACAGGGGATTAGATGGATACTGAAACAAGTGGAGATACTTTTCTACCATTCCAAGGTAAGTGCATAAATTTTTTTGCAATGATCATGCTACTAGATTCATCGTTATAAGGCAACAAATATACATTTCTATTAATATTTCGGGCACTTTTCCCGGATATTTTGACCATAAGTGATCTTAATGATTTAGACCCACTCTGGAAATTTTTAGGCAGTTTCTGACTATAAAAAGACATCTTTTAGACAGTATTAGGTTACCAGAGTCCGGAGTAGAATTGCTGATTTTCACTATTTAAGGCTTAAATGGCTTACAAGAGTGTGACAGCACACATTTATGTCTTTAAAAGTATTTTTAATGAAAAGCTCGGAAAATTTTACAAAAAAAGTCATACTTATGTTTTTAGTGAAAAATGCATCCCCTGGGAGCTAAAAATTCATGAAAATGGGCATATAATGCAAAAAAGTGCTAAAATGTCAACTTTGACTCTCTGTAACTTAAAATAATGGCCCAGAAAAAATCTGAAAAAATTCAGGAGAACTACTGGATACCTCTAAAACATATTCCCACAGTTATAGCAATATTTATTTTTTTCATCTTCGATGTCACAGAGAACCACCCATATATATATATCAAAAGGCGCGATATAGCGCCTGGACGCAAGTATGCAGGCGCGTAAGCCCTTATTATACAGCTAACTAACCCCTCAGATTTTTTATATTTTCGTAAATTTAAAATTATACTATCTATTTATGCAATAATAAATCTCACATCTATTTTTTATATAAGTTTCACTTTACAATGAATCCGGTTTGAATTCATAAGTGCATAGTGGAGAAATTCGATATTATTAAAGTTGCTTGCTGAATTCCGATTCTCGAATTTTGCTATTTCCACTTTCTTTTGCATTCGATGCAAACTGTTGGCAAGTTGTTTGAGAAGTGGCCGCAAGGGGGAGCTACTGCGCTACTCTCAGTATTACACACATCGTATATATATATATATATATATATATATATATATATATTTCATAGTGTCAGAAAGAATAATAAAAAAAGATAAAGATTGTTATTGACTATTTGAGATAATGTAAAAGAAAAATGATTGATTCCCAAGGAGAAAACGAGATGCATGTTAATAATGGTAATTTCATAGTGTCAGAAAAAATAATAAAAAAAGATAAAGTTTGTTATTGACTATTTGAGAATAAAGATTTATAGAAAAATGACTGATTCCCAAGGAGAAAACCAGCTGAATGTTAATTCCAAATCGATCAATAGAAGAGAGTTCCTTTGCGACTTTTTCCCATGTACAGGGAAAAGTATTTGAAAGAATGTTGGCCACTGGTACAAAAGGCAATTGAGCGAGCATTTTGTCAAAGCAGTGTTGGACCTTATTGTCTCGTTTAATGATAAACACTCACACAAGGTAATTATACTTTTTCTTTTAACATTGTCAATTAACTGTTAATCTCTTACAAATTTTAACCTCTCTTAATTTAATTTTTTTTAGTTATCATAAAAAGATAACTATTTATTATTTTTTTTAGATATTATAGACTATTTGAGCCTAAAGATTTGAAAAAAAATGACTGATTCCGAAGGAGAAAACCAGCTGAATGTTAATGGTAATGCGTAGTCTTTAAAAATACATGAATTCAAACCGAAGGACAATCCACATCGATTAATGGAAGAAAGTTCCTCTGCGACTCTTTTTCCCATGTACAGGGAAAAGTATTTGAAAGAATATTGGCCACTGGTACAAAAGGCATTGAGCGAGCATTTTGTCGAAGCACAGTTGGACCTTATAGAAGGGAGTATGATATTATATACGTTACATACATTATAATTTGAAAGATAAGAGGTTATTTATTATAATTGTGACTCCATTATAGTGGATATAAATTAATGATTGTTTGAACGTGGTGAAATTCACTATAACTCCAGTGTTTGGAAATTAAATAGTACAATTATTATTATTTCATTTTATATTACTCAAGTAACTGAGAAGTCCATTCAGATATTAGTGAAAACCCAATAGACAAATACAAATCCTTGATAAAATCTTTTGAACAAGCAGAAGAAGATAAAAAGAATAAGGAAGTTGAATTAGAATTTACGTGGGGTATAGGAGTTAAAGAAAATACTGAAAAATTAGTAAAAGAAAAAATGAAACAGAATGAAAATTTAACTCCGTTTTAACAGTATTTGGAAATAATATTAAGTCATTTCTTTCACAAGTTTGAAAGTCTTTTAATTTTGTAACATTTACATGAATCAGTGACTTTAATATTGAAATTCAAATATTATTGTATACGTATTTTAACATTTAAATGTAACCAATTATGTCATTTCTTTGACAAGTTTGAATGTCATTTAATAAAATTTTCTAACATTTACACATGTCAGTGATTTTTATTCAAATGTCGAGTGACCTGAATGATTGATGAAAAGCATATTGTTATTTAAGCGGACCCTGTGTCATTCTCCATCCTTATTAATGTTACTGAATAACCTTTTTTTTAACTTTCTATACAAAGCTAATACATATTTGTTCGATAATTTGGCAAACGCATAATATATTTAATATAAATAATAATTATATGGACTAAAATAAATACAAGATTATTCTCTTTCCAATGTTAAGTGAAAGAAGGGATGTTTAATTAATAATTATACCTTCACTTACTTAAATAATTTTAACAAATGTTGATAAGGTATTAATTATGCTGTATATACTTATAAAAAAAATGATTAAAAATGATTAATGTCTAGATTTGAGACAAGTAAAAATAGTTATTAATTATTATTTTCCAAGAAGGTGTCAAAACCCGCAAGTATTGTGTTATTCTAATCAAACTTTGAAAATTGTTATCTGATAAATAAAATTGTTATCGGTCTGATAAAAAATATCTTTGATTCTAACTCCCACATTTTTTCTACTTATTCATATTTTAATTACACCTTTTCATAAGTAATTTATACTCCATAATAGTTTTCTGCAATTGAAAAAACTGAAATCAAAAACCCCTTTCAAAAAGGTGTCAAAACCCGCAAGTATTGTGTTATTCTAATCAAACTTTGAAAATTGTTATCTGATAAATAAAATTGTTATCTGTCTGATAAATTTTAAAGTATAAGATAAAAATATCTTTGATTCTAATTCCCATATTTTCTCTACTTAATTATATTTTAATTACACCTTTTCTATATCTAACTTATATTCCATAATATTTTTCTGCAATTGAAAGTATTCAATTCGAAAACACCTTCCAAGAAGGTGTCAAAACCCGCAAGTATTGTGTTATTCTAATCAAACTTTGAAAATTGTTATCTGATAAATAAATTCTGCAATTCAATCTGACATTGTTATCTAATAAATAAATAATTTTAATTCTAACTACCTTATTTTATCTATTTCTTTGAATTTTAATTAAACATTCTTTTAAATATTACGAAAATTTCGTATAAAAAATTTCTGCAATTGAAAAAATTGAAATCAAACTGAAATCGACAAGTATTTTGAATCGTACCATAAATTTATATTTTAAATAAACATTTTTGTATATATTACTTAAACTTCGTAAAAAATTTCTGCAAATGAAAGCACTGAAATCAAACTGTAATCGACAAGTATTTTGAACCATGCAAAAATTTCTACCAATCTGAATACAGTTTTTTTTTTATGAAAAGTATCATTTACTATTATTTTTCATTTTTGGCCCTCACATGTTTTACAGTAATAAATAAATAATATTCTAATGATATTAATTTGTGCAAAATTAATTTCTGCAATACTAATAAACTGGACATTTCTTTTTTATTCTTTTAAATAATAAAATAATACTTGCACCACCGTTGGTTAAACGCTTCATATATGTGTTAATTCTGAGTTACTAATGTATTCTTTTACATTTATGAAAGTATAATACCGTAAAGAAACTGCAATGAGTAATAATAAATCAATATAGCAAAAATTAAAACAAAAAATTAAAGGCGTTTCGTCCTCGATCCCCAGTTTGGACACCTTAGTAAGGTACTGGAGACCATACCTTACACGCCTGTCGCAAGATGAACTGCGACGCCAGCAAGATGTTATGTGGCTATATATATATAGAGGAAGACGACAATCTCTCCAACGAGTATAGTCGTCTCCATCTAGCAGTGGGAAAGACCACCAGTCAGGGTGCGACGTATTAGATTGAGTCGCAGGTTTATTAAAACAAAATAAATTTAACGTTCGGTGATAATTTGTATAATAAATACTGGCAAGTCTGGCGTCGCAGTTCATCTTGCGACAGGTGTCTAAGGTATGATCTCCAGTTCCTTACTCAGGAGTCCAAACTGGGGATCGAGGACGAAACACCCTTAATTTTTTGTTTTAATTGTTGATAAAGACCTCTACTCTGGGAAATTCCACCAACCATAGAGGACAAAGGGTATAATATACCTGCGTTATTCCAAAAATAAAGCATTTAGTTCGAAAAGACCGATAATTATATTATATAAATTATCACCGTCCGTTAAATTTATTTTGTTTTAATTTACTGATTTAATTTAAAAATTAAAAATATACAAGATTTCTCTTATCTACTCATTAATTTAAATTGTTAACCTGGCTCGAGGACTATCGCAACTAAATCTTCTTAAATTAGTGAATTTATATAAATTGAATGACTTAATCACAAACAAATTAATATCTTATTGTTATTTAAATTATTTAAAACGCACGCATGACCTCACTTTCAATCGCATAAACATGGATATGTTATCTTAACCTATAAATGTTAGGACGTCGAATTCTAACAGGTTCAAGTTTGTAACCTTGCGCAGGCTTGACAATTCACTTTATCGAAATTTGAGTCAATTATTTACGAATAATTGTCTCAATCCGCCGAAAACGAGACGATTCGAGAGTAAAAGGTGGAAATTAATTTAATTGAGTCGCGGGGTCGACCTCACGTTGTGGTATTTATCCGCAAATACCACGGCGGCTTTTCGGATTTTATTACCCACTTGGTAGTAAAATCTTTATACTTGTAAAAAATTTCTTATTTTTAAATAAATAATTCGTTAAATTAATTATCGCTTCCCTGTGATAATTAATCCGGCGTGATCCCTAATCCATACGTATTTGGACGCCAGTTGTAACGTGGTACAATCTCTCGCGTAGGTAGGGGTAAAGGGATTGGTTGCTACGGCAATGCCTAGCTATACTCCCTAGGCGGTGCCCCGAAAGTTTGCCGCGGATTCAAATCAGCGAACCCCGCGCACGACCTACCGTTGCAATGTCCTTTAACAACCGCAAGATCACTTGCCGATCTCGCGTCTTCGTACAGGACCGCGAATAACAGGGAATAAATTCGCGGTAAATTTATCTCGGACGCTCCTGAAACGGAAAGGGCGGTATTCGGGATAACGTACGTCGGTAATTAATAATCAAACTTGTACTCGATTATTAATTACGAATACATTTTATTTATTACAAAAAATATATAAAGTAAGTTTAACAAAGAATATAGAAAAAGAAGCAAACTACTAAAAATGTATCAGCCGCGTGAGGTCTCGCGACGAGGTGTAACCACCGGGGTTACTCGCGCTTTCTCTCTCGCACCCGTACGCTATCGCACGTTGGCTTCCTGGCCGTGGCGAATGAGTCTTTACGGCTTCGGCGGCTCGCGAGTGGTGCGCTACGTACCTTTTACTCTTCCCGTCGACGCGCTTGACTTCGCTACTTTTCCCTGTTTCTGTTGAGCTCTCGCGCACGGCAACTTCGCCGTCCTCGCAGGTTTCTGGGGAGTCGCAGGAGCCATGCATTAAACACCAGCACGCTCAGTCTACAAAATCACACACTCTTCGCGGCGCGAACTCCAGAACCTCAGCGAGAATCCATAACAAGGATTTTTCACTCTTGCCACGAATTACCAAGGAAGGCGTTACCGGCAACGTATCTATTTACAATGATTCGCATAAACTCTCTCTCTACTCTCCTCAGCAAGCTTGCGCGTGGGCTTTCCCGATCCTCTACGAGGCACTCGCGCTCGTTATAAGGTATAGCTTCATACGCTTAAGAGTATGTAACTTACCTTTACAACTGTTACAAACAGTGCAAAATAAATGAAATAATGTACATATCCTTGTATAGGAAAGCGCTATACCTAAGGCAGAATATATAAAAGTAGTACAATAAAATATATTACTACATAAATATAAAATATAATAAGATATATTACTGTATATTACTGCCAAATTATCCACAAAAAATGTTTATAAAGGATGCCCACATAATCCGCGATTACCCAACTTAATAACATATCTGTTGTAAAAATACTTTCACTGCCCAAACACCCTATGATAAATATTTGTATATTACTGCCAATTTACCTATAGAAAAAAATATTTAAATTTCATGTTTACAAATCTCAGGATAACCAAAACTCGATATCGTATTTTCTATAAAATAGTGCTGTAGCCCAAATACCTCATAATAAAAAACTGAATAAATATTGCCAATAAATAGCCTGAAGAGGTTGGCAGACCACGCCAACAAAACGTTGATGGTATTAAAAAAAATCTGTCTTTTTAAGATTTTTTCCTTTGCCTCCATCAGATCGCATATTAGTTTTCAAGATTAATATTTAGTATTTTTAAATAATCAACATTATTTTTATAGTAATTAATTTTGTATTGCATAAATTAAAATAAAACAAAAATAATTGAGTTTGCCGATGTGCATATACAAGTTTTAAGATATTTTTTTGAAGTTGTTCGTGGTCTAGTTGATTAGATGCCGGAGTTCCAATTAGAAGATTCAAGGATAAAATCTCTGCCGAGTAAAAAAGAAGATCTAGATATGCACGTACTAGATGATTATTTAAAAATTTGATTATAATTTTTTTATTAAAACTATATTAAATTAACCATTTATTTAATTATATTAATTAAATTTTTGCAAAAAAAATATTTAAAAGCTGCGATGATGCCATCACTATAGAGTGACTAAACGAAAAGGTTATGTTTTACCATTTTTTAGTAGGTCAAAGTTTTCAGAAAAACGAAACAATATTATTTACTGTCACTTGGCAGAAATGTTGCTTTTTATGATAGCTAGGGGGACAACTCTTTTTTTTATTTAAAATAACTAGTTTTACAATAAACCTGAAATAATCGATTACATTTTTGGCGCGAAATTTGAATTTCTAAAGTGGCTTTGGCGTCCCCTTAATATGCAGTCTATTTACGAGGTCGCAATAATTGTATTAATATAAGTATGTGGAGCGCTCTCCATGGTAATTAGTAAGAATTTTGTCGATCTGACGGAGGCGAAGGAAAAGAAAAAAAACAAAAAGTTTTTCTTCCAAGCGACGTTTCGTTGGCGTGGTCTGCCAACCTCTTCAGGCTATTTATTGATAACACACAAATAACAAATTAACAGAACGCACAAACAATATTGAAAAACTTAGATATAAAAAATACCTATTTTATAATCGGATAACCGATACGTCAAGCGGTTAGAAAAACAGTCAACATAAGCAAAACTCGGTGTATTTATATATATATATATCGCCAAAGGTAGTGTAACGTAAACATTATACAACTGTCAAATCAGGCATTTAAATTTCTGAGAACCGGGAAATAAGAGCTATTTAAAAATCTAATATCGTCTTTCTTATTAATATTATTTACGTCAAGTTTAATGTGTAACATTTCCGAAATAAGACGCTTTTTATAATTGATCTCCCTATCGACAATTTTAACACCATCCCAATCAAATTCATGTTTATTTAAAACCATATGTTGATTAATAACTGAATCAGTATTGTTATTCTTTTTATGTTCATTAATCCTCGTTTTTAGTAAACGTTTAGTTTCACCAACGTAAGATGCAGGACAGTCTTTACAATTTAATTTATAAACAACATTCATCTGTTCAAACTTTTTTGTACCATCTTTACCCAGTTTAATAATAGAATTCAAACTTTTTTGAACTAATGGTAGAGTTTCAATATTAATAGACCTTAATATGCGAGATAATTTATCAAAATTCTGAGAAAAAGATAATGGTAAATAGGCAAGACGTTTAATTCTAGAAGTAGATTGAATATTACTTTTAAATTTTAACTTATTTAGACGGAAGTGAATATTTTGTTTAATAAATTTGATATTGTAGTCATTGTCGATAAGTAGATTTTTTACAATATTTAAATTTATTGTATGATATCGTACATCTGATAATAAAAAAGCTCTGCCTACTAAATTATATATAACATTCTTTTTTTGTTGAGTTGGATGATTTGAAAAATAATTAATCAATCGACCAGAAGCTATAGGTTTTTGGTACCAATTTGTTATAATACGATCATTTTCTCTAATTAAGGTAATGTCAAGAAAATTGATTTTTTGGTTCATTTCCAATTCTGAAGTAAATTGTAAGTTTTTATTTCTTTCTCTCTTAATCTTATCTATTCTTAATCTCACATTAACAATAATTTTCATTTGAAAGAAAAATTAAAGGATGTTATTTTAGACGATGATCATGTTTTACTTTCATTGGATGTTGTTTCACTTTTTACTAACATCCCATGCAATTTAGTATTAGACAGTCTAGAAAGACGTTTTTCTTCTATTAATAATAAATGTCGCATTCCGTTCAATGAGTCTTTAGTATGTACGAAATTTCTTTACAATAATACATATTTTGTTTTTAACAATATCTATTATCAACAAATTCATGGTACTCCCATGGGTTCTCCGATTTCTCCGTTATTTGCTGATATTGTAATGGATGATTTGGAAAATGATTGCTTAAATAAATTATTGAATGAACATAATTGCAAACCACTTTTTTATTTTGCATACGTTGATGATACTATCTTATGTGTTAAGAAAGAACATTTGAATTTAATTATAAATATTTTTAATTCATATAATAAAAACTTACAATTTACTTCAGAATTGGAAATGAACCAAAAAATCAATTTTCTTGACATTACCTTAAGTGGGTCTTATACTCAATTAATATAAATTAAAAATTATATTAATTTATATTAAGTACTCAATTAATATAAAAATAAAAAAATAGCGTATTTCACTTATACGTATTTTCTATTATCTATTATAATCCATATTTTGATATATACATATATAATAAATATTATGTATGTTTGGTTTACGGAAATTGTACGTATTTCGATTATACGTATTTATTTTTTTTACATACTGAAAAAATACGACATTACACTCAAGACCAACGATAGCAGAACCCAAGGGAGCGGAGCACGGCTCGCAAGTCGATTTTTGATCCGCTCCCTTGGGTCGATCGATAGATATGCCGGATTCTTGCAGCAGTACGTTTCCTTTTACATTGAATCTATGATAAATACGTAGTAAGGTTCAATTTGCCATGTCGAAAATTCAACTAGTCATAATATGAGTATCAGTATGACACGTATTTAAAATTTTTATAGGAGTCAAATCAAATTATTTTGCTTAGCTATTTGTCTCGAGTCTGAAACAAATGCGCATGCGTGATGTCGATAGTGGCGGCGGCGAAAGCATATTCTAGCTTGCCATGATCCGTGCGTATTGCCATCTAGCGTAAAATATTCTTTTAATAATGATAATAAAACTACTTTTAGTTTTATGAAACTATGCAAAACAAACAGTTAGATGCCCTTTATTAAATAATTATTTACTTCTATACAAAGTTTCAAGTCATTTTATTGATGCGTGTAAGAGAAAACCTTGTACGAAAATTTCATTATGTGGACGCCGTAGATAGTGTTTTTTATAAAAGGTTTTCTCTTCAATGCCTCAATATAATAAATAGAAACTTTGCACAGTGATACATAACTGCAAAAGAAAGGGCACCTATCTTCTAGTTTGTCGAAATTCTTTATATTTACCTAGATTGAAGTATTTTTCAACCATACTATCACTCTATTGGCTCGGTCGGTAAAAATTGAGTATGAGACCCCGTTAATTAGAGAAAATGATCGTATTATAACAAATTGGTACCAAAAACCTATAGCTTCTGGTCGATTGATTAATTATTTTTCAAATCATCCAACTCAACAAAAAAAGAATGTTATATATAATTTAGTAGGCAGAGCTTTTTTATTATCAGATGTACGATATCATACAACAAATTTAAATATTGTAAAAAATCTACTTATCGACAATGACTACAATATCAAATTTATTAAACAAAATATTCACTTCCGTCTAAATAAGTTAAAATTTAAAAGTAATATTCAATCTACTTCTAGAATTAATACGTCTTGCCTATTTACCATTATCTTTTTCTCAGAATTTTGATAAATTATCTCGCATATTAAGGTCTGTTAATATTGAAACTCTACCATTAGTTCAAAAAAGTTTGAATTCTATTATTAAACTGGGTAAAGATGGTACAAAAAAGTTTGAACAGATGAATGTTGTTTATAAATTAAATTGTAAAGACTGTCCTGCATCTTACGTTGGTGAAACTAAACGTTTACTAAAAACGAGGATTAATGAACATAAAAAGAATAACAATACTGATTCAGTTATTAATCAACATATGGTTTTAAATAAACATGAATTTGATTGGGATGGTGTTAAAATTGTCGATAGGGAGATCAATTATAAAAAGCGTCTTATTTCGGAAATGTTACACATTAAACTTGATGTAAATAATAAAAAGTAAAAATCTGGGGGGCTAGTTAGCTGTATATAATGGCTCTCGCGCCTATACTTGCGTCAGGCGCTATCGCGCCTTTTGATTAATAAGAAAGATGATATTAGATTTTTAAATAACTCTTATTTCCCGGTTCTCAGAAATTTAAATGCCTGATTTGACAGTTGTACAATGTTTACGTTACACTACCTTTGGCGATATATATTGTGACAAGGTATGTAATACCTGTCAAGTTAATAAGCGAGCGAACCCCAATATAAACTAGCCTACCTACCCTCTCATCTCTAAGCCTACCTAGCCTACACGAAGTTCCCTAAATCCTCAATACTTCTCTTAGCTCCATCCACGTAGCACAATGAAGCAGCATGTCAGGAGAGGTGACACAACTTCCAGGAGGCTTCGCACTAGGACCATGGAGCAGCCTGCGATGGCCCAAGGTGCCAGATGGAGCAGCACGAGCAGCAACAAGATATCCAGGAAGCTGTGAAACAGTTAGATAATTAATAATAATCCTAATTAGAAGGAAACAAGGACGCATGTAGTGCACATAGTAACTGACAGCTACATGCTAGGAGAGGATTGGAAGTGAGGTTATGGTAATCATAACATTACCATAACTCTCAATTAATAATTAGTAAATAATACGCAGCACTTCCTCGGGAGATAGATATTCACCTAGGAAGCAGCCAGAATCCCCGCAGCAACGCAGCACCGACGAAGAGCAGCAGTCATTGACCCGACGCGCACCAGCTGAGCAGCCACCGTGAGAGCGAGTGAGAGAGAAGACTCGAAGATCGGCCGTCCGGCTGCACCTGTAACAGAGTGGACCTATTAGCCGATAAATCAACATCACGGAACGATCATAAAGGCTTAACTGGTTTGTAGCATCACCGGGAACATCGTCCTCTTCGTGGGAAGCAGCAGCCCCGGAAAAGTCGTCCACCTTGATATACATGGCCGCGAGCACTCACTACACGAGGCGCGCGAGACGACGGCGGCCGACGAGCGACTCGACGCGAGAACCTGCGCGCGCACGTCGGGCCCGAGCAGCGAAGCAGCAAACGAGCCCGAGCTCGAGAGAGCTCATCGGGACGCCATCGAGGCAACATCAGAACCGATTCACGACCGAATACCGATCGATATTTCGAGTGTGTGTGTGTGTGCACGAGAGCGAGAGCAATTGACCGCAGAGCAGCAACTCCAGGAGACGATCTCCATTGAGCAAAGGTGGGTGTACGCCTTGCACCAAGTATTCTCCTGATCGTAAGTGTGCTTCCCCTCTTACTCCCCTCCCCTCCCCTCGCGCAGCAGGAAGCAGCAGCTCGCACGCGCAGCCGAGCATAAATATATAAATTCGCCGCGATCGTACGCGGCTGGCGCCCAAGCAATCGATTTACTTTTTATAATAAATTCTTATTATTATTTATAAACTCATTTGTTTATTTCGCCTTTGATGCCACGCCCTAATCCCCAGCGTGACCGTTACATTGGCGCCCAACGTGGTTTGTCGGCATCGGCACGTTTTTTTTATATATACATTGAAATGGCGTCGTTACGCATTATTTAGCCGATGTTAAATTCACGGGATTTATTTTCATAAATTTATTATTATTAGATATAGCAGCAGCAAAAATTAAAAATTTAAAAAAAAAATACAAGGAAATCAGAAGCAGCAGCAATATTTATTTATAAAATAAAATAAATTGTACGCGTCGAGCGGACGTAATTTAATAAGTTATTAGTAGAATAAGCCGTAGCCATTTTTCCCTCCCCCCGCGTGAAGCACACATACGGGAAGGAGGAAGCAGCCGCGTGGCCATATTTTCGGCCATCTTTAATATATAACACGTGTCAATTATACACGTAGTATTAAAGTTTATTTAATTTAATAATTAAAACAATTATTGAAATTCGTTTTCTGCAAATAATATTTTTATGCACTATAACTTTTTTATATATATTCTGATAATAATTTTTCCCTATATTTGTGCACAATATTTCTTTATATATTATAATACCTGTATTTATTTCTAATACACAATTTAACATTTTGTTTCGCTTTCCCCCCCCCCCCCTTCTCTCATCGCAGCCATACCATATATTATTTATAAGCCATTAATTTATTTTTGCATTGTGAAGAATTAATAGTTTTTTTTGTTGCTTAATATAATTTAGCCCTTATATATAAAAATACATTAAGATTTTCATTTCTTTTCTGGCAGAAGCTGCAATTTAATTATTAATAATTTTGCAAAACCTGTATAAATAATACACAACAAATAAATGTTGTTTATAAATTAAATTGTAAAGACTGTCCTGCATCTTACGTTGGTGAAACTAAACGTTTACTAAAAACGAGGATTAATGAACATAAAAAGAATAACAATACTGATTCAGTTATTAATCAACATATGGTTTTAAATAAACATGAATTTGATTGGGATGGTGTTAAAATTGTCGATAGGGAGATCAATTATAAAAAGCGTCTTATTTCGGAAATGTTACACATTAAACTTGATGTAAATAATAAAAAGTAAAAATCTGGGGGGCTAGTTAGCTGTATATAATGGCTCTCGCGCCTATACTTGCGTCAGGCGCTATCGCGCCTTTTGATTAATAAGAAAGATGATATTAGATTTTTAAATAACTCTTATTTCCCGGTTCTCAGAAATTTAAATGCCTGATTTGACAGTTGTACAATGTTTACGTTACACTACCTTTGGCGATATATTGTGACAAGGTATGTAATACCTGTCAAGTTAATAAGCGAGCGAACCCCAATATAAACTAGCCTACCTACCCTCTCATCTCTAAGCCTACCTAGCCTACACGAAGTTCCCTAAATCCTCAATACTTCTCTTAGCTCCATCCACGTAGCACAATGAAGCAGCATGTCAGGAGAGGTGACACAACTTCCAGGAGGCTTCGCACTAGGACCATGGAGCAGCCTGCGATGGCCCAAGGTGCCAGATGGAGCAGCACGAGCAGCAACAAGATATCCAGGAAGCTGTGAAACAGTTAGATAATTAATAATAATCCTAATTAGAAGGAAACAAGGACGCATGTAGTGCACATAGTAACTGACAGCTACATGCTAGGAGAGGATTGGAAGTGAGGTTATGGTAATCATAACATTACCATAACTCTCAATTAATAATTAGTAAATAATACGCAGCACTTCCTCGGGAGATAGATATTCACCTAGGAAGCAGCCAGAATCCCCGCAGCAACGCAGCACCGACGAAGAGCAGCAGTCATTGACCCGACGCGCACCAGCTGAGCAGCCACCGTGAGAGCGAGTGAGAGAGAAGACTCGAAGATCGGCCGTCCGGCTGCACCTGTAACAGAGTGGACCTATTAGCCGATAAATCAACATCACGGAACGATCATAAAGGCTTAACTGGTTTGTAGCATCACCGGGAACATCGTCCTCTTCGTGGGAAGCAGCAGCCCCGGAAAAGTCGTCCACCTTGATATACATGGCCGCGAGCACTCACTACACGAGGCGCGCGAGACGACGGCGGCCGACGAGCGACTCGACGCGAGAACCTGCGCGCGCACGTCGGGCCCGAGCAGCGAAGCAGCAAACGAGCCCGAGCTCGAGAGAGCTCATCGGGACGCCATCGAGGCAACATCAGAACCGATTCACGACCGAATACCGATCGATATTTCGAGTGTGTGTGTGTGTGCACGAGAGCGAGAGCAATTGACCGCAGAGCAGCAACTCCAGGAGACGATCTCCATTGAGCAAAGGTGGGTGTACGCCTTGCACCAAGTATTCTCCTGATCGTAAGTGTGCTTCCCCTCTTACTCCCCTCCCCTCCCCTCGCGCAGCAGGAAGCAGCAGCTCGCACGCGCAGCCGAGCATAAATATATAAATTCGCCGCGATCGTACGCGGCTGGCGCCCAAGCAATCGATTTACTTTTTATAATAAATTCTTATTATTATTTATAAACTCATTTGTTTATTTCGCCTTTGATGCCACGCCCTAATCCCCAGCGTGACCGTTACATTGGCGCCCAACGTGGTTTGTCGGCATCGGCACGTTTTTTTTATATATACATTGAAATGGCGTCGTTACGCATTATTTAGCCGATGTTAAATTCACGGGATTTATTTTCATAAATTTATTATTATTAGATATAGCAGCAGCAAAAATTAAAAATTTAAAAAAAAAATACAAGGAAATCAGAAGCAGCAGCAATATTTATTTATAAAATAAAATAAATTGTACGCGTCGAGCGGACGTAATTTAATAAGTTATTAGTAGAATAAGCCGTAGCCATTTTTCCCTCCCCCCGCGTGAAGCACACATACGGGAAGGAGGAAGCAGCCGCGTGGCCATATTTTCGGCCATCTTTAATATAACACGTGTCAATTATACACGTAGTATTAAAGTTTATTTAATTTAATAATTAAAACAATTATTGAAATTCGTTTTCTGCAAATAATATTTTTATGCACTATAACTTTTTTATATATATTCTGATAATAATTTTTCCCTATATTTGTGCACAATATTTCTTTATATATTAAATACCTGTATTTATTTCTAATACACAATTTAACATTTTGTTTCGCTTTCCCCCCCCTTCTCTCATCGCAGCCATACCTATATTATTTATAAGCCATTATTTATTTTTGCATTGTGAAAATTAATATTTTTTTTGTTGCTTAATATAATTTAGCCCTTATATATAAAAATACATTAATATTTTCATTTTCTTTTCTGGCAGAAGCTGCAATTTAATTATTAATAATTTTGCAAACCTGTTAAATAATACACAAAATAAAATTTTTTTATTTTTTCGTGCAAATTAAAACAAATTTTTTTTGTTTTGTTATTTTCCAGCTAGCAGCCAATAATTAAATAATAAACTTAATTTTGCTTTTAACAAAGTAATAATTTAGCAAATTAGCACATAAAAAATCAATTAATTTTTTTCTTCTTCTTTTCATTTGCTTTCAACTAATTGCATTTAATAACCCATTTCGCAGCAAACTTTATAATTTTTACGCCTTTCCCTATTAGCAGCCAAAACCTAAAAACCCGATATATTATTACCCTTGCCTAATTTACCTTTTTTGGTGTTTCTCCCCTAAATAGTATTTAAGCAGATAACTAGCATATAAGAAACTTCAGCTTTAATTTTTAGTTTTTAACGTTGGGCTGTTAGTTTAATAGCGATAAGTATTGAGCTGCAGATTTATTGCGCCAAACTTATACCTCCCTTCTTAATTATTGATAGAATAATTAAGTTAAAATTCAAAATGGCAGCTAACTACAAATTAGGTAGTAATAAATATATTGATAATGTAGCACAAGGTGCAGCGATAATTAGGCGCACCATAAATAATACCGCCGATGGAAAATTACAATTTACTGTAATCAGCTGATTTAAACATCGACGATATACGCACAATTCGTGATCGCGTAGCGCGATACGAATTAATTAGAAATTATGGCCCCTCAGCAGCAGAATGGAACCAGAAGTAGATGGACGACACTTGGAAGAATTTAGCCCAATGAAGAAGAATCTCTCCTGGACCTCTCATTAACACAATCCGAAATAACGAATTTCCCTCCCCTCCCCGAGCAGCAAGAGCACAAAATATTACATCTGGTCGGATGTTATACGTGGAACTGCAAACCGGACAGTCGCAAGGACGCATGTAGTGCACATAGTAACTGACAGCTACATGCTAGGAGAGGATTGGAAGTGAGGTTATGGTAATCATAACATTACCATAACTCTCAATTAATAATTAGTAAATAATACGCAGCACTTCCTCGGGAGATAGATATCACCTAGGAAGCAGCCAGAATCCCCGCAGCAACGCAGCACCGACGAAGAGCAGCAGTCATTGACCCGACGCGCACCAGCTGAGCAGCCACCGTGAGAGCGAGTGAGAGAGAAGACTCGAAGATCGGCCGTCCGGCTGCACCTGTAACAGAGTGGACCTATTAGCCGATAAATCAACATCACGGAACGATCATAAAGGCTTAACTGGTTTGTAGCATCACCGGGAACATCGTCCTCTTCGTGGGAAGCAGCAGCCCCGGAAAAGTCGTCCACCTTGATATACATGGCCGCGAGCACTCACTACACGAGGCGCGCGAGACGACGGCGGCCGACGAGCGACTCGACGCGAGAACCTGCGCGCGCACGTCGGGCCCGAGCAGCGAAGCAGCAAACGAGCCCGAGCTCGAGAGAGCTCATCGGGACGCCATCGAGGCAACATCAGAACCGATTCACGACCGAATACCGATCGATATTTCGAGTGTGTGTGTGTGTGCACGAGAGCGAGAGCAATTGACCGCAGAGCAGCAACTCCAGGAGACGATCTCCATTGAGCAAAGGTGGGTGTACGCCTTGCACCAAGTATTCTCCTGATCGTAAGTGTGCTTCCCCTCTTACTCCCCTCCCCTCCCCTCGCGCAGCAGGAAGCAGCAGCTCGCACGCGCAGCCGAGCATAATATATAAATTCGCCGCGATCGTACGCGGCTGGCGCCCAAGCAATCGATTTACTTTTTATAATAAATTCTTATTATTATTTATAAACTCATTTGTTTATTTCGCCTTTGATGCCACGCCCTAATCCCCAGCGTGACCGTTACATTGGCGCCCAACGGGTTTGTCGGCATCGGCACGTTTTTTTTATATATACATTGAAATGGCGTCGTTACGCATTATTTAGCGATGTTAAATTCACGGGATTTATTTTCATAAATTTATTATTATTAGATATAGCAGCAGCAAAAATTAAAATTAAAAAAAAACTACAAGGAAATCAGAAGCAGCAGCAATATTTATTTATAAAATAAATAAATTGTACGCGTCGAGCGGACGTAATTTAATAAGTTATTAGTAGAATAAGCCGTAGCCATTTTTCCCTCCCCCCGCGTGAAGCACACATACGGGAAGGAGGAAGCAGCCGCGTGGCCATATTTTCGGCCATCTTTAATATATAACACGTGTCAATTATACACGTAGTATTAAAGTTTTATTTAATTTACTAATTAAAACAATTATTGAAATTCGTTTTCTGCAAATAATATTTTTATGCACTATAACTTTTTTATATATATTCTGATAATAATTTTTCCCTATATTTGTGCACAATATTTCTTTATATATTATAATACCTGTATTTATTTCTAATACACAATTTAACATTTTGTTTCGCTTTCCCCCCCCCCCCCCCCCCCCCCCCCCCTTCTCTCATCGCAGACCATACCATATATTATTTATAAGCCATTAATTTATTTTTGCATTGTGAAAATTAATATTTTTTTTTGTTGCTTAATATAATTTAGCCCTTATATATAAAAATACATTAATATTTTCATTTTCTTTTCTGGCAGAAGCTGCAATTTAATTATTTAATAATTTTGCAAACCTGTATAAATAATACACAACAAATAAAATTTTTTTTTTATTTTTTCGTGCAAATTAAAAACATAATTTTTTTGTTTTTGTTTCTAATTTTCCCTGCTAGCAGCCAAATAATTAACAGTAATAAAACTTTAATTTTGCTTTTAACAAAATAACAATTTAGCAAGTTAGCATAAAAAAATCAATTAAATTTTTTTCTTCTTCTTTTCATATGCTTTTCAACTAATTGCACTTAATAACCCCATTTCGCAGCAAACTTTATACATTTTTTACGCCTTTCCCATAAAGCTCTCCCATCCGTGCTCGACGATGAAGCATGGGATTGGTTCAAGAGAGAAATAGCAGCTGGCGAAATTTTATTGATTTTATCGACGCAGTGCGATTGCAATACGGATCGGAGGAAATCCAGAGCAAGTTGCGGAAAATAGTAGAAAATCGCACGCAAGGTCCAAATGAAGACATCTCGACGTATCTGTCAAAATTACGAGGGATATTGGACCAGATTAAACCTCCGCTTCCGCTAGCAGATCAATTGGACAGAGCATTTCGTATTTGCATCCTAGCTACAGATGCAAGTTAGAAGCCAATTTGATAATTTTGCGCAGCTACAAAAGCTAGGCAAAAAGGAAGAAGCTAGGCGGTACTCGACGAGACATACAAGCCACCACCAACATTGCAAGGTTATGGCTTAGCAAAATATGGCTACGTCGACCCAAAGCAGCAAAAACCGCGCAGCCTAGCAGCAGTAAGCAGCTCGAGTAATTTCAAAGCCTCATACCCTTCCCAGACCCCCAAAGAGCACACACCCAACCCCCAAATACAGTAAAGAGCAGCGATACAACAAGCCCAGCAGCCCCCAACCAAGAAGAGCAGCGCCGAACTCCCCTAAATTTATAGAAGCAGCAAAACGCGATTCCCCAAGGCCAGCAGCAGCAGCAAGCAAGCAAATACGTCGATTCCATCTTTTAGGAATTGTTATCCAATTGCAGCAATTTAGAGGATTCGCTTTTCACTAGAGAAAAAAGAACGGTGAAATTTTCTCTAGATATCATATCCAGTTCAAAGGACAAGGAAAAGCGATCCCGAAACATTCCTGAGCAATCTCCAAGAATGCAAGGAGACATATAACCTCTCGATGGACGACATAATCAAAGCTCTCCCATCCGTGCTCGACGATGAAGCATGGGATTGGTTCAAGAGAGAAAAGCAGCTGGCGAAATTTTATTGATTTTGTCGACGCAGTGCGATTGCAATATGGATCGGAGGAAATCCAGAGCAACTTGCGGCAAATAGTAGAAAATCGCACGCAAGGTCCAAATGAAGACATCTCGACGTATCTGTCAAAATTACGAGGGATATTGGACCAATTAAACCTCCGCTTCCGCTAGCAGATCAATTGGACAGAGCATTTCGTAATTTGCATCCTAGCTACAGATGCAAGTTAGAAGCCAATTTGATAATTTTGCGCAGCTACAAAAGCTAGGCAAAAAGGAAGAAGCTAGGCGGTTACTCGACGAGACATACAAGCCACCACCAACATTGCAAGGTTATGGCTTAGCAAAATATGGCTACGTCGACCCAAAGCAGCAAAAACCGCGCAGCCTAGCAGCAGTAAGCAGCTCGAGTAATCAAAGCCTCATACCCTCCCAGACCCCCAAAGAGCACACACCCAACCCCAAATACAGTAAGAGCAGCGATACAACAAGCCCAGCAGCCCCCAACCAAGAAGAGCAGCGCCGAACTCCCCTAAATATAGAAGCAGCAAAACGCGATTCCCCAAGGCCATGCAGCAGCAGCAACATACAACAAAAGCAGCCTGGAACAAGGTAGTCGCCAACACCAGCCAAAGGCAATGGCAAAAAGCAGCAACGACCCCGCAAAGGCCCGACTCGCCAAGGACCACAATCAGCAGCAACCAGAGCCAAGCAATTATAGAGCAGCAATAAGACACCGATAATCCCCAACCACCCTAGAAAGCAGAAAGAGCCCTGCTTTATTTGTGACCAATTGGGTCACTGGGCAGCAGAGTGCTCTCAAGTATTCTGCTATGGTTGCGGAGACCAGGGAGTCTATATAAGAGACTGCCCTAAATGCAGCTCAAAGCAACAGGGAAACGGCAGCCAGAGAAAATAAGGACCCGTATTTTCTCACCCAAACCCCCCATAGGGTCTCACCCCTCCCAAATAGCAGCTAACAAGTCCCTTATCCATATCCCGGTGACTGTTTTCCCTCCAACGCCCCTACTCCCCAATACCCAACACCTCCTATCCTCAAACCTTCCGCAGCATCGAACCCTTCCCTCCGCCATCCCTACCCCAGCAAACCGCAGCAGCCCCCTTAGCCAAACCCAAACCCCTAATGTCCCTAAAATATCTAAACCCCAACCGCAGCCGACCCCAACCATCCCAAACCCCACCCCAGATCTCCCGCCTTCCCGAGCATCCCCCAGAGAGCAGCAGGTGGACCCATCTCCCCCAGTTCGTGCGCATGCCTCGACCGCCACCATCCACTTGTTCAGCTGGGTGCTGGAACTGTGGCGGAAGAGGGCATAGTTGGCGGGCCTGCGTAAGCCCCGCCATCTTATTTTGCCGAAACTGTGGGATGAGAGGGTTCCACACTAAGGATTGTCCGCGGTGCAGTGAACATTTCTGGGAGATGCAACGGAAGCGCGGAAGACTGTAGACCTCCCTTCCTTCCCTTTCATCCCACCCATACGCAGCAGCAGCAGCAAGGGCAGAAAAATATATTTTATTAATTCTTTATTTCTTTTTATAATAAATAGTCAGCAAACCAAACTAACTTTGGTGATCATTAATCCTGCATTCTCTCTTCCTATTTACTTTTCACTAACAGCAGCTTAAAGTACTAACAAAACCCGAGCAGCCAAGAAATAATATGCACAAATTTCTTATAAATTACATTGTCTTAAGAAAAAAGATATTTTAAAATAATTTAATAAGCAAGCAAAATAATAACGCAGTAGCAGCAATATGGCAAATAAGCAGCAAGGCATGCACCAATCTTATAAATTAATAGCAGCATAATATATATAATCGATATTTTAGTTGCATTTTGAAATTTAATTTTTGTTATTAAATAAATTGTTTAATAGGAATGAGAGAACATGTAAGTATGCAGTATGAGAGTGTCGCGAACGCGAAATGAGCTCTCAAAGCGGTAATATATAAAATATAATGTAAGGGCCCAGCCAATCGTACTTATAAGCAATATAGAGCAAAATTAAATCACATAAACCGTGTACACTAACACAGATAGCAGCCAAGCAGAATAGTCATGGAGAGTAAACACGAGCACACCGCAACAGTAGCACCGGTTACTTGTTAGAAATAAGTTAATTAAGAAGCAGCATTACTCTCCCCACCATTACTAGCAGCGATAATAGCAAATCATTTTTTTTTAGTTTTAGTAAAATAAGTATTTATTTAATTTATTATCTTTTAGTTAGTTAGTTTTAAAATTCAGTTACGACTTCCGCGTAACTTCAGTTTGGTGGGGGGGAGTTGTGACAAGGTATGTAATACCTGTCAAGTTAATAAGCGAGCAACTTGCGGCAAATAGTAGAAAATCGCACGCAAGGTCCAAATGAAGACATCTCGACGTATCTGTCAAAATTACGAGGGATATTGGACCAATTAAACCTCCGCTTCCGCTAGCAGATCAATTGGACAGAGCATTTCGTAATTTGCATCCTAGCTACAGATGCAAGTTAGAAGCCAATTTGATAATTTTGCGCAGCTACAAAAGCTAGGCAAAAAGGAAGAAGCTAGGCGGTTACTCGACGAGACATACAAGCCACCACCAACATTGCAAGGTTATGGCTTAGCAAAATATGGCTACGTCGACCCAAAGCAGCAAAAACCGCGCAGCCTAGCAGCAGTAAGCAGCTCGAGTAATTTCAAAGCCTCATACCCTTCCCAGACCCCCAAAGAGCACACACCCAACCCCAAATACAGTAAAGAGCAGCGATACAACAAGCCCAGCAGCCCCCAACCAAGAAGAGCAGCGCCGAACTCCCCTAAATTTATAGAAGCAGCAAAACGCGATTCCCCAAGGCCATGCAGCAGCAGCAACATACAACAAAAGCAGCCTTGGAACAAGGTAGTCGCCAACACCAGCCAAAGGCAATGACAAAAAGCAGCAACGACCCCGCAAAGGCCCGACTCGCCAAGGACCCACAATCAGCAGCAACCTAGGAGCCAAAGCAATTATAGAGCAGCAATAAGACCACCGATAATCCCCAACCACCCTAGGAAGCAGAAAGAGCCCTGCTTCATTTGTGACCAATTGGGTCACTGGGCAGCAGAGTGCTCTCAAGTATTCTGCTATGGTTGCGGAGACCAGGGAGTCTATATAAGAGACTGCCCTAAATGCAGCTCAAAGCAACAGGGAAACGGCAGCCAGAGAAAATAAGGACCCGTATTTTCTCACCCAAACCCCCCATAGGATCTCACCCCTCCCAAATAGCAGCTAACAAGTCCCTTATCCATATCCCGGTGACTGTTTTCCCTCCAACGCCCCTACTCCCCAATACCCAACACCTCCTATCCTCAAACCTTCCCGCAGCATCGGAACCCTTCCCTCCGCCATCCCTACCCCAGCAAACCGCAGCAGCCCCCTTAGCCAAACCCAAACCCCTAATGTCCCTAAAATTATCTAAACCCCAACCGCAGCCGACCCCAACCATCCCAAACCCCACCCCAGATCTCCCGCCTTCCCGAGCATCCCCCAGAGAGCAGCAGGTGGACCCATCTTCCCCCAGCTTCGTGCGCATGCCTCGACCGCCACCATCCACTTGTTCAGCTGGGTGCTGGAACTGTGGCGGAAGAGGGCATAGTTGGCGGGCCTGCGTAAGCCCCGCCATCTTATTTTGCCGAAACTGTGGGATGAGAGGGTTCCACACTAAGGATTGTCCGCGGTGCAGTGAACATTTCTGGGAGATGCAACGGAAGCGCGGAAGACTGTAGACCTCCCTTCCTTCCCTTTCATCCCACCCATACGCAGCAGCAGCAGCAAGGGCAGAAAAATATATTTTATTAATTCTTTATTTCTTTTTATAATAAATAGTCAGCAAACCAAACTAACTTTGGTGATCAATTAATCCTGCATTCTCTCTTCCTATTTACTTTTCACTAACAGCAGCTTAAAGTACTAACAAAACCCGAGCAGCCAAGAAATAATATGCACAAATTTCTTATAAATTACATTGTCTTAAGAAAAAAGATATTTTAAAATAATTTAATAAGCAAGCAAAATAATAACGCAGTAGCAGCAATATGGCAAATAAGCAGCAAGGCATGCACCAATCTTATAAATTAATAGCAGCATAATATATATAATCGATATTTTAGTTGCATTTTGAAATTTAATTTTTGTTATTAAATAAATTGTTTAATAGGAATGAGAGAGAACATGTAAGTATGCAGTATGAGAGTGTCGCGAACGCGAAATGAGCTCTCAAAGCGGTAATATATAAAATATAATGTAAGGGCCCAGCCAATCGTACTTATAAGCAATATTAGAGCAAAATTAAATCACATAAACCGTGTACACTAACACAGATAGCAGCCAAGCAGAATAGTCATGGAGAGTAAACACGAGCACACCGCAACAGTAGCACCGGTTACTTGTTAGAAATAAGTTAATTAAGAAGCAGCATTACTCTCCCCACCATTACTAGCAGCGATAATAGCAAATCATTTTTTTTTTAGTTTTAGTAAAATAAGTATTTATTTAATTTATTATCTTTTAGTTAGTTAGTTTTAAAATTCAGTTACGACTTCCGCGTAACTTCAGTTTGGTGGGGGGGAGTTGTGACAAGGTATGTAATACCTGTCAAGTTAATAAGCGAGCGAACTCCAATATAAACTAGCCTACCTACCCTCACATCTCTAAGCCTACCAAGCCTACACGAAGCTCCCTAAATCCCCAATACTTCTCTTAGCTCCTTCCACGTAGCACAATGAAGCAGCATGTCAGGAGAGGCGACACAACTTCCAGGAGGCTTCGCACCAGGACCATGGAGCAGCCTGCGATGGCCCAAGGTGCCAGATGGAGCAGCACGAGCAGCAACAAGATATCCAGGAAGCTGTGAAACAGTTAGATAATTAATAATAATCCTAATTAGAAGGAAACAAGGACGCATGTAGTGCACATAGTAACTGACAGCTACATGCTAGGAGAGGATTGGAAGTGAGGTTATGGTAATCATAACATTACCATAACTCTCAATTAATAATTAGTAAATAATACGCAGCACTTCCTCGGGAGATAGATATTCACCTAGGAAGCAGCCAGAATCCCCGCAGCAACGCAGCACCGACGAAGAGCAGCAGTCATTGACCCGACGCGCACCAGCTGAGCAGCCACCGTGAGAGCGAGTGAGAGAGAAGACTCGAAGATCGGCCGTCCGGCTGCACCTGTAACAGAGTGGACCTATTAGCCGATAAATCAACATCACGGAACGATCATAAAGGCTTAACTGGTTTGTAGCATCACCGGGAACATCGTCCTCTCCGTGGGAAGCAGCAGCCCCGGCAAAAGTCGTCCACCTTGATATACATGGCCGCGAGCACTCACTACACGAGGCGCGCGAGACGACGGCGGCCGACGAGCGACTCGACGCGAGAACCTGCGCGCGCACGTCGGGCCGAGCAGCGAAGCAGCAAACGAGCCCGAGCTCGAGAGAGCTCATCGGGACGCCATCGAGGCAACATCAGAACCGATTCACGACCGAATACCGATCGATATTTCGAGTGTGTGTGTGTGCACGAGAGCGAGAGCAATTGACCGCAGAGCAGCAACTCCAGGAGACGATCTCCATTGAGCAAAGGTGGGTGTACGCCTTGCACCAAGTATTCTCCTGATCGTAAGTGTGCTTCCCCTCTTACTCCCCTCCCCTCCCCTCGCGCAGCAGGTAAGCAGCAGCTCGCACGCGCAGCCGAGCATAAATGTATAAATTCGCCGCGATCGTACGCGGCTGGCGCCCCAAACAATCGATTTACTTTTTATAATAAATTCTTATTATTATTTATAAACTCATTTGTTTATTTCGCCTTTGACGCCACGCCCTAATCCCCAGCGTGACCGATACAATATATGTATAAATACACCGAGTTTTGCTTATGTTGACTGTTTATCTAACCGCTTGACGTATCGGTTATCCGATTATAAAAAAGGTATTTTTTATATCTAAGTTTTTCAATATTGTTTGTGCGTTCTGCTAATTTGTTATTTGTGTGTTATCAATAAATAGCCTGAAGAGGTTGGCAGACCACGCCAACGAAACGTCGCTTGGAAGAAAAACTTTTTGTTTTTTTTTCTTTTCCTTCGCCTCCGTCAGATCGACACAATTCCTACTAATTGTATTAATAATTGTAATAATGAATTGCATATTCAGTACTTATTATACATTTAAATAATGTAATTATATATTAATGGATTTTCTTAATTTGCAATTCAAGTTACCTTAAGTATTAATCAATATATTATTAATTATTCTTAAGACAAAAAGTATTTTCAACAAATTTTATCAATCTTGTAATTTATTTAATCACACACGTGTATAATTTTTAAATATTATTATTAATTGCAACTTAAGAAATGTCTTGAGTAACACAGTATAAAGTATATTAAATTTTTATTAAATATTATATTTCTGCTGAATATTTTTGCTAAGTGTTTATTCAGCAAAAAATATTTCCCAAGATAATAATAAAAATGTCTATCATAACGAAATTCTTTTAATTAAAAATTGCGACGTTTCGTCTGATTATATTTTCAGACCTTTTCTGGCACTAATTTATTAACAGAGACACACATATTAACAATTTTTCAAATTGAACATGAACAACAACAAAAATTTTTTATATAAATACACAAAAAAAACGCAATAATTACCAATATTGAAAATAAGTTAAGCTCATCATCGAGCCATGTCAAATCGGACTAACCGTTAATTATAATGAGATAACAAGAAAATAGACATATAGGGTATCTAACACTCTTACAATTTTTGTTGTTCATGTTCAATTTGAAAAATTGTTAATATTTGTGTCTCTGTTAATAAATTAGTGCCAGAAGAGGTCTGAAAATATAATCAGACGAAACGTCGCAATTTTTAATTAAAAGAAAAGGTGTTAAATTTATTCAACATCCTGTGAATTGCCCTACAAGATCGCAAAAAACCAAAATGAAATTTTAGATTGCTGGGATCGCTATATATAAAAATATTATATGACCATATATAGTTATTTAATATACTGAATGCAACATGATATTAACATCCGCTAAATTTTTTTTTTTAGTATAATTGTTATAATTAAATTTGGTTAATTTATTCAAGAACTATTATTTTAAATTCTTCAATATTTATACATTCATGCCTTTATATTATCTTGTCGTTCTGTGTTTTTTTTGATTAATTTAAGTATATTAATCTTATATCTTTGTAGTTAGTTTTAACTTCAGTTACGACTTCCGCTTAACTTCAGTTTGGTGGGGGGAGTTTGTTTTGACACGGTATGTAATACCTGTTCAAGTTAATAAGCCGAGCGAACTCCAATATAAACTTAGCATACCTACCCTCACATCTCTAAGCTACCAAGCCTACACGAAGCTCCCTAAATCCCCAATACTTCTCTTAGCTCCTTCCACGTAGCACAATGAAGCAGCATGTCAGGAGAGGCGACACAACTTCCAGGAGGCTTCGCACCAGGACCATGGAGCAGCTTGCGATGGCCCAAGGTGCCAGATGGAGCAGCACGAGCAGCAACAAGATATCCAGGAAGCTGTGAAACAGTTAGATAATTAATAATAATCCTAATTAGAAGGAAACAAGGACGCATGTAGTGCACATAGTAACTGACAGCTACATGCTAGGAGAGGATTGGAAGTGAGGTTATGGTAATCATAACATTACCATAACTCTCAATTAATAATTAGTAAATAATACGCAGCACTTCTCGGGAGATAGATATTCACCTAGGAAGCAGCCAGAATCCCCGCAGCAACGCAGCACCGACGAAGAGCAGCAGTCATTGACCCGACGCGCACCAGCTGAGCAGCCACCGTGAGAGCGAGTGAGAGAGAAGACTCGAAGATCGGCCGTCCGGCTGCACCTGTAACAGAGTGGACCTATTAGCCGATAATCAACATCACGGAACGATCATAAAGGCTTAACTGGTTTGTAGCATCACCGGGAACATCGTCCTCTTCGTGGGAAGCAGCAGCCCCGGAAAAGTCGTCCACCTTGATATACATGGCCGCGAGCACTCACTACACGAGGCGCGCGAGACGACGGCGGCCGACGAGCGACTCGACGCGAGAACCTGCGCGCGCACGTCGGGCCCGAAGCAGCGAAGCAGCAAACGAGCCCGAGCTCGAGAGAGCTCATCGGGACGCCATCGAGGCAACATCAGAACCGATTCACGACCGAATACCGATCGATATTTCGAGTGTGTGTGTGTGTGCACGAGAGCGAGAGCAATTGACCGCAGAGCAGCAACTCCAGGAGACGATCTCCATTGAGCAAAGGTGGGTGTACGCCTTGCACCAAGTATTCTCCTGATCGTAAGTGTGCTTCCCCTCTTACTCCCCTCCCCTCCCCTCGCGCAGCAGGAAGCAGCAGCTCGCACGCGCAGCCGAGCATAAATATATAAATTCGCCGCGATCGTACGCGGCTGGCGCCCAAGCAATCGATTTACTTTTTATAATAAATTCTTATTATTATTTATAAACTCATTTGTTTATTTCGCCTTTGATGCCACGCCCTAATCCCCAGCGTGACCGATACAATATATGTATAAATACACCGAGTTTTGCTTATGTTGACTGTTTATCTAACCGCTTGACGTATCGGTTATCCGATTATAAAAAAGGTATTTTTTATATCTAAGTTTTTCAATATTGTTTGTGCGTTCTGCTAATTTGTTATTTGTGTGTTATCAATAAATAGCCTGAAGAGGTTGGCAGACCACGCCAACGAAACGTCGCTTGGAAGAAAAACTTTTTGTTTTTTTTTCTTTTCCTTCGCCTCCGTCAGATCGACACAATTCCTACTAATTGTATTAATAATTGTAATAATGAATTGCATATTCAGTACTTATTATACATTTAAATAATGTAATTATATATTAATGGATTTTCTTAATTTGCAATTCAAGTTACCTTAAGTATTAATCAATATATTATTAATTTATTCTTAAGACAAAAAGTATTTTCAACAAATTTTTATCAATCTTGTAATTTATTTAATCACACACGTGTATAATTTTTAAATATTATTATTAATTGCAACTTAAGAAATGTCTTGAGTAACACAGTATAAAGTATATTAAATTTTTATTAAATATTATATTTCTGCTGAATATTTTTGCTAAGTGTTTATTCAGCAAAAAATATTTCCCAAGATAATAATAAAAATGTCTATCATAACGAAATTCTTTTAATTAAAAATTGCGACGTTTCGTCTGATTATATTTTCAGACCTTTTCTGGCACTAATTTATTAACAGAGACACACATATTAACAATTTTTCAAATTGAACATGAACAACAACAAAAAATTTTTTATATAAATACACAAAAAAAACGCAATAATTACCAATATTGAAAATAAGTTAAGCTCATCATCGAGCCATGTCAAATCGGACTAACCGTTAATTATAATGAGATAACAAGAAAATAGACATATAGGGTATCTAACACTCTTACAATTTTTGTTGTTCATGTTCAATTTGAAAAATTGTTAATATTTGTGTCTCTGTTAATAAATTAGTGCCAGAAGAGGTCTGAAAATATAATCAGACGAAACGTCGCAATTTTTAATTAAAAGAAAAGGTGTTAAATTTATTCAACATCCTGTGAATTGCCCTACAAGATCGCAAAAAACCAAAATGAAATTTTAGATTGCTGGGATCGCTATATATAAAAATATTATATGACCATATATAGTTATTTAATATACTGAATGCAACATGATATTAACATCCGCTAAATTTTTTTTTTTAGTATAATTGTTATAATTAAATTTGGTTAATTTATTCAAGAACTATTATTTTAAATTCTTCAATATTTATACATTCATGCCTTTATATTATCTTGTCGTTCTGTTCTTTTTTTGAATATAGGTTTAATTTATTTATAATGTATATATATATATGGGGTATTCCACGTGAAGTGGTCCGATCAAAATTTTAAAATGCACCAAATTTTGGGTACACTTTGCAAATGTTTTTCAGAATACAGAAAAAAATTTTTAGGTACTGGAATCTATTTGCTCAAAAGTTATTCTAACCTCAAAAAGTTAATTTTTCCATATTTTTTTCAACACCAGCTGGGTTTACCGCTATATAACTCAAAATCTATCAACTTTTACTATAGAACATTATATGTAACATTCGTTGCTAATTATATCTAGAATTTATTCTTCTGGGTTAGAATTTCTAATCTCAAGGTCAATGTTACATAAACTACATGTCAATATTCAACTTGAAAAAAGTGCAAGTGCGCCACCTTTGATTTTTTCATCCAAAAGTCTGAAAGAAAGCTTGGAGCAATACCTTTCAAATGGTCTGTAGCATTTTTATGGCCTCCAATTCTGTAAAAAGTTATGACAATTTAAAGAAAGACAAAAAATTCACAAAAATTAACATGGTAATTCCCATTTAAATTTTTTAAAAAATTTCTTGTTTCTTTAAATTGTCATAACTTTTTACAGAATTGGAGGCCATAAAAATGCTACAGACCATTTGAAAGGTATTGCTCCAAGCTTTCTTTTAGACTTTTGGATGAAAAAATCAAAGGTGGCGCACTTGCACTTTTTTCAAGTTGAATATTGACATGTAGTTTATGTAACATTGACCTTGAGATTAGAAATTCTAACCCAGAAGAATAAATTCTAGATATAATTAGCAACGAATGTTACATATAATGTTCTATAGTAAAAGTTGATAGATTTTGAGTTATATAGCGGTAAACCCAGTTGGTGTTGAAAAAAATATGGAAAAATTCACTTTTTGAGGTTAGAATAACTTTTGAGCAAATAGATTCCAGTACCTAAAAATTTTTTTCTGTATTCTGAAAAACATTTGCAAAGTGTACCCAAAATTTGGTGCATTTTAAAATTTTGATCGGACCACTTCACGTGGAATACCGCATATATATATATACTATAACGCTGCACTGGGGATCAGGGTGCAGGTCAATAAATTAACTGTAAGTTCAATAAAAGATTTATTAAAACTACGGGTATAATCTCTATGCCGGGGTGAGCGCCAGCCGCGTTGATTCGCGACAATTACCGATTACTCGCGGGTAATCGTAGCAGAAAATATGACGTACGCAATACAATAATCACCGGTCCGATATGTGGCCGGATTACGGATATGTCCGGTTACGCTGTAGGGGAGGAAGGGGAAAAACGGGAAGGAACAGGGAAACCCGCACACACGATGCTCGGTACACAGCGGTACCGTCAGCAGAGAAAGATACCTTATCCACCAACCTTTTGGGAATTCTCCGGGACGCTTGGCCTGGAAGGTGTTTCTCTCTCTCTCTCTCTCTCTCTCTCTCTCTCTCTCTCTCTCTCAGTTCTTTGAAACTACGTCAGGTGTTCCCCAGGGTTCAACGCCTGGGCCAGTTATCTTTCTCATTTTTATAAATTCAATCATGAGCCGACTGTTATACACCAAGAGGATGTTGTTTGCGGATGATCTACAAGTGTATATACATTGTAGTCCCTATGAGTGTAATGCTGCTATCGAGAAACTTTCTAGTGATGACTCTAGAATATTAAATTGGGCTCGTGAAAATAAACTTGAAATAAATTTCAGCAAAACAAAGGCAATCCTGATTGGGTCAACTCAGTAGTTTCGATTTATAAATAGAGATTGCTTGGCACCTGTTTTAATAGATGGTAAGCAGATCGATTTGGTTAAGTCAATAAGGAATCTTGGAGTAGTGATAAATGAAAACTTGCAATGGAACTCACATATTTCGGGTATAGTCTCAAGAGTTCATGGTGTACTTTATAAGTTGCGTAACCGTGGTAGTTCTCTATCAGTCACTATGAAGAAGAAATTAGTCGCAGCCCTTGTAATGCCATACTTTGATTACGCATGCCTTGTGTATTGTGATATTCCCGAGTATATGAATACAAAACTTCAGCGTCTATTGAATGTATGCGTGCGATTCATTTTTCGTCTAAAGAAGTATGCGAGATTGGATCATTTCTATAAGAAATTAAATTGGTTGTCAGTGAACAAATGTCGCCTATATTTTAAAATCCACAATAACGATTTTAAAGGGTTAAATCCAGGTTGTAATAAAATTAACAACGAATTTGATTTTAAAAGTTGTACAACGTTTTGTCTGCCAGGTTTTGCAGACCTCTTCAAGTACTAATTTATTGAACACAAAAAATTATAAATAAATATACAAAAAACTTTTTAAATAACAACATTTCACAAAAAACACTATATATAACAAAACAATCTTTACCATAAATGTCAAACAGTTAGCAATGATCTTCCATTACTCGTAGATGAGTAGAGTCAAGTGAAATTTCAAAAATTGTTATTGCTATCTATAACGTGTACAAAAGATTGACATATGTATAAGATTCGCAGAAGTACAAGGATGTGCTCGGTCTAACGATTTTATAAGTTCTAAGAATAATTTTCAACGGTTACAAGATGTTGTTGTAAATTCTACTCAACATAACAGTATCTTCTTTCTTATTAATAGTATTTTTAGTACTTTTAATATGAAGCATTTCAGAAATCAAACGTTTTTTATAGCAGTTTTCAATGTCTAAAACTTAAACATTTTCAAAATCGAATTCATGATTTTTATTCTTCTTGTGTAAACTCACAACAGACTCCGGATTACGTGACTTATTATGTTCAGAAATGCGATCTCTAAGTGCTCTCTTTGTTTCGCCGACATATGATACAGAACAATTTTTACAATTAAATTTATAAACCGCACCACATATATCCATTTTTTTTAATTTATCTTTTCCTAATTGTATGATGTTACTGAGTTTGTTGCTTATAATTGGTAATGTAGGTATATTAAATTTTTTTAACATGTATGAGCATTTTTTACAAAAATTTGGATAAAAGGGTAGAGATAAAACTAAAAAAGGTGCTTTTTTATTGTCTTTACAGTTAACAGAAATTTTAATTTTTCTAAGTCTCTCATTAATAGCCTCGTCATAAAATTTATTTGAATAGTTGTTCAGGTTTAAAATACGTTTTATTAAATTTATATTATCATTGTGGAAGTCAGTGTGAGACAGTAAAATTGCTCTATCAACTAAATTATATACTGTATTTTTCTTCTGTCGGTCAGAGTGATTTGAGTAAAAATTAAGTATTCTATCAGAATTTGAAGGCTTTCTATACCAGTTAGTTAAAATTTTGTCATTTGATCTGATTAATGAAATATCTAAAAAGTTTATAATGCTATTTTTTTCCAATTCATAAGTAAATTGAAGATTTTCACTATAACTATTGAAAACGCTTATAACCACATCAACATGTTCTTTTTTAATACACATAATAGTGTCGTCCACATATCTATAGTAAAATAATGGAATACAATTGTATGAGTTTTTCAGTTTTAACAAACAATTATTTTCAAGATCTTCCATGACTAAATCAGCGAAAAGAGGAGATATTGTAGAACCCATTGGTGATCCAAAAACTTGTTGATAAAATTTATCATTAAAACTAAAAAATGTGTTATTAAATAAAAATTCTACAATATTACGGACGTCACTATATTTTATGGGTGTACTTACGTATCATGTATTAACGACTAAAAAACCGGATTATTTGTATGCGTTATTTCCTGCCCCGAATCCTGACATACGGCGTTCAGAACGAAATTGCCAATCTTTCTTCGGTAGACAAATTATTTCTACGAATATATATAAAAAATCCTTCGCTATACAGGCCATGGATCTATGGGATAGTTTACCATCTCATTTAAAACTAAGTACGAGTATGTGTTTGTTTAAAAGTAGATTATATAAGTATTTAATGGAACTATCCCAGTAATCATTTTGCTTTTTCATTTTTTATATACAAGTTATTTAGTGGAAGATTTTACCCGAATTTGTTGAGAATGCGTCGAAATTATGTTATACAATATGTTGGACTGATTTTATTTACTTATTGTGTTTTTATAAGTTTTTATAAGTTTATTAAGAGCGTTTTATAATTTATATTATTATATTTTTATACTTTTGTGCATTGTATATTTTTTATATTTTCATATATTGTTTATATTTTTATTTATATTGATATGCGCAGATAGTTGGCACTCATGCATTAAGCTTGTATAAGTGGTTTTTATATTATGTATTTTTCCTTCTAGGCATAATAAATGCTTTCAAATCAAATCTCTCTCTCACTCTTCAATCTGATACTCGCTATACTAGCAGACAGCGGAAATTCGGATGCCGTCGTGTCGTGTCGACCGTCCTTAGAGCTCTGGCTCTCGGCGTGCTCGTGAGCCGCGATCGTGCCACGCGCCTGCGCAGTACGTACTTGTACGCGGTACATCGATCTCGCATCGAGCGAGCGAGTCGAGTACCGCGGTGTTCAGACTATAGCAGTGACCCTGTTGTACGTGAGTGTTGAGCTGGTGCAGTTCAAGTCTCGGGGATGCTGTATATTTCCTACTAGGTGACTATTACCTCGTTTCTTCTTGCGTCTTTCACTAAGTTGTACGGTGTGAGTTTCAGGTACGAACTCACTCGCCGTCGCATTGCTGCTTGGGGTCGACTCACCCCTCTCTCCTCGACGACGTCAACCTCGGTGATTGATAGCCGCTCGGTCTACGGCTCCAGGTAAATACTTGGTCGTGAGGTTTACGTAAGTATGCGTATTTGTATACGTGTTCATTCAAGAGGTCGGTTGTACACATTGTTTGTGTACAGCAACCTAACCTCAATCTGTCCTATGCGGTTCCTTGTACAGCTGTAGTGTCTACATACAGCTGTACATTAATTTCCTTTATGTAAGCTCGCCCATAATCCTCAACGCCAGGGCCAACTTAGTGTTTATGTGCCGTGCTTGGGATTGGGATATTAGTCTGTGAGGGTAGGTAGGGTTTAGTTAATGTAATGGGTAGCTAGGCTCAATATCTATGGGTAGGTAGGTTTATCTAGGGACTCGTATAGCTTGTACGGGTAGGTAGGTGTTCGCTAGGGGTACTATAGCTCGTTCTTTGACATGTGCAAAGCACATTGTCACAATGTAATAGTAAAATAATTGGTTAAAGTAAAAAAAATTGAGAATCTGTTTACCTTACAATGAGTATATGTGAACTATATTCAATATTTTAATAGTATTATATTTTTTATTTATTTATTAATTATTAATTAATTAGCTCTCAAACAATTTTTGTCCATTTAATATATTTTAAACCTTTTATTCAAATAATTTTCTATATAATTATAGCAAATTTCAAAGGATACTTATGAATGACATATAGTTAGTATTTTAACATTAGTTACTATATCTATATATGGGCTATTTCACGTCAAGTGGTACGATGAAAATTTTAAATCGCTCCAAAATTTGAATTCAGGCTGGAAATATCTTTCAGAAGATAGAAAAAAATTTTTAGGTGTTAAAAATAATTTGCCTAAGAGTTATTCCACCATGAAAAATGGAAATTTTTCAATTTTTTAGAAAAATTTCTATTTTCAAAGCCATTTATCTCAAAATCTATTGATTTTTTTGAAAAAACATTAAAAACAACTTTTGTTCAAAATAATCTTTAGAACTTATCTACCTAGGTTACAATTCTTAATTTTAAAATCTCGAAGAAATATAACGCCCGGAAATATTGAATATCAAAAAAAGGCGACCACGCCACAATCGATTTTGATCTAACACCGCTCAAAAGATCACATTTTTCGCGAGCTTTCGAATGGCGGTAGTTAGATTATTGGCCAAGACCGTTGGTGTAAGTTATACCCCATAAACCTCATAAAATCACTCATTTTCATGTATTTTAGGGCATTTATCTCAAAATCTATTGATTTTTTTGAAAAAACATTAAAAACAACTTTTGTTCAACATAATCCTTAGAACTTAACTACCTGGGTTACAATACTTAATTTTAAAATCTCGAAGAGATAGGGCACTTGGAAATATTTAATATCAAATAAAGGCGACCACGCCACAATCGATTTTGATCTAACACCGCTCAAAAGATCACATTTTTTGAGAGCTTTCGAATGGCGGTGGTTAGATTATTGGCCAAGACCGCTGGTGTAAGTTATGCCCTAAAATACATGAAAATTAGTGATTTTATGAGGTTTATGGGGTATAACTTACACCAACGGTCTTGGCCAATAATCTAACCACCGCCATTCGAAAGCTCTCAAAAAATGTGATCTTTTGAGCGGTGTTAGATCAAAATCGATTGTGGCGTGGTCGCCTTTTTTTGATATTCAATATTTCCGGGCGTTATATTTCTTCGAGATTTTAAAATTAAGAATTGTAACCCAGGTAGATAAGTTCTAAAGATTATTTAGAACAAAAGTTGTTTTTAATGTTTTTTCAAAAAAATCAATAGATTTTGAGATAAATGGCTTTAAAAATATAAATTTTTCTAAAAAATTGAAAAATTTCCATTTTTCATGGTGGAATAACTCTTAGGCAAATTATTTTTAACACCTAAAAATTTTTTTCTATCTTCTGAAAGATATTTCCAGTCTGTTTTCAAATTTTGGAGCGATTTAAAATTTTCATCGTACCACTTGACGTGAAATAGCCCATATATATATAATTTCAACTTTTTATTAGTTTAACTAAGTAAATATTAATGTTTATGGTTAGAAAAAATTCAAAGCACTCTTTGAGTGGTCACAAAAAATTATAACTAAGGATTATTTAAATTAATTAAATCGGTTAAGAGATAAAAAATAGTCTTTTTTTGAGAACGAGTCCTCATATATTGTATCTCACTCAAAAATAGTATTTGGTTTTCTAATGTGTTTTAGTTGATTTAGTAACTTAATTTTAATGTTCTAATTTAAATTCTTTTTATAAATTATATATATATTATGAAAAAAAAATAAACTATTTATAATTACTTCATGTTATAAAATTTATATTTTCTTGTTACTTTTTGTGACAATGTGCTTTGCACATGTCAAATGACAACTACCGAACCCCTGGCGAACACCTACCTACCCGTACAAGCTACACGAGTCCTTGGCTACACCTACCTACCCATATACCTATCCCTAGCTACCTACGCGCACATCAGCTAAATCCTACCTACCCTCACATACTAAAAACCCTTTTCCAAGCACCGCACATAAACACTAAGGTGGTCCTGGCGATGAGGACCTTGAGCGAGCTCAGAGAATATCAGATGGGCTCCTCCGGGTCTGATACTGCAGGCAGGATTCTAAGGGAGGCGATCACCAGGAAGCCTCCAAAACCCTCCGTAGCCTCACAGGACAGCAGTCAAGGCGAAGAGGCAGTATCCAGGCAGGAAGCAAGAGAACCTCCAACGCCAACCACAGTACAGCTGTAAACGAGTTACTTAATAATAGCAAATACGCATTAAGAGGGTAAGGAACCAGGAAGAGGATACGCAGCAATAGGCAGAAGACAAAGATGAAGAAAAAACATGTACAGCTGTATATAATCACTACAGCTGTTCAAGGAGCAGCATAAGACACATTGAGGTTAGGATGCTGTAAACAAACAACGTGTACAGCAGACCTCTTAAATAAGCAGATATACAAATACGCATAATGGCGTAAACCTCACGACGAAGTAGTTACCTGGAGCTGTAGACGGAGCGGAGATCAGTAACCGAGGTTGACGTCGTCGAGGAGAGAGGGGTGAGGCGGCCCCGGGCAGCGATGCGGCGGCAGGTGAATTTCGTACCTGAAACTCACACCGTACAAATTAGTTGAAGAACGCAAGAAGGAACGAGTCACTAGTTACCTGGAAGGTAGTTATACCGCACCTCCGAAACGTAAACAGCACCAGGTCACCATACACCATACACAGCGGTACTCGATTTGCTCGCGCGATGCGAAATCGAGGTACCGCGTACAAGTACGTACTGCGCAGGCACGCGGTACGTTCGCGGCTCTCGAGCACGCCGAGAGCCAGAGCTCTACGGTCGGTCGACTCGACGACTACGAATCAGCTGCGAATAGCGACTTAGTGCGATTGAGAGATAAAGAGTGAGATAGAGAGAGTGGAACACTTCCCGATCAAGCGTCCCGGCTTTGCAGTAAAGGTTGGTGAATTGATTACCTCTAGCTGCCGTCGGTACCGCCGCGTATCGTAAATAGTGCGTGCGAGCATCCCGTTCCTTCCTCTTCTAGGGGTTGTGGGACCTTGACGAAGTTCGGGTCAGGGAGGCTAGGACCCTATTAGGAGCAATCCCTTAGGGAACTTAAATCCCTGGTCCCGAGCGGGTGTAGAGGCTTAATTTCCGGGATTTGGGGGCTAAAGGCACTGACTCTCCCGGCTGTCACGGATCGGGTATGGGTCCCGATGACTTGCCTGGATCTCCCTAATAGGAGCTCTCCTGGGCCGGCGCCGGGACTCTCCCTCTGCCCTGGAAGGATGCGGAGGATGGGGGGCGGAGGTCCGCTGTTACCCCAGCCTGACCTTGGCCTACCCCTTCTCTGGGTCCGATGAAGGGGGGGGAGCCCGATAAAGGACGGACGGGGGATCAGGGTTGCCTTGTCCCCCTTATTTGAGGGGTCCAAGGAAGCTCAACGATTCCGGAGAGCACCAAAGCACAACCCCCTATCTGGACGTGGTGAACCTGGATAGGTAAATACACCCCCCCAATCTGAGTGTGTTAAGCGACCCGTGCCGAGCAGACTGGTTGGCCCCTGGGGGTAACTAGGGGTCGTTAACGGAGCCTTGGGGATACCGGGCGTCCTCCCCAAGTAATTAGCCTTACCCGTCGAAAGACATAATACGGCATGAGGCTCTGCCGGGGTTGACGATATTTCCTCCATACTCGTGGGACCAAAATGGAGAAATTTTTAAAAAAACAAAACAAAGACAACAAAAGGGAGGTGGATACGCCCCCGAAGGAAGCCGAGGCTCACGCCAACGCGACCCAAAGGGAGGCGACCCAAACCCCCGTAACCAATCCTCTGTCTCTGTCTCTAGAGGCTGGGAACCCTGGTGCTTCGGCGCTAAGGGGTCCACTAGCCCATGAGACTGGAGATACGACAGTCAAGGAGGGACCTCAAATCCCCCAGATGGACTACTCGGCTCCTGAGGCTGTGACCTCTGGCTCTACAGGGCCAGAGGGTCTACGTGCCCCCGAACCTGGTAGTTCACACAGCCTTCCGGTGTTTGGCCCACATCTACCGACCAAGAGGTGTGGGGCCTACCGGAAGAAATTGAAAAAACTGAAGGCGGCAGCCGGCGAGGCCAACAAAGACGGCCCACCAAATACAGTGTCGAATCAAACCCCAGCGATTACGAAGAGAAGGAAAGAGTCTAGAGACTCGCCCCTCGGAGTATCGTCGGGTAACAAAAGACACTGTGGCCCGCCGAGTTCACAGAAGAGACCAGGGGCTAGTGCTGAGCCCAAAGCCCCTCACAAGGGAGGACTTACGGCCGCGCAAAGGTCCAACCCTCTCATGGTGGTCCTGACCGCTGAGAACTATCCTGAGGTGCCTCTCACCCAGGAGGATCTCGGCAAAGTCAGGGCCGCCTTTAGAGAGGTCTTGAGGACCACCCCACCGGCGCAATACCCGAGATTTGAATCATCGAGCTGCGTCTGGGAGCTCTGGTCTTCGAAGCCTCGAACCAAATATCCAGGGAACGGCTGCTCTCCAAAGCGGCCTCCCTGATGTCCGAGGGGGTAGCTTTCAAGGCAGGAGGGACTGAGCTCCTCCAGAAAATGCTGAAGGCAGTGGTCTGGCTCCCTAAGCCAAAAGAGGAGTCGGCCGTAGTGCTGCGGCGCCTGGAGGAGTTCAACCCCTCCCTTAAAACATCATGCTGGAGAGCTATTAACCTCTCGGATGAATCAGGAAGGCAAGAGAGGGAGGACTGCTACCTCCGAAACTTTTTGCTGCCTGAGTCCCAAGTCAGGGCCCTTAAGGCCCTAGATTTTAGACCCTTGCTGGACCTGGGACGAGTTACTTTTAAAGCGACTCAGAAAGGTCAGCCGGGGGAGGTGGTTGAGATGGAGGTGGAGAGCACATAATTGGCTCCTCCAACTCTGTCAATAACCCAAATTAACTTGCACCATAGCAAAGGCGCCTCTGCAATATTGCAGAGAAGCATGGCTACGGTGCACACAGGCCTCTCGCTAATCCAAGAGCCTTGGATTGTGAAGGGGTCCATCAAAGGACTAGGTAGCCTACAATGCTACAGAGACCCCACAGCAGACAGACCAAGGGCAGACATTGTCTGCAAGGGACTAAATAGTGTCCCCCTTTGGCATTTCTGTACAAAAGATTTAATGGTGGTTTCCATTAACGTAAAGGAGATGGGTAGGCTTATCATTGCCTCAGCCTACTTTCCCTATGAAGACACCGATGTTCCGCCGAAGGAGGTTGTCAGGCTGATTAGCCACTGTCAGGAACATAACTGGCCAATCCCAATAGGATGTGATGCAAATGCGCATCATGAACTACGGGGCAGCTCAAATGTGAATAAGAGGGGATCCGCACTGGTGGACTATCTCGTCACCACGGAGCTGGACATTCTCAATACCGGAAGTAAACCTACTTTCCAAAATGCTGTAAGGGCGGAGGTCATTGATATTTCACTATGTTCCTCGGCCCTTTCTGACAGAATTAAAAGCTGGAGGGTCACTGACGAGCCGACGCTGTCGGATCATGCTCAGATCGCCATGGAATTGGAGGGGGAGTGTGGTCTGCTGGAAGAGCTTCGGTTCCTCAGAAACTCCAGACATACCAACTGAGAGGGTTTCGGACGGGACCTGGAAAGGAACCTTGAGGACCTTCCAGGTGCTATAAGAGACATTCCCATGCTGGAGAAGGCAGCGCGGAAGCTGACTGAAGCACTCCGCCAAGCCTTCGAGAACAACTGTCCACTAAGTAGGAGGAAGCCTAAAGGCCAAATCCGCTGGTGGTCAGGTAAACTAGAACTATTGAGAGGATCCATACGGATCCTTCTCAAAAAGGCCAGACAAGGGAAAATTCCTTGGAACACTTATAAAAAGGAAAGAGATCGGTATAGATCCGAAATTAGAAGAGCACAGAAGGAAAGTTGGTCCGCTTTCTGCGAGGAGGTTGAGGGCGAAAACGAGGCTTCAAGACTGGACAAGATTCTGTCCAAGAACCCGGAAGCTGCCCTTGGCTCGCTCAAGCTTCCAGATAATAAGTTCTCAACTTCTGACGAGGATGCCCTAGTGTACCTGATCAGTAGCCACTTCCCAGGCTTCTCGGAGATAGGAACAGGATAACAGGAACACTGATAACAGGAAAATAATCGATTTCAGGAACAGATGGAAGGCGTCGCAGTGGCGCTGCCATCAAGACCTGGCAAAGGTTATTATCGCTGAAGATAGGGTGAAATGGGCTATACGCTCCTTTCGACCCTACAAATCCCGTGGTACGGATGAAATTTTTGTGGTTCTTCTTCAGAGGGCAGAGGATTGTATCCTAGGGCCGCTGATAAAGATCTTCAGAGCCAGCCTCGTTCTTGGTCAAGTGCCTGTAGCGTGGCAGGGAGTGAGGGTGGTTTTCATCCCGAAAGCGGAAAGACAAAGTTACACCACACCGAAGGATTTTCGGCCTATCAGTCTGACCTCATTCATACTAAAGAGTTTGGAAAGGCTGGTAGATAGATTCTTAAGGGACGGGGTCTTGAAAAACAAGCCTCTGAACAAGGATCAACATGCCTACAGAGCAGGACACTCAACGGAGACCGCTCTATATAGGGCTAAGGAGTTCAACCCCTCCCTTAAAACATCATGCTGGAGAGCTATCAACCTCTCGGATGAATCAGGAAGGCAAGAGAGGGAGGACTCCTACCTCCGAATCTTTTGCTGCCTGAGTCCCAAGTCAGGGCCCTTAAGGCCCTAGACTTTAGACCCTGGCTGGACCTGGGACGAGTTACATTTAAAGTGACTCAGAAAGGTCCGCCGGGGGAGGTGGTTGAGATGGAGGTGGAGAGCACATAATTGGCTCCTCCAACTCTGTCAATAACCCAAATTAACTTGCACCATAGCAAAGGCGCCTCTGCAATATTGCAGAGAAGCATGGCTACGGTGCACACAGGCCTCTCGCTAATCCAAGAGCCTTGGGATTGTGAAGGGGTCCATCAAAGGACTAGGTAGCCTACAATGCTACAGAGACCCCACAGCAGACAGACCAAGGGCAGACATTGTCTGCAAGGGACTAAATAGTGTCCCCCTTTGGCATTTCTGTACAAAGATTTAATGGTGGTTTCCATTAACGTAAAGGAGATGGGTAGGCTTATCATTGCCTCAGCCTACTTTCCCTATGAAGACACCGATGTTCCGCCCGAAGGAGGTTGTCAGGCTGATTAGCCACTGTCAGGAACATAACTGGCCAATCCCAATAGGATGTGATGCAAATGCGCATCATGAACTACTACGGGGCAGCTCAAATGTGAATAAGAGGGGATCCGCACTGGTGGACTATCTCGTCACCACGGAGCTGGACATTCTCAATACCGGAAGTAAACCTACTTTCCAAATGCTGTAAGGGGCGGAGGTCATTGATATTCACTATGTTCCTCGGCCCCTTTCTGACAGAATTAAAAGCTGGAGGGTCACTGACGAGCCGACGCTGTCGGATCATGCTCAGATCGCCATGGAATTGGAGGGGGAGTGTGGTCTGCTGGAAGAGCTTCGGTCCTCAGAAACTCCAGACATACCAACTGAGAGGGGTTTCGGACGGGACCTGGAAAGGAACCTTGAGGACCTTCCAGGTGCTATAAGAGACATTCCCATGCTGGAGAAGGCAGCGCGGAAGCTGACTGAAGCACTCCGCCAAGCCTTCGAGAACAACTGTCCACTAAGTAGGAGGAAGCCTAAAGGCCAAATCCGCTGGTGGTCAGGTAAACTAGAACTATTGAGAGGATCCATACGGATCCTTCTCAAAAAGGCCAGACAAGGGAAAATTCCTTGGAACACTTATAAAAAGGAAAGAGATCGGTATAGATCCGAAATTAGAAGAGCACAGAAGGAAAGTTGGTCCGCTTTCTGCGAGGAGGTTGAGGGCGAAAACGAGGCTTCAAGACTGGACAAGATTCTGTCCAAGAACCCGGAAGCTGCCCTTGGCTCGCTCAAGCTTCCAGATAATAAGTTCTCAACTTCTGACGAGGATGCCCTAGTGTACCTGATCAGTAGCCACTTCCCAGGCTTCTCGGAGATAGGAACAGGATAACAGGAACACTGATAACAGGAAAATAATCGATTTCAGGAACAGATGGAAGGCGTCGCAGTGGCGCTGCCATCAAGACCTGGCAAAGGTTATTATCGCTGAAGATAGGGTGAAATGGGCTATACGCTCCTTTCGACCCTACAAATCCCGTGGTACGGATGAAATTTTTGTGGTTCTTCTTCAGAGGGCAGAGGATTGTATCCTAGGGCCGCTGATAAAGATCTTCAGAGCCAGCCTCGTTCTTGGTCAAGTGCCTGTAGCGTGGCAGGGAGTGAGGGTGGTTTTCATCCCGAAAGCGGAAAGACAAAGTTACACCACACCGAAGGATTTTCGGCCTATCAGTCTGACCTCATTCATACTAAAGACTTTGGAAAGGCTGGTAGATAGATTCTTAAGGGACGGGGTCTTGAAAAACAAGCCTCTGAACAAGGATCAACATGCCTACAGAGCAGGACACTCAACGGAGACCACTCTATATAGGGCTAAACAGCTCATTCATAAACAACTTGAATGTGGAGAATTCGCAGTGGCGGTTGCAATGGACATAGAGGGGGCCTTCAACAATACGTCTCGGGAGGTCATCAAATCAGCAATGATTGATCACGGAATTCCCGAGATGCTTGTTGAATGGACATGCCACATGCTAGGCAACCGCCTGCTGGAAACTACCAAAGGGGACACCACGATCAGAGGCAATGTTAACTCAGGTTGCCCACAAGGAGGGGTGATATCACCCCTCCTATGGTGTCTTGTAGTAGATAACTTATTAGATACGCTATCAAGTAATGGTCACCAAGTAGTGGGCTATGCTGATGACATTTTAATCATCGGACGTGGACCCTTTCTGCAAACCGTCTTGGAGCGTCTTCAACAGGCCATAAACCTTGTTGCAAAATGGTGCAAAGGTAAAGGACTTAATGTCAACCCAGATAAAACTGAGGTAGTGGTCTTCACCAAGAAATACAAATGGGCCACTAACTTTGCCCTAAAACTTAATGGTCAGTCTCTTAATATATCAAAAAAGATGAAATACCTCGGAGTCATCTTTGACAGCAAACTGTCATGGAAGAGGCATCTTGAGGATAAAAGCTGAAAATTTATCAATGGACTCTGGCAGCTCAGAAGGGCCATTGGTTAGAAATTGGGGAGTAAAACCAGCCACAAGTAAATGGTTGTACAATGCAGTTCTCAAACCCAGACTGTTGTATGCAGCTACTATATGGGGGGAGAGAACAGCACTCAGATCTGCAATCTCTCAATTAGAGAGGCTGAGAGGACTTGTGCTGAGATGCGCCCTGGGAACGGCTAAGGCTTCGCCGACGGCTGCCCTAGGGGCTCTTCTGGGCATAGAGCCCTTGGCCCTCACGATTGAAGCAGAGGCAGCCAAAGGACTCCTCAGAGTTGAGGAGGGGCGGAAAAGGGGGAAGACATTGGAGCCAACTTCTATGGAGGCCTGCAAGACATGCCCATGGACGCGACTACTGTCCACCTCTTTGACAAGAAATACAGGATCAGTCTTCCTTCAAAAGAAGACTGGACATCTCAAAAGGCTCAACTCCCGCATCTGGAGAGGTCTGGTATACAGACGGCTCAAAGAATGCGGGAGGCTCAGGAGCCGCTTTCTGCGAGGAGGTTGAGGGCGGAAACGAGGCTTCAAGACTGGACAAGATTCTGTCCAAGAACCCGGAAGCTGCCCTTGGCTCGCTCAAGCTTCCAGATAATAAGTTCTCAACTTCTGACGAGGATACCCTAGTGTACCTGATCAGTAGCCACTTCCCAGGCTTCTCGGAGCTAGGAACTGATAACAGGAAAATAATCGATTTCAGGAACAGATGGAAGGCGTCGCAGTGGCGCTGCCATCAAGACCTGGCAAAGGTTATTATCACTGAAGATAGGGTGAAATGGGCTATACGCTCCTTTCGACCCTACAAATCCCGTGGTACGGATGAAATTTTTGTGGTTCTTCTTCAGAGGGCAGAGGATTGTATCCTAGGGCCGCTGATAAAGATCTTCAGAGCCAGCCTCGTTCTTGGTCAAGTGCCTGTAGCGTGGCAGGGAGTGAGGGTGGTTTTCATCCCGAAAGCGGAAAGACAAAGTTACACCACACCGAAGGATTTTCGGCCTATCAGTCTGACCTCATTCATACTAAAGACTTTGGAAAGGCTGGTAGATAGATTCTTAAGGGACGGGGTCTTGAAAAACAAGCCTCTGAACAAGGATCAACATGCCTACAGAGCAGGACACTCAACGGAGACCACTCTATATAGGGCTAAACAGCTCATTCATAAACAACTTGAATGTGGAGAATTCGCAGTGGCGGTTGCAATGGACATAGAGGGGGCCTTCAACAATACGTCTCGGGAGGTCATCAAATCAGCAATGATTGATCACGGAATTCCCGAGATGCTTGTTGAATGGACATGCCACATGCTAGGCAACCGCCTGCTGGAAACTACCAAAGGGGACACCACGATCAGAGGCAATGTTAACTCAGGTTGCCCACAAGGAGGGGTGATATCACCCCTCCTATGGTGTCTTGTAGTAGATAACTTATTAGATACGCTATCAAGTAATGGTCACCAAGTAGTGGGCTATGCTGATGACATTTTAATCATCGGACGTGGACCCTTTCTGCAAACCGTCTTGGAGCGTCTTCAACAGGCCATAAACCTTGTTGCAAAATGGTGCAAAGGTAAAGGACTTAATGTCAACCCAGATAAAACTGAGGTAGTGGTCTTCACCAAGAAATACAAATGGGCCACTAACTTTGCCCTAAAACTTAATGGTCAGTCTCTTAATATATCAAAAAGATGAAATACCTCGGAGTCATCTTTGACAGCAAACTGTCATGGAAGAGGCATCTTGAGGATAAAAGCTGAAAATTTATCAATGGACTCTGGCAGCTCAGAAGGGCCATTGGTAGAAATTGGGGAGTAAAACCAGCCACAAGTAAATGGTTGTACAATGCAGTTCTCAAACCCAGACTGTTGTATGCAGCTACTATATGGGGGGAGAGAACAGCACTCAGATCTGCAATCTCTCAATTAGAGAGGCTGAGAGGACTTGTGCTGAGATGCGCCCTGGGAACGGCTAAGGCTTCGCCGACGGCTGCCCTAGGGGCTCTTCTGGGCATAGAGCCCTTGGCCCTCACGATTGAAGCAGAGGCAGCCAAAGGACTCCTCAGAGTTGAAGGAGGGGCGGAAGAAAGGGGGAAGACATTGAGAGCCAACTTCTATGGAGGCCTGCAAGACATGCCCATGGACGCCTTGTCTACTGTCCACCTCTTTGACAAGAAATACAGGATCAGTCTTCCTTCAAAAGAAGACTGGACATCTCAAAAGGCTCAACTCCCCGCATCTGGAGAGGTCTGGTATACAGACGGCTCAAAGAATGCGGGAGGCTCAGGAGCCGGTGTCTGCAGAAGGCGGGATGGAAAAGGACAGACCATACCGCTCGGAGCGTACACGACTGTGCACCAAGCGGAGCTGCTGGCCATCATCTACTGTACACACTGGGCGGCCTCCTACAAATCCAGGGAGCATCTGTATATTTGCTCGGACAGTAGGAGTGCTTTAGAAGCCCTGGACGCACCTGTCAACAGATCCCAACTGGTGACGGAGTGCCACCATGCTCTGAATGAACTGGCTAGCTTCCGCTCTGTGACCTTACTATGGGTGCCAAGTCACATTGGCATCAGGGGAAACGAAGTGCCAGACAGACTTGCCAAACAAGCAAGCTGGGAACGGTTCATTGGACCGGAGCCAATTGTTGGCATCTGCAACTCGGAATTCGTAAAGATAACCCGAGAGTGGATAGCCAAGAAACACGAAGAGGCCTGGAAGAATGCGCCGGACTGTCGTGTAGCAAAAAGCTTTATTAAACCCCAAACGCTAGGAGACTGGGCTTCCCAAATCTCCAAGTTAAGCAAGAGGAACGCAAGATTAGTGGCAGCTGTGATAACTGGCCACGGCGCGTTACTTAAATACAGACATATGATAGGACAAGCGAAAGTCCAACATGTACATTCTGTAAATTAGAGGATGAGATAACATTGCATATCATCTGCAAGTGCCCAGCCCTCATGGAGAGAAGGAGAACCCATCTTGGGGAATTCCTTCTGCAGTGTATAGACTTTACGGCAGAAGACATTCCAAGAATAATTTCCTTCTGGAATAATATCTTTGAATGAGCCCACAGTATCAGAGGGACGCCAAGGGACTACCCATGCGCCCGGAGGCCTTATAGGCCCGACTCAATCAATAATAATAATAATAATAATCCCGTTCCTTCCCGTCCTTCCCTACAGCGTACCCCGGTATACCCATAACCCGGCTACGTATCAGACAGGCGGTTGTACAGCCTAATTAATATTTTCTGCTGCGGTAACCCGCGAGTTATCGATAATTGTCGCGTATTAACACGGCTGGCGCCCACCCATTAATTTGTACTGTTTAAGTAGTAATAAATACCCTTTATGTATTAATAACTTGCGGACTCTTATTAACATGCACTCTGCTCCTTATTGCAGCGTTACATTTTACAATAATTTTCCTTTTACTTTAGGAATTTATTTATACTTTTTTTATTTATTAATTTAAACTAGCATTATTATCACACATTTGTTTATTTTATTATGCGTTTAAACTATATTAAATGATAAGGCATTTGTGTATATATTATATATAAGGAAGTAGAAAAATGGCTTAATATTTTTTTATTTATTGTAAATAAGTGCACTAATTCTTTATTATATTTAATATATCGATTATAAAGAGGTAAAAAGAAGAAGTATTTTTTGCTTTAAAAATTAAACCCATAGATTCATATTATTCGAAACTATAATATTATATTATATCCGGTCGAAGTTTTCTCACGACAAGAATAATGAATGCGCTTATTCAACAGAAAATATACTACGGTTTAGAGGTTTAAGTTTTCATTTTGTTGTCTAGAAGTGGCTAACTGTATAGTTATTTAATTGTTTATTAACAAAATTATTTTCAACTCAAATAATTATTTATTCTTGGTTTCCGGATGTATCTTTTACTTAGAAAAATATGCCAGTCAGCACAAAATGTCTTAGACATTTCTGGACGTTTTTAAAACGCTTAAAACGCTTAATAACGTTTTAAAACCGAGACGGACAGTGCTACCTGGGATATATATATATATATATATATATATATATATCTACGTCTATATAAGGAGACCAAAACCATCTTCCTTTTGCCCTATTATAAATTGGGATTATAAAAGATTATACCCAGGTACCGATTTCCTTTATAATATTTCAAAACGGTCTAAACACAAACCTGATAATTATAATTTTTATTATATGTATTTAAATTTCGTTTTATAGTTTCGACGAAATGTAACATTATTTATAAAATTTAACAAATTTAATTATTAGCATTTCATATATATTTAATTTGTATATATTGATTGACTAGCTAAAATCTCACTCGCTCACGCTCGCTCGATGAAAAATCATTATAATAGATAATTTTCCTTTTACTTTAGGAATTTATTTATACTTTTTTATTTATTAATTTAAACTAGCATTATTATCACACATTTGTTTATTTTATTATGCGTTTAAACTATATTAAATGATAAGGCATTTGTGTATATATATATAAGGAAGTAGAAAAATGGCTTAATATTTTTTTATTTATTGTAAATAAGTGCACTAATTCTTTATTATATTTAATATATCGATTATAAAGAGGTAAAAAGAAGAAGTATTTTTTGCTTTAAAAATTAAACCCATAGATTCATATTATTCGAAACTATAATATTATATTATATCCGGTCGAAGTTTTCTCACGACAAGAATAATGAATGCGCTTATTCAACAGAAAATATACTACGGTTTAGAGGTTTAAGTTTTCATTTTGTTGTCTAGAAGTGGCTAACTGTATAGTTATTTAATTGTTTATTAACAAAATTATTTTCAACTCAAATAATTATTTATTCTTGGTTTCCGGATGTATCTTTTACTTAGAAAAATATGCCAGTCAGCACAAAATGTCTTAGACATTTCTGGACGTTTTTAAACGCTTAAAACGCTTAATAACGTTTTAAAACCGAGACGGACAGTGCTACCTGGGATATATATATATATATATATATATATATATCTACGTCTATATAAGGAGACCAAAACCATCTTCCTTTTGCCCTATTATAAATTGGGATTATAAAAGATTATACCCAGGTACCGATTTCCTTTTATAATATTTCAAAACGGTCTAAACACAAACCTGATAATTATAATTTTTATTATATGTATTTAAATTTCGTTTTATAGTTTCGACGAAATGTAACATTATTTATAAAATTTAACAAATTTAATTATTAGCATTTCATATATATTTAATTTGTATATATTGATTGACTAGCTAAAATCTCACTCGCTCACGCTCGCTCGATGAAAAATCATTATATAATAGATAATATTCAATTAAACTAAACAATATTTTATTATTTAACTACATTCAATTATTATTTATTAAATTGTACTCATATAGATTTATTATCATATGTATAATAATTAATGAATTTATTATTATTATACGATGAATTAAAATGATAATATTAAAAAATAGAAATTATCTATAAAAATAATTATTTTTGTATGAAATAGAGTTTAATTATTATTGCAATAGCACTTTTCATAAAGGAATTATTATTGATTTTTTATTGTCATGTGATATGTATACATCCTTCGCAAATAATTGATTTATTTATTTAGCAGTACTTATTAATTTGTGTGTTATTGGTAATTTGGTAATAACACTTTTTATACACTAAGAAAAATATTATAATAAATATTAAAATAATCTATATTAAAAATTACTATATTGTATAGGAAAAGTGTGACATCTCAGCAATATAATAAGTTTTACTATGTTATATAGTAAAATTTAGATATAATATCTTTTAATATCCAATATCGAAATTTTTGATATTCAATATGGTAATTTTTATTAAATAAGTCAGCAAATTTTATTATTCAATCTGGTATTTTTTAAATGCGAATTTAAGAAAGTAAAAATGAATTATATTTTGTTTTTAATTAATTCGAAACAGAATGTATATATTGGGGGAATTCCTTTTGTCAATTAAATACTACAGAAACATTTAATATTTGGAGATTTAATTATATACTATTCATTCGCAGTTGATCGCAATTTTTATTCACTCGCATATATTTATTCATTACACTTATTAGTCACTAACTTAAATATTGTTTCAATCGCTATCATTGCAATACGCTGAACGGAAGATATATTTTCGCATAATAACTAAACTAGCAACAATTCCTCAGTCGCTAACGCTCCCTCGGTCGAAGTTACACTAAATATATACTTGTTTTTTAAATTTTTTTTTAATTTATAATTTTACAATTTAATTCAATAAAAATGTAAAATATAATATAATGTGTAATTAATTAACCTAGTATTCAGTTACAATCAATTTTTTTAGCCAATAAAATAAAAATAACAGTGTATTATATTTGCAACATTGTATATACTTATTTAATCTTAGTCAATTACACAAGAGTTTATAGATACTGAACATATTTCTACATAATACTGAAACAATTAAAAAAAATTAAAAATAATCGACATGATAAAACTTACACTGGAGTAAGGAATTTTAATTTTAATTTTTAATACGTAGTAACACATATATCATTACTTACAATATTTCCACACTATTCCTGTAAGAAGCTACATCAATCTAGTAACAAATGTGTTATTTTTCTACCAGAATAATATTTTCAACAACAAAAATTACAATATAAAATTATTCTTAGACCATTATACATATATTTCATGCTTTTTCATGATGTTTCACGGAAAGGAGATGAAGAATTTAAAATTTCATACAAAATTACTAAACTCTTTTTTAATACTAAATTCTTTCAAACAAATAATTATACGTAATCATTGAATTTATAAAAATTTTTTTCAGATTAAAATTCTGGCTAAAAGATTTTTTTTCACATTTTATTAATTTTGTTTTATATTCAACAATCTTTTATAAAAAAGAATATTAGTAATTGCAACCAAAAAATATAAATGATATTATACAATTACAATAATAAAAATTGAATATTAATTATAAAAGTTATTTTGATATTACACTTGGTATTACATTAAAAAAATGAAAGAAAAATAATATTTTTAATTTTTTATCCACCTTCCTCACGCATTTTACATCTTAGAAATAAAATATGTATTCCATTAAATTATATATATTATATTATATATGTTATCAAAATTTATTAGAGTAATAGTACTATTTTTGTCAGTGTTCGTATCACTGTGACCACTTTTTATTACCGAAAACCCCTATAAAATATTTTTAGAATTCTTCTACTAAATCCCCCTCTTACCCCCTACCACTCAATCATTACATGGGGGATAAATTAAGACTGGTTGTCATATTCAATGTTGACCCTTCCTCTCACCTTCCTTCATCTTTAAAATAGGGGATAAGAAAGAGTGGTGGTCATATTGTTATTCACCTGTACCGAAACCCCTAAATTATTTTTGGAATTTTACTAATTTTATTTCCCCCCTCTTGCCCCTCCTCCATCTAGCAATAAATGGAGGATAAATGAAGAGTGATTATCATATCGCTATTCACCGTAACCAAAAACCTCATCTTAGTTTTTTTTGAATAAAAAAGAATGGTCGTCATATTCTAATTCATATATACCGATAACCTCTATAAAATATTTAAAAAATGTTCTAATTTTACCCCCACCCTCCTCATGACTCCTCCTGCACCGATCATTAGATGTGAGATAAATGATGTGTGGTTGTCGTATTCAGCGTTAACCCTTCAACTTCACAGATACGTTTAATTCTTGTAACTTTTGGGATACCGCACACCGGAGAACGGATGAATTTTGATATATATGGGGTATTCCACGTGAAGTGGTCCGATCAAAATTTTAAAATGCACCAAATTTTGGGTACACTTTGCAAATGTATTTCAGAATACAGAAAAAAATTTTTAGGTACTGGAATCTATTTGATCAAAAGTTATTCTAACCTCAAAAAGTTAATTTTTCCATATTTTTTTCAACACCAGCTGGGTTTACCGCTATATAACTCAAAATCTATCAACTTTTACCATAGAACATTATATGTAACATTCGTTGCTAATTATATCTAGAATTTATTCTTCTGGGTTAGAATTTCTAATCTCAAGGTCAATGTTACATAAACTACATGTCAATATTCAACTTGAAAAAAGTGCAAGTGCGCCACCTTTGATTTTTTCATCCAAAAGTCTAAAAGAAAGCTTGGAGCAATACCTTTCAAATTGTCTGTAGCATTTTTATGGCCTCCAATTCTGTAAAAAGTTATGACAATTTAAAGAAAGACAAAAAATTCACAAAAATTAACATGGTAATTCCCATTTAAATTTTTTAAAAAATTTCGTGTTTCTTTAAATTGTCATAACTTTTTACAGAATTGGAGGCCATAAAAATGCTACAGACCGTTTGAAAGGTATTGCTCCAAGCTTTCTTCTAGAATTTTGGATGAAAAAATCAAAGGTGGCGCACTTGCACTTTTTTCAAGTTGAATATTGACATGTAGTTTATGTAACATTGACCTTGAGATTAGAAATTCTAACCCAGAAGAATAAATTCTAGATATAATTAGCAACGAATGTTACATATAATGTTCTATAGTAAAAGTTGATAGATTTTGAGTTATATAGCGGTAAACCCAGCTGGTGTTGAAAAAAATATGGAAAAATTCACTTTTTGAGGTTAGAATAACTTTTGAGCAAATAGATTCCAGTACCTAAAAATTTTTTTCTGTATTCTGAAAAACATTTGCAAAGTGTACCCGAAATTTGGTGCATTTTAAAATTTTGATCGGACCACTTCACGTGGAATACCCCATATATATATAGATGATAAATCAAAAATAAAATTTTAATTTTTTTAACCACCTTTGTAATAGAGTATGATGAAAAATGTGTAAAAACGTATATTTAACTGTGATAAAAAACAGAACGAATCATCAAATAAAATATATATTACATTAAAATATATTATTTAAGTTATTAAAAATTATTAGACTGAAAGTACTGCTTCAGTCTATGTTAATATTACTGTGACTACTTTATTTTTACATTATTTATGTATGTAGTGACTATTATTTATTATTAATTACTTATAATATTACTTATAGGTATGTTCTTAATATAATAATTTAATATGGTACAAAAATATACAAATATTGGAGTACTGGCAAAAGTGCTTACACACTTTTTTAATATTTTATCCCGTAATTAGTGGAGTTATCCCGGAATACCTCACGAATTCCCGAAATATCGAGCAAATCCCGTAATTAGTGAAGCATCCCGAAATATCCAGTAAATCTCGTAATTAGTGAAGTTGTCCCGAAATAACTCAGAAACTCCCGAAGTATCCGCTAAATCCCAAAATTAGTGAAGTTAACCCGGCATACCTCAATAATGACCGAAATATTAAGAAAATCTCGGGAATGGTGAAGTTATCCCGGAATACCTCAAAATTTCCCGAAATATCGAGGAAATCCCGTAATTAGTGAAGTAATCCAGGCATACATCAGGATTTCTCGTAATATCGAGGAAATCCCGTAATTAGTGAAGTTATCCCGACATATCTACTAAATCCCAAAATTAGTAGAAATATTAAGAAAATCTCGAAATTGGTGGAGTTATCCCGGAATACATAAAAAATTCCCGAAATACCACAGAAAGTCCCGAAATACCATAGAAAATCTTGAAATAACCAGAAAATCCCGAAATTAGGGAATTTATCCCGAAATACCACAGAAAATCCCGAAATATCCAGGAAATCCCGAAATTGGTGGATTAACCCGGAATGCCACAGAAAATCCCGAACATCCGGAAAATCTCGAAACATCCAGGAAATCCCGAAAGTGGTGGCGTTATCCCGGAATACGCCAGAAAATCCCGGAACATCCAGGAAATCCCGAAATCGGTGGATTTATCCCGAAATACCACAGAAAATTCCGAAACATCCAGGAAATCCATAATTTGGTGGATTTATTCCGGAATACCACAGAATATCCCGAAACATCTAGGAAATCCCGAAAGTGGTGGAGTTACCCGGAATATGTCAGAAAATCCCGAAACATCCAGAAAATCCCTCAATTAGTGAATTTATCCCAAAATGTCACAGAAAATCCCGAAACATCCAGGAAATTCCGAAATTGGTGGACTTATTCCGGAATACCTCAGAACATCACGAAACATCCAGCAAATCCCGAAATTGGTGGATTTATCCCGGAATACCACAGAATATCCCGAAACATCCAGGAAATCCCGAAAGTGGTGGCGTTATCCCGGAATACGTCAGAAAATCCCGAAACATCGAAATCCCGAAATCGGTGGATTTATCCCGAAATACCACAGAAAATTCCGAAACATCCAGGAAATCCATAATTTGGTGGATTTATTCCGGAATACCACAGAATATCCCGAAACATCTAGGAAATCCCGAAAGTGGTGGAGTTACCCGGAATATGTCAGAAAATCCCGAAACATCCAGAAAATCCCTCAATTAGTGAATTTATCCCAAATGTCACAGAAAATCCCGAAACATCCAGGAAATTCCGAAATTGGTGGACTTATTCCGGAATACCTCAGAACATCACGAAACATCCAGCAAATCCCGAAATTGGTGGATTTATCCCGGAATACCACAGAATATCCCGAAACATCCAGGAAATCCCGAAAGTGGTGGCTTTATCCCGGAATACGTCAGAAAATCCCGAAACATCCAGGAAACCCCGAAATCGGTGGATTTATCCCGAAATACCACAGAAAATTCCGAAACATCCAGGAAATCCATAATTTGGTGGATTTATTCCGGAATACCACAGAATATCCCGAAACATCTAGGAAATCCCGAAAGTGGTGGAGTTACCCGGAATATGTCAGAAAATCCCGAAACATCCAGAAAATCCCTCAATTAGTGAATTTATCCCAAAATGTCACAGAAAATCCCGAAACATCCAGGAAATTCCGAAATTGGTGGACTTATTCCGGAATACCTCAGAACATCACGAAACATCCAGGAAATTCAGAAATTGGTGGACTTATTCCGGAATACCTCAGTAAATCCCGAAACATCTAGCAAATCCCGAAATTGGTGGATTTATCCCGGAATACCACAGAATATCCCGAAACATCCAGGAAATCCCGAAAGTGGTGGCTTTATCCCGGAATACGTCAGAAAATCCCGAAACATCCAGGAAACCCCGAAATCGGTGGATTTATCCCGAAATACCACAGAAAATTCCGAAACATCCAGGAAATCCATAATTTGGTGGATTTATTCCGGAATACCACAGAATATCCCGAAACATCTAGGAAATCCCGAAAGTGGTGGAGTTACCCGGAATATGTCAGAAAATCCCGAAACATCCAGAAAATCCCTCAATTAGTGAATTTATCCCAAAATGTCACAGAAAATCCCGAAACATCCAGGAAATTCCGAAATTGGTGGACTTATTCCGGAATACCTCAGAACATCACGAAACATCCAGGAAATTCAGAAATTGGTGGACTTATTCCGGAATACCTCAGTAAATCCCGAAACATCTAGCAAATCCCGAAATTGGTGGATTTATCCCGGAATACCACAGAATATCCCGAAACATCCAGGAAATCCCGAAAGTGGTGGCTTTATCCCGGAATACGTCAGAAAATCCCGAAACATCCAGGAAATTCAGAAATTGGTGGACTTATTCCGGAATACCTCAGTAAATCCCGAAACATCTAGCAAATCCCGAAATTGGTGGATTTATCCCGGAATACCACAGAATATCCCGAAACATCCAGGAAATCCCGAAAGTGGTGGCTTTATCCCGGAATACGTCAGAAAATCCCGAAACATCCAGGAAACCCCGAAATCGGTGGATTTATCCCGAAATACCACAGAAAATTCCGAAACATCCAGAGAATTCCGTAATTGGTGGATTTATTCCGGAATACTTCAGAAAATCCCGAAATTGGAGGAGTTATCCCGAAATACCACAAAAAACCCGAGACTTGTAGGAAATCCCGAAATTGGTGGAGTTATTCCGGAATACTTAAGAAAATCCCGAAACATCCAGGAAAACCATAAATTAGTGAAGATTTCCCGGCATATCTAAGAAATTACCGAATTATTTAGAAAATCCCGAAATTAGGGGGGTTATCTCGGAATACCTCAAAAATTCCCGAAGTATCCAGGAAATTCCGTATTTAGTGGAGTTATCCCGAAATAATTTAGAAAATCCCGAATTATCAGTGTTAACCCTTCCACTCCACACATACTCTTCATTCTTACATCAGGAGACCAGACACCGCCGCGGGACACCGGAGAATGGATGAATTTTAATATAATATAGATTTTGGTTATAACAAATTATTTTATATTGTATTTCTTATAAGAAATATTAAATTAAAATCCTTATAAATTAATGAAATAAGTTTACAACATGTATCTTATTAAATGTATATTCGATCCTTGATTTAAAAATAATGAATGTCACTCAGAATGTCACTCTCCTTTGCATAAAACAATAATATTTTACTTACAAATTTCTATTGCAAAATATAACCATAATCTACAAGATCCTATATATATGCTAATTAAATAATTCGTATTTTATTGGATTTAAAATGTATAATGGTTAATAAAAAATTTAATAGCAAAAAAATTCTCTCTCGCTTACGCTCGCTATTTTTTTATTTTTTTATTTTTTGCTATTATTTGATTAGTGGTGTATTAAATAATATGAACCGTATTTCTGTCTATTATAACGTAGTTCAGTATATAGATGAAAAACAAATAGTAATATTGTTAGAGTACCAATTTAATATAATAAAATATGTATTGTAGGATTCTGTAGGAAGTATTATATTAAATAAATAAATATACAGTAAATGTATGAGGCTCAATATGTTGACTTCCAGAAATATTAAGTCCCAAAAATTTTAACGGCAAAATCTAAGACTAAAATTTTTAAGCCCCAAAATGTTGAGTCCCAAAAGTTTTAACGGCAAAATCTAAGACTAAAATTTTTAGGCCCAAAATGTTGAGTCCAAAAATATTAAGTCCCAAAAGTTTCAAAAGAAAAATCAAAGACTAAAATTTTTAAGACCCAAAATATTGAGTCCCAAAAATATTAAGTCTCAAAAGTTTTAACGGCAAAATCTAAGACTAAAATTTTTAAGTCCCAAAATGTTGAGTCCCAAAAGTTTTAACAGCAAAATCTAAGACTAAAATTTTTAAGGCCCAAAATTTTGAGTCCCAAAAATTATAAGGCTAATATATAATACTAACGGTCCCAAAACGTCGTAAAAGTAATCCTTGGGGATCAAGGGAACACTTGCCCGAACGGACGGACGGACGGACGCCCGGACGTAGATTTGTACTTTAATATAATGTTAGATATCTTGTTGTTTCTTATATACTATTTGACACATTTTTGAGCATTTGCGAGAAGAACTGGAAAAATAGAAAATTTTATACACGCCACCTATTGGACGAACGGAGTAATTAGAATAGCCATAAATTAAAAAGTCGTCTCAAACAATTGAATACTGAAAAAGAAATGAACGTATGCGCGTATATAAAATATTTCTACAATACTTATTATACAAATTTTAATATACGTAGTATATAAATTTCACTATATAGGATGTAAGAACTTTTGTTATTTTGATATTAAAATTTGCTATTTAGGTAAGATTGATTATAATATGACATAAATATTGTAAAACTTTATTTTATAAATTTTACTATAGTACAATTTTTACTATCCAATGTAGCAATTTTTGTTAGTGTTATATAGTTATATTTGATAAGTGATGTTGGATACATTGCTATACCTAAAGTAATATTTATTATAAATATAACAAAATCTCTCATAATTTTAGAATGTCACAGTTTTCCTACACAATATAGTAATTTTTACTATGGATTATTTTAATATTTATTATATTGTTCTTCTCAGTGTAGAGAATACGTTAATGAGTTTCTGTTATCCTAGTATATAAAGTAATGTTTTATATAATTTTATTAAAAACGATGTATGAAAATCTCAGGATAACTGAAAATCAATAATGGAACCTACACAAAAAAGTACTATTGAAAAATTACCCCATAATAAAAAACTGAATAATTAATGTAAAATTTCAAATAACGCTTTCTACATAATCCAAAATAATTGAAAATCAATATAGGATGCTTTATAAAAAAATAAAATAAAATAAAAAATATAGTATAAATATTTTAATAATTTTTGTCTATATATATAACTAATTTATATATAAAAACTCAACCAAATAATTAAATATTAATCATACATATTGTAATGGTAAGTGATATTCACTCACCATTATACGAATTAGGTAGGTAAACACGAGCGCTATATATAGATATAGATATAGCCAACGACTCGAACGGCTGATACCCGCGCAATGATAATCAGATTTCGGGAGAGAGTCGCGCGCGCAGGACTACCGAATTACATGAGAGATCACGACGACACGTGTGTTAATATATCCCGATTAAGATAGTTTCTTTTTCCACGAGTTTTTCCGGTGTTATCTGGTGTAGTGATTTTGTACACACGCACAAAACAAAGTGATCGGTGGTCGAGGGATTCTCCCACCGACATTTTCAATCTAACGGAAAACAGATAGCGAGAGAGAGAAAGTACTTCGTTCCTTTGTATTCGTGAACCGAAGAAAAGAGATAAAGTAAGTGGTACCACTTTTCGCGCGAGCGATAATTATCGCAGATTAATTAATTCATCTGACGCGATCGTTTGATTATTTTTAAGATAGTTCGTGTACCCCTTTCCCCTCTCGTGTTGAGTCGACGTTTACGACTCAACCTCGTGCGTATAAAGACCTCAACCATAATAAGTGTTATTGTATTTATTTATTATTTTTATTTCATCTCAATAAATCTGGTAATAATTAATCTATTTCAAATCGCGTTGATTTGTAATTTTCGAACCGGCGTATATATTTGTTCCTCCGTCTTCCTTCGAGTCGTATATAAATATACGGATTCTCGCGAACTCACATTCAATTTTCTTTCCGCGGTCCATTTCAGGAAAGATTATCATTGTTTTACCTGTCGTTGTTGGAAATCGAATTTCGATTTCCAAACAACTTTAACGGCGAGTGTGCGGACAAGTAACCGCAGCCGCTGCGCGGGAAATATTTTGTAAACATCATATGTATAGTTGTATATTTTGATTTAGTCATCGAGTACGTGATATCTAGTCGGCGAGACTATACAGGTTTGTTCGCCACGAACTACATGTATGTAAGACGGGCAACTCGATAATTTTTCCCCGGGCAAGCACACCGTTACATGGCGCCCAACTAAGTGAAAAAAGTCCCTAGTCGTTAGGATAGTCGTTTGCGCGTACACGGCGCACAACAAGGGAATAGGAACGGACCGGAATTGAATTGTTTACACATATGCTCGGTTGATTTACGTGTGTTTAGTGATTAATACGTTAGTTATGTTGATTAATGTATTAATTATTGTCGACAATTGAATTAATTGAATTGCAATTAATTTCAATTAATAAATTATTGTGTTTGACAATAATTTAGATAATTTTATCGGATTTTCTTTGTTTTTTTTTGTTTTTTATCTGGAAGAAATCCGAAATCGACAGTAATGAAATTTCTTTTTGAAAATTGTTGACACACGTAAATTAGAATAATTTCGGATTTATTTATTTATATGAGATAGAATGGTTTGAGGTCCGCGATTTAATAACACGTGCCCCTGATTCCGTATAGGTTAGTCGGAAAATTAGCGAATGTAATTTTTACGACTTAATAAAAATTGTTAATACCTGTGCAAGGGTGTGATTTTTGAGATTTGCGTAATTTATAATTTTGACTACGCGTATCGGCTCTCGCGTCATAATAAAAATTGTATTTAATTTTTTTATGTAACACGCGATTGTAAGAGGTCACTGCGTTAGATGTTCTATATAGTTAGGTAGGAATATATTTATTTGTTGACCATTTATTAATTTATTTATTAATTTGTTGACGAATATTTAATTTAAGTATATTTGTGTGCGCTGGTGATCGAGAGCCGAGGATAATCCGTTTTGTTCCTCATTTTATCGGATTGAAAATTTTTTTTTATTGTTTATTATTTCGTTTGATTTATTTGTTATACAGGGTACAATATTTTAAAATAAAGTAGACTGAAACGCGTATAACAAATTTAAATTAAAGGTGAAATTTAATTAATTTTGTTAAATAGTTGTCAAAATTATAAAACTTTTTTGTACAAGCAAGTTTCAAATTGGTGAGCGTAAGGTATTTATATAAAAAGGGAAAAGATCACAGTCTTCAACACAGTGGCCCAATAATTTAGTAGTTTAACGCCACCTAGTGTTGAATAAACAAACCTTGCAAAAGTACCTGCGCAAGCGATTATTTTTCTTTATTATTTTTTTTGTTAATAAATCGGCGATAGTTTTAAGATAATATGGCAGAATCGATGACTGACCAGATTGACAACTGGATTGATACTCAATCCGGTGAACAGATAAAGGCTCACCTCAAGTCGTTGGAGATGCGGATTGACGGCCCAAATTGTAAGAGAGCCGAGCGTCTCCAACCGTGGTTAATGGGAAATTATACGGCTCAGGATTTCGCTGAAGAAACAAATCTGTTGGTGGATCGCGAAAGGCGAAATAGGCGAAGGTCGGATTGGTGCGAGGCTATGTTTGCCCAGAATCCGGCATTACCTGATCCGGATTCTGATCCAACTGTTGTAGAAGTTTTACAGCAGACTCTTGCACTGGACGTTCCAGAAATAGAAGGGCAAGAGACAGATGCAGATGCTGAGGTAGATCAGCATGCAGAGGATCAACAATCCGAGGTCTCCAGCCAAGAAGCTAACAAAGAGGGGTGGATCACGCTAGTGTCTACAGGCGGAGCACAATTTGAGATACCAGAGACATTTGCTGCGATGTTGACGATGCAGTTGAAGCAACAGGCCGTCACGGATGAAAGATTTGGAGGCTAAAGTGAGTGCACTGAAGATGGATTTCTACGCCCGCCATAGTACGCAGAGAACGATTCCAGGATACGTATACGTGTCACACACTGGACGATACGGACAAAAGACCACAACAAGTGCAGGCAGAGTGCGATGGTTATCAAGCGCCTCAAGCACCTGCTAGAGGAGCTTTGGGGAGAAGCGAGATATGGAGACAAGGGCAGCCTCCATATTCTAGCTCATACCCTACCCTAATCGGATGGACTCGAACGTAACCGGCCAATCTACAACTAGATCGGCCGGGACAGTGCGCGACGTCGGCGCAATTGTTCACAAGTGGGGAGTTCGATTCTCTGGAGACAAAAGCCAGAGTATTGAAGCATTTCTTTCGCGAGTAGAAGATTGTAGAATACTCGCCAACCTCAGCGAGGACGAGGTGTTACCGTCCTTGTCGGAACTTCTCACCGATAACGCAGCTACGTGGTATCGGAACGTGAAGGATAGATGGCACTCATGGCAAGATTTTGTAAGATACGCGAAGATGTGGTACGGGATGGGCCAGAGTTATCAACAACGGCTCATCGAAGAGTCTAACGGCGAAGATGAGCCGGTAAGAGATTATATTACCTGCTCGATTGCGATAATGCGTAAGCTCAAACCGATTCCTGATGAACGGAGTCAGTTAGATCATCTGTACCGCAATATGCTACCTCAACTCCAACAGTTATTTAAGAGAGTTGAAGCACGGTCGATTGAGAGTTTTTTGCAATTGGCGTTGGACGCAGAGCAAACACTCGAGCGAGAAAAGTTATATCGGCCGCCTCCCGCAGAAGAAGACTTGCTGCTACCTGAATTAGCATATAAGTCGCGGAATAAAAAGCGGCCGAACGCTAAGCCCAAGGTAGCAAGCGTGGCCAAGGAAACGAGTGATCCGACTCAACCAGATCTTTTGGAACGGTTCACGAAGATTCTTGAGGAGACGCTAGTAACAAGAATGATGTCTCTCAAAGCAAGAAGACCCACAGATCACCTCCTCGTTTCAAGTGGGGACAGAGGAAGGGTAGTCGGAAGAGTCCTGATCGACAGTCATCGAATGGTCATATGTCAAGAAACAACGAGAAGTCAAATGCCGGTGATAAGGAGAAGAGGAAAGATGTTGTCCCCAAGCCTATAGCCTGCAATACATGTGGAAAATTGGGCCATACAATTAGGACGTGTCCTGATTGTGCAAAAAACTCACGGGGAAGCGGCTAGTGGGGAGAGCCGCTGGTCCCGAGGTTGAGGGAGTCCCCGGAGAAGCGGTCGTAATCCTCAAATCTCGAGGCAGTCAAGCTGCAGAGATGCGTCAAGAAGATCTGACGATAAATGACCCCAAAGATGTTAGGACGGATCCGGTCACGAGTAAAATTTTAAAAATTACTCCGAAACCGAACCAGCGAGTTTATAGTCCAGAAGATGAGACGCGCTGGTGGTGTCAAATCGATGTCGGTGGTTATCGGATCCGAGCGTTGTTTGATCCAGGTGCATCAACAACGGTCATGGGTTTGAACGGTTTGCAGTTGGTAACCGCTCTTGGCAGATCCATTATCGATAAGCAAGCGGGTAGTGCTTGCGGATGGTAGTACATACCAGTTGTGTGGACATGTTATGCTACCTTTTACCATTGGTAAAGACACGCGAGATATACGGGTCGCAATTATGCCAAATTTAGACGCGGAATGCTATTTAGGAGTGAATTTCATTCGAGCATTCCGAGCAGTTCTAGATCCATATTCCGACTGTTTATACTTCAAAGGGTCATCACAATTATTACAGCTGGAAGTGGCAAGTATTGAGAGTGGTCACGCTTCGTTGTCGTCAGCGGGCGTGGCCGACGCGACAGAAGATGAGCGCCGACAACTACGTGAACTTCTAGAGAACTTCTAGTCGGCGAGACTATACAGGTTTATTCACCACAAACTACATGTATATAAGACAAGCAACTCGATCATTTTTCCCCGGGCAAGCACACCGTTACAATATATAATTATAATTTAATTATATATTAGGTAGTTTATGTTATTATGAATTATGCTATTTATGTTATATATATATTATTTTATTTCTATTTATTATTATTTTTATTATTATCTACTGGAAAGCTCACAACAAAATTAAAAAAAAAATTAATTTCTTCCTGTAGATGATGTCCAGGTCCCTTATGTTACCTCCAGATCATCGCGGCATCATCTACTGGAACACACATTACGAAATTAAAAAAAAAATATTCCCTTCTTGTTGATGATGTCCAGTCCTTCATGTTACCTTCAATTATAACTGATCGAGATAAACAAATAAATAATCAAGTTAAATAATCGAGGTTAAACCATTTAAAAAAGTAATTAAACTCCTATAAAAAAGTTAAGCATTATTTCTAATTAATCCGTGTGGTTCCGCGATCATTTTCATTAAAAAAAATTCATTTTTGCGAAAATCTAAAAGAGATATAAGAAGAGTTAAAAAATAAAAAGTCTGCCTGTACGGACGTACGGACGTACGGACATACGCTCAGACTTAAACTTTTAAACCATTAAAAAATTAATTAAATACCTATCAAAAAGTCAAACACTACGTCTAATTATTCCTTTGGGTGCCGTGATAATATTGAATTAAAAAAATTATTTTTTTTAAACTATTTAAAAAAAATATAACATAATTTATACTTAAATCGTCATTTAGACAGTATAAAAGTTTAATATAATGTGGATGTGGATAGTATCATTTAATATCTAATTAATGAACACAATTCTCCTGAATTTCTGAGAATTGATCTACTACTTACATCGTACATTCTAGTAATGTTGTTAATATCTCTTAGTTTATTAACAAAATTATCATAAATTTATAATAATTACTATATATCTTAGAAGGCCCATTATGAAATTAAAAAAAATCATTTCTTTCTGCGGATGATTTCCAGGTCCTTAATGTTACATTCAGGTTAACGGGGCATCATCTAGTGGAAGGCCTATTACGAAACCAAAAAAAATACTTTCTTCCTGTAGTAGATGTCCAGGTCAGTAATTTTACCTCCGAGTCATCGGAGCATCATCTACTGGACGGTTCATTATAAAAAAAAAAATTTTCTTCCTGTAGATGTTGTCCAGGTCCCTAATGTTACCTCCAGGTTAACGGTGTAACATCTACAGAAAGGACTATTACGAAATAAAAAAAAAAGTTTCTTCCTGTAGTAGATGCCTAGGTCCCTACTGTTACCTCCAGGTCGACGGGGTATCATCTACTGGAGGGCCTAATCTGAAACCATAAAAAAAATTTTGTTCCTGTAGTAGATGTCCAGGTCAGTAATTTTACCTCCAGGTCATCGGAGCATCATCTACTGGAAGGTTCATTAAAAAAAAAAAAAATTTCTTCCTGTACATGATGTCCAGGTCCCTAATGTTACCTCCAGGTTAACGGGGCAACATTTACTGGAAGGCATATGACGAAATCAAAAAAAAAAAATTTTCTTCCTGTAGATGTTGTCCATGTCCCTAATGTTACCCGTCCAGGTAACGGTGCACATCGACAGAAAGGCCTATTACGAAATCAAAAAAAAATTTCTCTTCGCGTAGAAGATGTTCTAGGTCCCTACTGTTACCACTCAGTTCAACGGGGCATCATCTAAGGAAGGCCTATTCAGAAACCAAAGAAAATAGTTCTTCCTGTATTAATTCAGGTCATTAATAAAGGCCTATTACGAAATCAAAAAAAAAAATTTCTTCGCGTAGAAGATGTCTAGGTCCCTACTGTTACCTCCAGTTCAACGGGGCATCATCTACTGGAAGGCCTATTCCGAAACCAAAGAAAATATTTTCTTCCTGTAGTAGATGTCCAGGTCATTAATTTTACCTACAGGTCATCGTAGCATCCTCTACTGGAAGGTTCAGTATAAAAAAAAAATTTTCTTCCTGTAGATGTTGTCCAGGTCCCTAATGTTACCTCCAGGTTAACGGTGCAACATCTACAAAAAGACCTATTACGAAATAAAAAAAAAATTTCTTCCTGTAGTAGATGTCTAGGTCCCTACTGTTACCTCCAGGTCGACGGGGGATCATCTACTGTAGGGCCTATTATGAAACCATACAAAAATTTTTTTCCTGTAGTAGATGTCCGGGTCAGTAATTTAACCTCCAGGTCATCGGAGCATCATCTACTGGAAGGTTCATTATAAAAAAAAAAAATTTCTTCCTGTAGATGACGTGCAGGTTACTAATGTTACCTCCTGGTCATCGGACCAACATCTACTGCAAGGCATATTACGAAATAAAAAAAAATTTATCTTCCTATAGAAGATGGCCAGGTTCTTACTATTACGTCTAGGTCAACGGGGCATCAACTACTGGAAAGCATATTACGAAATCAAAAAAAAAAAAAAATTTCTTTCTGTAGAAGATGTCCAGGTCGGTAATGTTAATTCCAGGTTATCGGATAAATAACTACTGAAAAATCGAATACGAAATTAAAAAAAAAATTTCTTCCGGTAGCAGATGTCCAGGTCCCTACTGTTACTGACAGGTCGAAGGGGCATCATCTACTGGAAGACCTATTACGAAATAAAAAAAAAATGTTTCTTCCATAGAAGTTGTCCAGGACACTAATGTTACTATAATGTTTCTTCCATAGAAGATGACAAGGACACTAATGTTACCTCCAGATCATTAGAGCAACTCCTACTAAAAGACTTATTACGAAATCAAAAAAAAAATTTTCTTCCTGTAGAAGATGCCAGGACGGTAATATTACCTCCAGGTCATCGGAGAAATATCTACTGAAAGATCTAATACGAAATTAAAAAAAAAAAATTTCTTCCTATAGAAGATGGCCAGGTTCTTACTATTACGTCTAGGTCAACGGGGCATCAACTACTGGAAAGCATATTACGAAATCAAAAAAAAAAAAAAATTTCTTTCTGTAGAAGATGTCCAGGTCGGTAATGTTAATTCCAGGTTATCGGATAAATAACTACTGAAAAATCGAATACGAAATTAAAAAAAAAATTTCTTCCGGTAGCAGATGTCCAGGTCCCTACTGTTACTGACAGGTCGAAGGGGCATCATCTACTGGAAGACCTATTACGAAATAAAAAAAAAATGTTTCTTCCATAGAAGTTGTCCAGGACACTAATGTTACTATAATGTTTCTTCCATAGAAGATGACAAGGACACTAATGTTACCTCCAGATCATTAGAGCAACTCCTACTAAAAGACTTATTACGAAATCAAAAAAAAAAATTTTCTTCCTGTAGAAGATGCCCAGGACGGTAATATTACCTCCAGGTCATCGGAGAAATATCTACTGAAAGATCTAATACGAAATTAAAAAAAAAAATTTCTTCCTGCAGCAGACGTCCAGATCCCTACTGTTACTTCCAGGTCGACGGGGCATCATCTACTGGAAGGCCTATTGCGAAATAAAAAAAAAATGTTTCTTCCATAGAAGATGTCCAGGACACTAATTTTACCTCCAGATCATTGGGGCAACTCCTACTGAAAGACTTATTACGAAAACAAAAAAAATTTTCTTCCCGTAGAAGATGTCTAGGTCCCTACTGTTACCTCCAGGTTAACGGTGCAACATCTACAGAAAGGCCTATTACGAAATCAAAAAAAAAATTTCTTCCTGTAATAGATGTCTAGTTCCCTACTGTTACCTCCAGGTCGACGGGGTATCATCTACTGGAGGGCCTATTACGAAATCAAAAAAAAATTTTCTTCCTGTAGAAGATGTCCAGGTCGGTAATGTTACCTCGAGGTCATCGGGGTAACTCCTACTGAAAGACTTAACCCGAAAACCAAAAAAAATGTTCTTCGCGTAGAAGATGTCTAGGTCCCTACTGTTACCTCCAGTTTAACGGGGCATCATCTAGTAGAAGGTTTCTTATAAAAAAAAAATTTTCTTCCTGTAGATGTTGTCCAGGTCCCTAATGTTACCTCCAGGTTAACGGTGCAACATCTACAGAAAGGCCTATTACGAAATAAAAAAAAATTTATCTTCCTGTAGAAGATGGCCAGGTCCCTACTGTTACCTCCAGGTCGACGGGGGATCATCTACTGTAGGGCCTATTATGAAACCATACAAAAATTTTTTTCCTGTAGTAGATGTCCGGGTCAGTAATTTTACCTCCAGGTCATCGGAGCATCATCTACTGGAAGGTTCATTATAAAAAAAAAAAATTTCTTCCTGTAGATGACGTGCAGGTTACTAATGTTACCTCCTGGTCATCGGACCAACATCTACTGCAAGGCATATTACGAAATAAAAAAAAATTTATCTTCCTGTAGAAGATGGCCAGGTTCTTACTATTACGTCTAGGTCAACGGGGCATCAACTACTGGAAAGCATATTACGTAATCAAAAAAAAAAAAATTTCTTTCTGTAGAAGATGTCCAGGTCGGTAATGTTAATTCCAGGTTATCGCATAAATAACTACTGAAAAATCGAATACGAAATTAAAAAAAAAATTTCTTCCGGTTGCAGATGTCCAGGTCCCTACTGTTACTGACAGGTCGAAGGGGCATCATCTACTGGACCTATTACGAAATAAAAAAAAAATGTTTCTTCCATAGAAGTTGTCCAGGACACTAATGTTACTATAATGTTTCTTCCATAGAAGATGACAAGGACACTAATGTTACCTCCAGATCATTAGAGCAACTCCTACTAAAAGACTTATTACGAAATCAAAAAAAAAAATTTTCTTCCTGTAGAAGATGCCCAGGACGGTAATATTACCTCCAGGTCATCGGAGAAATATCTACTTAAAGATCTAATACGAAATTAAAAAAAAAAATTTCTTCCTGCAGCAGACGTCCAGGTCCCTACTGTTACTTCCAGGTCGACGGGGCATCATCTACTGGAAGGCCTATTGCGAAATAAAAAAAAAATGTTTCTTCCATAGAAGATGTCCAGGACACTAATTTTACCTCCAGATCATTGGGGCAACTCCTACTGAAAGACTTATTACGAAAACAAAAAAAATTTTCTTCCCGTAGAAGATGTCTAGGTCCCTACTGTTACCTCCAGGTTAACGGTGCAACATCTACAGAAAGGCCTATTACGAAATCAAAAAAAAAATTTCTTCCTGTAATAGATGTCTAGTTCCCTACTGTTACCTCCAGGTCGACGGGGTATCATCTACTGGAGGGCCTATTACGAAATCAAAAAAAAATTTTCTTCCTGTAGAAGATGTCCAGGTCGGTAATGTTACCTCGAGGTCATCGGGGTAACTCCTACTGAAAGACTTAACCCGAAAACCAAAAAAAATGTTCTTCGCGTAGAAGATGTCTAGGTCCCTACTGTTACCTCCAGTTTAACGGGGCATCATCTAGTAGAAGGTTTATTATAAAAAAAAAATTTTCTTCCTGTAGATGTTGTCCAGGTCCCTAATGTTACCTCCAGGTTAACGGTGCAACATCTACAGAAAGGCCTATTACGAAATCAAAAAAAAAATTTCTTCCTGTAATAGATGTCTAGTTCCCTACTGTTACCTCCAGGTCGACGGGGTATCATCTACTGGAGGGCCTATTACGAAATCAAAAAAAAATTTTCTTCCTGTAGAAGATGTCCAGGTCGGTAATGTTACCTCGAGGTCATCGGGGTAACTCCTACTGAAAGACTTAACCCGAAAACCAAAAAAAATGTTCTTCGCGTAGAAGATGTCTAGGTCCCTACTGTTACCTCCAGTTTAACGGGGCATCATCTAGTAGAAGGTTTATTATAAAAAAAAAATTTTCTTCCTGTAGATGTTGTCCAGGTCCCTAATGTTACCTCCAGGTTAACGGTGCAACATCTACAGAAAGGCCTATTACGAAATCAAAAAAAAAATTTCTTCCTGTAATAGATGTCTAGTTCCCTACTGTTACCTCCAGGTCGACGGGGTATCATCTACTGGAGGGCCTATTACGAAACCATAAAAAAAATTTTCTTCCTGTAGAAGATGTCCAGGTCGGTAATGTTACTTCCAGTTTATCGGAGAAATATCTACTGAAAGAACTAATACGAAATTAAAAAAAAAAAATTCTTCCTGTAGCAGATGTCCAGGTCCCTACTGTTACTTCCAGGTCGACGGGGCATCATCTACTGGAAGGCCTATTGCGAAATAAAAAAAAATGTTTCTTCCATAGAAGATGTCCAGGACACTAATTTTACCTCCAGATCATTAGGGCAACTCCTACTGAAAGACATATTACGAAATGTTCTTCGCGTAGAAGATGTCTAGGTCCTACTGTTACCTCCAGTTTAACGGGGCATCATCTAGTAGAAGGTTTATTATAACAAAAAAATTTTCTTCCTGTAGATGTTGTCCAGGTCCCTAATGTTACCTCCAGGTTAACGGTGCAACATCTACAGAAAGGCCTATACGAAATCAAAAAAAAATTTTCTTCCTGTAATAGATGTCTAGTTCCCTACTGTTACCTCCAGGTCGACGGGGTCTCATCTACTGGAGGGCCTATTACGAAACCATAAAAAAAATTTTCTTCCTGTAGAAGATGTCCAGGTCGGTAATGTTACTTCCAGTTTATCGGAGAAATATCTACTGAAAGAACTAATACGAAATTAAAAAAAAAAAATTCTTCCTGTAGCAGATGTCCAGGTCCCTACTGTTACTTCCAGGTCGACGGGGCATCATCTACTGGAAGGCCTATTGCGAAATAAAAAAAAAATGTTTCTTCCATAGAAGATGTCCAGGACACTAATTTTACCTCCAGATCATTAGGGCAACTCCTACTGAAAGACATATTACGAAAACAAAAAAAAATTTTCGTCCCGTAGAAGATGTCTAGGTCCCTACTGTTACCTTCAGTTCAACGGGGCATCATCTACTGGAAGGCCTATTCCGAAACCAAAAAAAATATTTTCTTCCTGTAGTAGATGTCCAGGTACCTACTGTTACCTCCAGGTCGTCGGAGAAATATCTACTGAAAGATTTAATACGAAATTAAAAAAAAAAATTTCTTCCTGTAGCAGATGTCCAGGTCCCTACTGTTACTTCCAGGTCGATGGGGCATCATCTACTGGAACCCATATTACGAAATTAAAAAAAAATATTTCCTTCCTGTTGATTATGTCCAGTCCTTAATGTTAGCTTCAGTTATAACTGATCGAGATAAACAATTAAATAATCGTTTTAAATATTCGAGGTTAAACCATTTAAAAAAGTAATTAAACACCTATGAAAAAGTTAAACACTATTTCTAATTAATCCGTGTGGTTCCGCAATCACTTTCATAAATAAAAATTCATTTTTTCGAAAATCCAAAAGAGATATAAGAAGAGTTAAGAAATAAAAAGTCTGCCTGTACGGACGTACGGACGTACGTTCAGACTTAAACTTTAAAACCATTAAAAAATTAATTAAATACCTATAAAAAAGTCAAACACTATGTCTAATTATCCCTTTGGGTGCCGCGATCATATTGAATTAAAAAAATTAATTTTTATAAACTATTTAAAAAAATATAACATAATTTATACTTAAATCGTCATTTTGACAGTATAAAATTTTAATATAATGTGGATTTACTTTTGTTCACGATTATTATTTTATTAATATGCATTTAATTATTAATTTTTTTATTATCATAATATTATTAATCATTAGATAGTACTATTAATTGTTAAACTTGTTTATATTAATGAAAATAAAATATAAGATCAAAGATATAATAAAAAACTCTTGATTTTCTTATCCTTCAAAAGAATTTTAAACTATTATTTATTTATATTTTTTCTGAAAATTTGATTACGTGGAAACTAAGTCGATTTTATTTTACACGCGACACTTCCTAATTTTTCACATACACAACGACCCGTACACCATCTAATTCTTTATAAATAAAGAAAAAGTAGGAGAAGGTCGGCCCTGTAAAACGATGATAAAAAAAAAAGATATTTTGGTACAAACACTAATTGTACTCATTAGTAAACATAAAAGCCATATAGATATATATATATATATATATATATATGGGGTATTCACGTGAAGTGGTCCGATCAAAATTTTAAAATGTACCAAATTTTGGGTACACTTTGCAAATGTTTTTCAGAATACAGAAAAAAATTTTTAGGTACTGGAATCTATTTGCTCAAAAGTTATTATAACCTCAAAAAGTGAATTTTTCCATATTTTTTTCAACACCAGCTGGGTTTACCGCTATACAACTCAAAATCTATCAACTTTTACTATAGAATATTATATGTAACATTCGTTGCTAATTATATCTAGAATTTATTCTTCTGGGTTAGAATTTCTAATCTCAAGGTCAATGTTACATAAACTACATGTCAATATTCAACTTAAAAAAAGTGCGAGTGCGCCACCTTTGATTTTTTCATCCAAAAGTCTAAAAGAAAGCTTGGAGCAATACCTTTCAAATGGTCTGTAGCATTTTTATGGCCTCCAATTCTGTAAAAAGTTATGACAATTTAAAGAAAGACAAAAAATTCACAAAAATTAACATGGTAAATCCCATTTAAATTTTTAAAAAAATTTCGTGTTTTTTAAATTGTCATAACTTTTTACAGAATTAGAGGCCATAAAAATGCTACAGACCATTTGAAAGGTATTGCTCCAAGCTATCTTTTAGACTTTTGGATGAAAAAATCAAAGGTGGCGCACTTACACTTTTTTTAAGTTGAATATTGACATGTAGTTTATGTAACATTGACCTTGAGATTAGAAATTCTAACCCCGAAGAATAAATTCTAGATATAATTAGCAACGAATGTTACATATAATGTTCAATAGTAAAAGTTGATAGATTTTCAGTTATATAGCGGTAAACCCAGCTGGTGTTGAAAAAAATATGGAAAAATTCACTTTTTGAGATTAGAATAAATTTGAGCAAATAGATTCCAGTACCTAAAAATTTTTTTCTGTATTCTGAAAAACATTTGCAAAGTGTACCCAAAATTTGGTGCATTTTAAAAGTTTGATCGGACCACTTCACGTGGAATACCCCATATATATATATATATATATATATATATATATATATGTTTATATATATATGCGTGGTTCTCTGTGACATCGAAGATGAAAAAAATAAATATTGCTACAACTGTGGGAATATGTTTTAGAGGTATCCAGTAGTTCTCCTGAATTTTTTCAGATTTTTTCTGGGCCATTATTTTAAGTTACAGAGAGTCAAACTTGACATTTTAGCACTTTTTTGCATTATAAGCCCATTTTCATGAAGTTTTAGCTCCCAAGGGATGCATTTTTCACTAAAAACATAAGTATGACTTTTTTTATAAAATTTTCCGAACTTTTCATTAAAAATACTGTTAAAGACTAAATGTATGCTGTCACACTCTTGTAAGCCATTTAAACCTTAAATAGTGAAAATCAGCAATTCTGCTCCGGACTCTGGTAACCTAATACTGTCTAAAAGATGTCTTTTTATAGTCAGAAACTGCCTAAAAATTTCCAGAGTGGGTCTAAATCATTAAGATCACTTATGGTCAAAATATCCGGGAAAAGTGCCCGAAATATTAATAGAAATGCATATTTGTTGCCTTATAACGATGAATCTATTAGCATGATCATTGCAAAAAAATTTGTGCACTTACCTTGGAGTAGTAGAAATGTATCTTCACTTGTTTCAGTATCCATCTAATCCCCTGTAAGCTGCTAAAAATACAAATATTATTATACAAATGTAAAAAATTAATTTTTAAACATTTATAATGCTGAATTATTAGTTTTACATCCCTTACAAGAATTATAATACTAATCTGAAGGATTACTATAAATATATAAACATCATTATTACAATAACTGAATATACGTATTTAATACAAAAGATATATAAATAAATCGGATATATAATTATAATGAATAATATGATAACGTGACAGTGACAGGTTTGTGAAATCTAAACAATGTATTGCTGAATAATAATAATAATAATGTTGATACTTTTATAGTAATCCTTCAGATTAGTATTATAATTCTTGTAAGGGATGTAAAACTAAAATCCAGCATTATAAATGTTTAAAAAATAATTTTTTATAATTTTATGATAATATTTGTATTTTTAGCAGCTTACAGGGGATTAGATGGATACTGAAGCAAGTGAAGATACATTTCTACTACTCCAAGGTAAGTGCACAAATTTTTTTGCAATGATCATGCTAATAGATTCATCGTTATAAGGCAACAAATATGCATTTCTATTAATATTTCGGGCACTTTTCCCGGATATTTTGACCATAAGTGATCTTAATGATTTAGACCCACTCTGGAAATTTTTAGGCAGTTTCTGACTATAAAAAGACATCTTTTAGACAGTATTAGGTTACCAGAGTCCGGAGCAGAATTGCTCATTTTCACTATTTAAGGTTTAAATGGCTTACAAGAGTGTGACAGCATACATTTATGTCTTTAAAAGTATTTTTAATGAAAAGTTCGGAAAATTTTACAAAAAAAGTCATACTTATGTTTTTTTGTGAAAAATGCATCCCCTGGGAGCTAAAAATTCATGAAAATGAGTATATAATGCAAAAAAGTGCTAAAATGTCAACTTTGACTCTCTGTAACTTAAAATAATGGCCCAGAAAAAATCTGAAAAAATTCAGGAGAACTACTGGATACCTCTAAAACATGTTCTCACAGTTATAGCAATATTTATTTTTTTCATCTTCGATGTCACAGAGAACCACCCATATATATATCAAATACTTTTAATTTGTTGATTTTTATATTATTTTGTCTTATTGAGAATAAATATGTTGTTACAATCACCATTTATATTTTTTTTAATATATTTTTATATTTTTTATATTTTTTTATATTTAATTCTTTACCATGTCATTATTTTATTTATTAATCAATTCAATTAGATTAATCTTCAACTTTTTATTTATTTTGCAAATTTATTTATAAATATCTTTATTAATATTAGTACATATTTTTCTTAAACTTATTAAATAGATATTTTATTCATTATTTCTTAATTTATTTCATTTACATAAAAAAAATTAAGCTTTACTTTTTTTCCCATTATTTATTTCGACTAATATTTATCAAAATTAAAATAATTATAAAATTATATATATACGTTTGAAATATAAAATATATATATATATATATAATAGAGTGTACAAATAACGAGTCAAGTCCCTGTTCGGGCGCCAACTGTTTTTAAGTTTTTTAGCGTATTTGATTTTAAATAAAAAAAAATAGCTAATCAAAAAAAAAATCGGGATTTATCGATTTTTTTTTCCTCTTCCACTAAAAATAACTCAAATTAAGAACTTGAGAAAGAAATTGTGGAGCTTGAGGTACTTGACCCGGTTATACACTCTATTATTTTCTTATTACTATAAATTAACTTTCATTTATTCTAATATTATTTCTGAATAGACTTACCTTTTTCAACAGGCAGGTAGATGTAGGTATATTGGAATAATTAACGCGATTAGTTATAATTACAAACTACCCTAATACAAAATCTCACGTTACAACTCACATGAGATCTCACGTGAGATCTCATTCCAAAATCTCATGTGACTTTTCAATGAAAACACTGCTCAAACTTCCGAAAAAATAAGATATCAATTTAATAGTATGGTGGGTCACTCTTTTAATGATAACACCCCTCAGATAAGCTCAAAAATTAAGGTTTTAAAGAGATTCAGGCATATTTATGTTTTTTTTTTAATTTCTCACGTGAGATCTCACGTGAGAATTCAGGTAAGATCTCATGTGAAAAAAAATTCTCATGTGAGATCTCACATGAAAAATTTAAAAAAATCATAAATATGTCTGAATCGCTTTGAAACCTTAATTTTTCAGCTTATCTGAGGGGTGTTATCACTAAAAAAGTGACTCTTAACCTTTAGACTGCCGGCATTTTTGCCTTATAAATTGATATTTTTGATGTGCAAAATTTATACATAAAAACACCACATATCTCTAGAGTAGTTGTTAAGGTCACAGGTGGCTCATATATGAACCAGTCCGGCTGGCAACGGTCGGGTGAATGTTAAAAATTAAAAAAATTTTTAAATTACTATATATTCATTTTTAACAGAATTTTCTTGATATTACAATGTAATAAGACCCCAAAAATACTCCTTTAGTTATCAATAAAACCGTAAGCATCGCAACTACCCCTAGCGAGGGGGTGAAAATTTCGAAAATTCATTAGTAGGCTGGTTTGGATTTTTTCTACGATGTTTTCTCGTAAACACACTGTAACATGTGTAAAGCATACCCTGAAGTTTGTCCCAACCTATGGAGGTGCCAAAACTACCCCTAGCGAGGGGTGATTTTTTTTAGCGAAGGTAGTTTTGGCATCTCAAATGATCCCGGAAAAATTTAGGGCATATTTCACAAATTTTACAGGTTATTTACTAACAAAATTTCAGTAAAAAGTTCAATAACAATGACAAGTTTAATAACGAGTTTTTAAATATTTCACCCCCGCGCTACGGGTTGTTTGAATACCTCGATCTGAAAATAGTTTCAGCTGTATACTTTAGAGATCAGAAAGCCTACTTATTGAGAAAAATGCATCAAAATATCTATATCCATTATTAAAGCTATAATTTTATTACTGTCCCATATATGAGCCATGCCGAGGCTAAAGGTTAAATTGATTTCTTATTTTTTCGGAAGTTTGAGCAGCGTTCCAAGTGAAAAATCACATGAGATTTTGGCATGAGATCTCACGTGACATCTCACGTGAGTTCTCACGTGAAATTTTGTATTAGGGTAGTACAAGATATGTTTTTATTTAATTTATACAAAGACGGAAAAATAATACGATACAATACAGTACTTCTTTAATACGCAATTAATAACGGTTAATTAATTTACTGGTAAAAATATAGAATACAAAAAGAAAAGAGCTGACTATCTATTGGAGCGGTCAACTATGTACTAACGGTGGTCAGTTTAGGAGCAAAGGAGGAAACCAGGGGAAAAATGTTTCTCTCTCCTAATTAGTTTCTCCTCCCTTCGGTCCTTTTATATTACGCGTACAGAAGGAGAATTGTTCTCTCCTCCTGACGAAATGCTGATGTTATGCATTCTTTTCGGCGATAACGCTGCTTAAACGTATTCGATGCAAGTTTCTAGCATGCTTAGATTTTACTTTAGTATAAACTATATTTTTTTAAACTACGTTATGCTTCATTTAAAAATTATTATTATATTTATTTATTGGATGCTTTTATTTGACTTTTTGTTCTATATTCTAATTATTTACTTTTATCTTTTTTTAAAAAGCCTATTACTTAACACTAACATTCAAGGAACACCTACTGAATGCAGAGTCGAAAGCTGCAGGAGTGGCTAGAGCTTTGTGGGGCATAATGCCCAATATCGGAGAGCCAAGGCAGCCACGTAGGGCTGTGTCAGCAGAGATGGAATTCGGCATGCAAAGATCGCTGGACCCACCGCGTCATCGCTCGATTTGCGGAAGAAAGAAGCGATTTCCAAACCTTTTGGAAGGGGCCTTTAACACCAGAGGGTATTGGGATGTGCCTTCTTGGTTCACAAGAGGGTTGGGATGCCGTAGTGACCTTTACAGCATCCATTGTGAGGCGGCTGAACAACATCAGAAAAGAAAAAGAGCATGCTAGGGGCGACATTAATAGCCGCCCCACATGCACGAGACAGTGAGGTAATTACCTATCTTGAAAGGCCAAACGTGGTTCAGTGGGTATGGGTCACACTGATCGAGTCTCACACTCTGTGCGTAAAAAACATTTGTACCGTCTCCTCTTCAAAATCACTCTCTCACACACACACACACACACAATTACACATAGATATACCAAACACACACATGCTCGTAGATATTAGATACCCGCATTAGCTCTCATGCACACGCACAAATATTTGTTTAATTCATTTCGATTAAGCACTAGATATATTTTAGATACAGAGTGAAAAATGTGATATTGCTACCCATAATAGGTAAAGAAAGTATTTTGCACGTTTTTGACTCGTAAGAAGAGAACTCCTAAATTCAGCAGTGTTTATGAATTTTAGAAAGTTAAAGTCACTCTTAAAGTCACCGGTATTTGTGATTCATAAAAACTAAAAATTCAAAAATCATTTGAATTTATGATTTGCAATAAATATAATAAAAAAAATCAAAAAAATTTGTAATTCTATGTAATAGAAAGTTTTTAAGTCGCTTAGATGTATGATTCGGTAAAGTTGAAAATCATAAATTCAAGCGAGATTAGGATTCGTAGTAAATAATAATCCAAAATCTAAATTGATTAGTGATTCTTAAGTATTCTATTCCTCGACAAGATTCGAGTGTTTACAATCCTGGTAGGAAGCAAGGAAGGTATTTTCATTATTAGGTATATATACTTTAAAAAGATAAAAATAAAAAATTTATTATATTTCCTTCATATTTGAAAACAAAATACAAATTTATATATGCTATTTCATGTCGATTTGTACATCAAATTTAATGTAATACTTCAATTTTGTGCTTCTTGTGTTAGTTTAAAATGTAATTTATAATACTTTAATTTGTATGGAAGAATTAGTTAATTTTTATTTGTAATTTAATTATCTTACAATAATAAAATTTACAGTACACTTGAAAAATAAAAAATTTTCGAGTAAGAATGAGTAGAATTCAATTTGTATAAATGTATAAATGCTTATTTTGTTATGATTATATGACTGGTTTTAGTAGTTTAAACTGTACATATTTAATTTTTTCATAGGTAGGAAAAATCGGAAGAACAACAAATATTCTTCGACCATAAAAGATGGTTTTTGAAGGCAACAATTGTATAGATTCCTTTGGAAGTTGTCGACAGATGATCAGTTTCCATGTTGGTTGTAATGTAAAAAATACAGCATGAGACGTACTTTCTTCCGAATTAAATTATTACAATTCATCGTGCTCCTGTAAAAATATTAAAATAAATTAATAAATTATTTTTGAAAGATCTTTGTAATCATAAATGTAGTATACTGACACTTGTAACATAATAGAATTTTCTGTGTTTTATAATTGTTTAAGACAGTGACGACTTATAAATAAATCAGTGGTATGTATTAGACATAGATTAGGTGTAATTAGATGTTGATTAAACTAAAATTATAAAAACAAAAATGAATTTTAAGTAATAAATTCTTAAGGTCTATTCAATTTCAATGTCTGTAAATTGAATAGAGCCACCATCTAGTCTATAAATTTTGTCGATAGTACGGTTTAAAGCAAAAATTTGTCGTTAATGTTGTTTTAACGCTTCCGTTAAAAATACTGAATAGTTCCCCACGAATATTATCTAATCTAATTAATGAAAACCTATAATTTTTGTAATTGTCTACAAAAATAAGTTTTTGCTGAAGGACATGCAAAGTAGGGTACGTTTAACAAATGTTCGTCAGTACTGTCGAGCAATGTGGAAAGCCTTATTTCAACCAGAAAGCAACGTATAAGAAATTCGTAATAATCCCTTGCCACGCACGCCAATCCGCTTTACAAAGCAGGTTTAAGGTTGCGAATTCTCGCTAGAGTACCCTTTCCCACAGAAAGACATTGTAGATTTCGTATGCACTAGGCTAGAAGTTATGGGCAATGAACGGATAGACAGTGAAGGATCGTCTTGTTCACAGACGAGTCACGATTTTGCCTATATGGTAATGATGCTCGAGCGCGAATTTGGCGTTGTAGAAAGGAGCGTATTGGCTAAGTGATAGGCATCCTTATTTGAGTTAACTATGAGTAATTGAGACATAACAAAACTTTCCGCTACAATTGCACTAGTACTGAAATATAATTTTTGAACAAATTGTAAATTTTAAATTATTTCGGAACAAATACAGAACTCCGATATAAAAACAAGCTAATAATTATTTCACAATAAATAAATGACTAAATAAATATATGTCGATTAAAACAAATGAAAAAAAATTGTGGAGCTTAATAAATAGTTCCTTTATAAAAACATAAGTATATCAAATTCAAATATGCACATTCAAATGTACAAGAAAAATAACAATAAATAATATATTAGTTTCATTTTAAATTGTTATAACAGTAAGCGAGTTATCGATAAGGTGAGTAACGGAAAATACTATAGGGAGGGCAGCGCGCGCACAAACGCGCGAGAGTCGTGCGCGCCCAGCTGACAGTATCAAGATAGCGCGCGCACGGTGTCAGACAGTGTCAACGAAGCCGGGATATTTTTATCGGAAACATAAAAGACTTTTCGAGAACTTTGTATGAGTGTGTGTGCTAGAGTGTTCTCCTCACCACCTTCAACGTTGACGTGCAGAGCTGTTCGTTACAGATAGAGCGGACAGTCTCTACAGGCGTTGTGGCTATTGGAGTGAGAAAGAGAGAGAGGTAGATTCGAGACAAATCCCTCTCGGTCTTCCCGCCGGCTTTCCCGCCGTACAGATTACGGAGTTATATCGCGGTAAATGGTGCACCACGTATAGACCTGCGTGTCCCGTATTAGTTTACCCCAATATACCTGGTACGGCCCAGGTGAGGAAACGTTCCTCCTTACTTCTCCCTCTCGTGACAAATCGCGTTCGGGTAGTTAGGTCGGTAGTAGTGGTTCACGGGAGCCACTTCACGCGAGAAGGCGCGCGTGACGTAGGCAGCTCCTACGTCAGAGCTACATACGTCACACGGCGTGACGTCACAGCCATCAGGTTAAGTAACCGATCGTTCCCGGATCGGTTGCTTATAAATCGACCGCTAGTGATTTTTAACTGATTGTTTTCGCGCTAACCTCGGGGGTAGTCGATGGTACGACTCCCCCTCAGTTGTTATTGTCCGATGTATTAATAATTGTTGATTTACTAAATAAAATGACTCGGCGAAATTATCTTTCTCGCCGACTAACACAATATCTCGCTTGTTAATAATATATTTTCCCGGTCCTTTCCAACGAATACCGCCCTCTCCGGCGTATACTCTAGTTGGCAATTTTGGGCATAGGGCCTAACACACGGTATTAAAGCCAAACGAAGTATTTGGCGTTGTTAACGGCATTGCACGGGAATCAAAGTGACTGTTATATATGTTATAAGAATTTAAAGATACGAGAGTGAAATACTAGAATAAATACAAATTATAATAAACTTAAGTTTAATGAAATAATATAAAATTAAAATAAGTTTTTTTTCTTTATATTTCTATAAAAATAATTTTTGATACGTTTATAAGCTGGCCCGTCCACTTCAAAACTCCCCATAATTAACTATGCCGGAATTTATAGCTAATTTATTGCACCCGAAATAATGTTATTGCTCTAGCCGTTTTCGAGAAACAGCGATATGGCCAACTTAAACCGTAAGCTAGCCAGGCCACAGCTGTAACTTGGTTTGTTTTAATATCCTCAACTGATCCAAACAGCATAATTTATTGCTAATTTATTGCGTTTCGATGGTTCATTGCAAAAATCCTAAAAGTTAATTAAAATGCTAATTACAAAAATCAAGAACCCGCAAATTTTCGCAAATCATGTAAATTTATATTTTTTGCTAATTATTTGCTAAAAGATGTTGTGGCGAGATATTTTGAATTATGAAAACTTTTTCAGAAAATAGTTATCATGGAAATGAAAATTAATTTAATCGTTAAATCATGTACGTATTATTTTTTGCTAATTGTTTGCTAACATAGTGCGGCATTAAATTTTTCTTTACCTTTTCCTTCACACGGATATTCAATTATTTAATAATCCTATAATTAAAAGTAAGTTCGGTCTGATTAAGTCGGGTAACCTGAGGTATGGTTATTTAAAAAAAGAGATTGATAACCTCTGGTGTCTGCATAAGTTTCCATACATACGCGCGCACACACACCCGCCCGTGACGGATTTGCTCCCGTACCGGGTTTGCTGGTCCCGCATCGTGGCGCCTCCCCAGGCGGTGAATCGAGGAATGCTTTCCAGATATGAATGGTACCGAAAAAATCAAATATTCGGTGCGATCCAAAACCAGATAGGGGAAGGCACCCCGAAATTAAACCAATTATGGATAGTGAGGTAAAACAACATTACCCCAAGCGGGCACGGCAGTCTTGTCAAATCCCGCCACTGATTCCGATCGGGTGAAAGCCCCGGTGGTCAGTGCTGGTCCCACGGATTTTGGGGGGGGGGGGGGACCAAACTCACACCGTTAAAATGGTAAGTGCTGCGGAGGTTGGTCACTCGGCCTCTGTAGCATCTAATGCTACGTGTGACCTGCCCTCGACTGGGATGTTGAGTGACGCTGACAGAGCTTTTCTCCGTCTGCGTGAGAAGGTAGACACCCTGGTAGAGTTTGTTCTTAATAAGAACAACATCCACAAAGAGCTGAAGAGTATGGCGAGAGCAACCAGCAGAGCTCTCAATGAATACGCGCGGGTGAACAGTGCTGTGTGTTCGACAGCGCTGAAAACTAAAATGGCGGATGCGCGTAGGGATGGAACGTGCCAAACGTCGCCCATTTTCCGCGCTGAAGAGCGTCAAAGAAGGCCGGTGGAAAGGGAAAAGCCCTCACCACCTCAGCAACCCCCGGAGAAAAGGAAGAAGGGGTCAAAGCAGCCCACTAACAAAGGTGGGCCAGCAGATGCTTCGCCATCCGTTCCTAAGACGGGTGGGAACCAGTCAAAAGTCCCTGACTGGGTCACAGTAGTGAAGAAGGGCAAGAAGAAGAAGAAGATGAAGAACAGCCAGCCGAAGCAGCATGAACAGCAGAAACGTGCCAGCAAACCGGCCAAAGGCACGGCAGAGCCTAAGGCCGGAGTAAGACTCCCACGCCCAGATGCCATCAAGATCAAGACATTTAGTGGGGGCTCTTCCTACGCTGACATTCTCCGGAAGGTCAAGGCTGCACCGGAGCTAAAGGCACTAGGAGAACGGGTCACGCGTATCAGGCGCACCAGGGCTGGAGAGCTCCTTCTCGAACTGGGGCGACCCGGAACGGAAACGGCGGAGCTGAGGACAGTGGTCTCGTCCACCCTGAGTGGGTCAGCAGAGGTCCAGCTGCTGACTCACAAAGTGTCCATCACCATCAGGGACATGGACGAGTCCACAACAACAACGGAGGTGGCCGCAGCGATTGCGGCAAAGATCGGGCCAAATGTGGTATCTCCGGATAATATTAAAACCAGGGGATCCTACAGTGGCACCCTAGCTGCGACCATCCAGCTTCCGGCAGTAGCAGCCAAAAAACTGCTGCAAGACGGGAAGCTCCGGATCGGATGGGTCAATTGCAGAATTCGACTGCGAGAGGTATCCTCGCGTTGCTACCGATGCCACGAATCGGGACACATCGCGAGGGAGTGCAAGAGCGCAGTCGACCGGTCAGCGCTATCGGTGCGGCCAAGAGGGCCACAAAGCAGTGGACTGCGAGGCCAAACCCAAGACCTCGCATGAGGAAGGAGCACACATCAAAAATGATTAAGGTGCTCCAAATAAACCTCAACCACTGCGCTGTGGCCCAGGACCTGCTGTCCCAGCTGGTCAGAGAGGAGAGAGCGGACGTAGCGATCATCAGCGAGGAGTTCCGGGATCTCGAGAAGTCGAACTGGGTAAGGGATGCCACGGGCAAGGCGGCCATCTGGGTATGTGGAAATATACACATCTCCAGAAAGATGGTCGCCCCCCTTCCCAGCTTCACCTGGGTGGAGGTGGCGGGGGTACGCATGTACAGCTGCTACTTCCCGCCCAGCGATTCCACCGAGGACTTTACGAGATCTCTGGATGCAGTCGTCACCAGTGCTCGGTCCTCACGGCTACCGGTCGCAATCGGTGGGGACTTTAATGCTTGGGCGACGGACTGGGGCAGCGCCAAGACCAACGCGCGTGGTCGCGCACTTCTCGAGGCGTTCGCTCTACTGGGGCTGGAGATCGCTAACACAGGGAGAACCCCGACTTTCACCAAAGCCGGCAAGTCGTCCATAGTCGACCTCACCTTCGTCGATCCTAGATTGATGGGGGGAGGGGGACTCGGCTGGAAAGTTAGCGATCGATACACGGGTAGCGACCACCAAGCACTCGTGTACCAGCTCCAGCTGACCAGCGGGAGGACAAAGAGAGCAGGAAGAGGAGCAAGAGAGAGATGGGCACCAGCCACGTTTGATCGTGAGGCGTTCCTCTGCTCCCTTGAGGGGGCAAAAGTGGAGGGAACCGCCGAAGAAAAAGCACGAGGCCTCACGAATGCCCTAACAGCGGCTTGCGATGCCTCTATGGCCGTGAAGTTTAACCCTCGCGGCCGCCCACCGATAATCTGGTGGAGTGAGGACATCGCAGAAAAGAGACGTGAGTGCCTGCGTGCCAGAAGGCTGCACCAAAGAGCGAGGGGAACAGTGCTGTGTGTTCGACAGCGCCGAAAACTAAAATGGCGGATGCGCGTAGGGATGGAACGTGCCAAACGTCGCCCATTTCCGCGCTGAAGAGCGTCAAAGAGGCCGGTGGAAAGGGAAAAGCCCTCACCACCTCAGCAACCCCCGGAGAAAAGGAAGAAGGGGTCGAAGCAGCCCACTAACAAAAATGGGCCAGCAGATGCTTCGCCATCCGTTCCTAAGACGGTGGGAACCAGTCAAAAGTCCCTGACTGGGTCACAGTAGTGAAGAAGGGCAAGAAGAAGAAGAAGATGAAGAACAGCCAGCCGAAGCAGCATGAACAGCAGAAACGTGCCAGCAAACCGGCCAAAGGCACGGCAGAGCCTAAGGCCGGAGTAAGACTCCCACGCCCAGATGCCATCAAGATCAAGACATTTAGTGGGGCTCTTCCTACGCTGACATTCTCCGGAAGGTCAAGGCTGCACCGGAGCTAAAGGCACTAGGAGAACGGGTCACGCGTATCAGGCGCACCAGGGCTGGAGAGCTCCTTCTCGAACTGGGGCGACCCGGAACGGAAACGGCGGAGCTGAGGACAGTGGTCTCGTCCACCCTGAGTGGGTCAGCAGAGGTCCAGCTGCTGACTCACAAAGTGTCCATCACCATCAGGGACATGGACGAGTCCACAACAACAACGGAGGTGGCCGCAGCGATTGCGGCAAAGATCGGGCCAAATGTGGTATCTCCGGATAATATTAAAACCAGGGGATCCTACAGTGGCACCCTAGCTGCGACCATCCAGCTTCCGGCAGTAGCAGCCAAAAAACTGCTGCAAGACGGGAAGCTCCGGATCGGATGGGTCAATTGCAGAATTCGACTGCGAGAGGTATCCTCGCGTTGCTACCGATGCCACGAATCGGGACACATCGCGAGGGAGTGCAAGAGCGCAGTCGACCGGTCAGCGCTATCGGTGCGGCCAAGAGGGCCACAAAGCAGTGGACTGCGAGGCCAAACCCAAGACCTCGCATGAGGAAGGAGCACACATCAAAAATGATTAAGGTGCTCCAAATAAACCTCAACCACTGCGCTGTGGCCCAGGACCTGCTGTCCCAGCTGGTCAGAGAGGAGAGAGCGGACGTAGCGATCATCAGCGAGGAGTTCCGGGATCTCGAGAAGTCGAACTGGGTAAGGGATGCCACGGGCAAGGCGGCCATCTGGGTATGTGGAAATATACACATCTCCAGAAAGATGGTCGCCCCCCTTCCCAGCTTCACCTGGGTGGAGGTGGCGGGGGTACGCATGTACAGCTGCTACTTCCCGCCCAGCGATTCCACCGAGGACTTTACGAGATCTCTGGATGCAGTCGTCACCAGTGCTCGGTCCTCACGGCTACCGGTCGCAATCGGTGGGGACTTTAATGCTTGGGCGACGGACTGGGGCAGCGCCAAGACCAACGCGCGTGGTCGCGCACTTCTCGAGGCGTTCGCTCTACTGGGGCTGGAGATCGCTAACACAGGGAGAACCCCGACTTTCACCAAAGCCGGCAAGTCGTCCATAGTCGACCTCACCTTCGTCGATCCTAGATTGATGGGGGGAGGGGGACTCGGCTGGAAAGTTAGCGATCGATACACGGGTAGCGACCACCAAGCACTCGTGTACCAGCTCCAGCTGACCAGCGGGAGGACAAAGAGAGCAGGAAGAGGAGCAAGAGAGAGATGGGCACCAGCCACGTTTGATCGTGAGGCGTTCCTCTGCTCCCTTGAGGGGGCAAAAGTGGAGGGAACCGCCGAAGAAAAAGCACGAGGCCTCACGAATGCCCTAACAGCGGCTTGCGATGCCTCTATGGCCGTGAAGTTTAACCCTCGCGGCCGCCCACCAATAATCTGGTGGAGTGAGGACATCGCAGAAAAGAGACGTGAGTGCCTACGTGCCAGAAGGCTGCACCAAAGAGCGAGGGGAACACCGCGGTTCCAAGATCGTTCCGCAGAATACGAACAAAAGCGGAGGGATCTCAAGGTGGCCATCAAGGCTGCCAAGAGAAGGTGTTGGCGGGAGCTCTGTGAGGAGGTGGACCACGACCCCTGGGGCAGACCGTACAAAACGGTTATGAATAAGATCAACCCCGGGGGCGCTGTTGCACCCACCGACCCAGTTTTTCTGGACGGAGTCATCCGCCACCTGTTTCCTGAACATCGGAAAAGGGCAGCAGAGACGGGCCTGATGGCCACCATTGGTGCAGCCGAGTCGCCAGACATTAGTGAAGCCGAACTGGGGATGGCCGCTAAAGGTATTTCCGTACGTAAAACCCCAGGGCCTGACGGAATACCTGGCCTGGCCGTCAAGACAGCGGCGATGAGTGCTCCGGGCTTGTTCCTGGACGCATTCAACGCATGCATAAGAGAAGGTTGCTTCCCGGCCCAGTGGAAGACGCAGAGGCTGGTACTCCTACCGAAGGGAAACAAACCCCCGGAGGAGCCATCATCTTACCGCCCGCTCTGTCTACTGGATATAGTCGGAAAGCTCCTGGAGCGGGTGATCTGTGCCAGGCTCGCAGCGGCCATCGGTCGGGCCGGAGACCTCTCCGACTGTAGGCATAGTTGTTGGTATAGCCACAAACGCCATCAATGCTGGTCGGAGTGCAAGGCGGATGTGTGCCATCATAACCTTGGACATCCGGAATGCCTTCAACTCTGCCAGATGGGACGACATCATGCTGTCCCTGCAGCACTTCCAAGTGCCACTCTATCTCAGGAAGGTCACCTCGAGTTACCTCACTGACCGTACTCTGCTCTACGACACGGACGACTGTGTGCACTCCCACAACATCACGGGAGGCGTCCCGCAGGGTTCGGCCATTGGGCCCCTACTCTGGAACCTTGTCTATGACGGCCAGCTTAGGCAGCAACTTCCGGAGGGTGTCTCGATGGTGGCTTTCGCGGACGACGTGGCGCTAGTGGTGGTCGCAAAGAGTGTCGAAGAGATCGAATATCTCGGAGACGACTCTATAGAAGTGGTCGCCACTTGGTTGAGAGACCACGGACTTAGTCTGGCGGCGGAAAAAACGGGAGACGGTGCTCATCTCTCGCACAAAAAAGGAGAGGACCGCCACCTTCACGGTAGTGTAGAACGGATACGGTCGGTGAAAACGTTGAAGTATTTAGGGGTCACACTAGACGCGCGGCTGTCGTTCAAACACCATCTCACGAACGCAGGCTCAAAGGCGGCAAAGGTGGCCCGTGCGCTGGCGGGCATCATGCCTAATATCGGGGGACCCCAGCAACCGCGAAGGTCCCTCCTTGCCTCGGTGGTGAGCTCCGTAATTTTATACGGAGCTCCTATCTGGGCTGATGCCCTGAACAGCACAAGAGCTTTGGTGCTCCGTGTCAGAGAGCCTGCAGGATAGCTGCGCTAAGGGTGGCCCGGGCGTACCGAACCGTATCACATGACATTGCGCTCTCGGTGATCGCGGGACCGCCCCCTTCAACCTCCTGGCAGCCGAGAGAGCTGAAAGACACCGTGAGGGTGGGCGACGCGTAGAAGAGGATCGCTGCCATAACCGATGGTCATTGCGGACCGTAGAGGAGTGGCAGCGGAGATGGGACTCAGCCAGGGACGGCCGCTGGACCTACCGCATCATCCCGCGGATCCGGGAGTGGGCGAGCAGGAAACACGGCTTCGTCAGTTTCCAGCTCGCCCAGGTGTTGACCGGGCACGGATGCTTCCGTAGCTACCTATTTTGTATAGGAGTCTACGGCAGCGCAGAGTGCCCGGCTTGTCCAGGGTGGACGAAGACGTGGAACACGTCCTCCTACGGTGTCCTCGCTTCAGGGAGGAACGGGACCAGTTTCAAATCACTTGGAGCGGTCCCGCCACGTTTGATCGTGAGGCGTTCCTCTGCTCCCTTGAGGGGGCAAAAGTGGAGGGAACCGCCGAAGAAAAAGCACGAGGCCTCACGAATGCCCTAACAGCGGCTTGCGATGCCTCTATGGCCGTGAAGTTTTAACCCTCGCGGCCGCCCACCCAATAATCTGGTGGAGTGAGGACATCGCAAGAAAAGAGACGTGAGTGCCTACGTGCCAGAAGGCTGACACCAAAGAGCGAGGGGAACACCGCGGTTCCAAGATCGTTCCGCAGAATACGAACAAAAGCGGAGGGATCTCAAGGTGGCCATCAAGGCTGCCAAGAGAAGTGTTGGCGGGAGCTCTGTGAGGAGGTGGACCACGACCCCTGGGGCAGACCGTACAAAACGGTTATGAATAAGATCAACCCCGGGGGCGCTGTTGCACCCACCGACCCAGTTTTTCTGGACGGAGTCATCCGCCACCTGTTTCCTGAACATCGGAAAAGGGCAGCAGAGACGGGCCTGATGGCCACCATTGGTGCAGCCGAGTCGCCAGACATTAGTGAAGCCGAACTGGGGATGGCCGCTAAAGGTATTTCCGTACGTAAAACCCCAGGGCCTGACGGAATACCTGGCCTGGCCGTCAAGACAGCGGCGATGAGTGCTCCGGGCTTGTTCCTGGACGCATTCAACGCATGCATAAGAGAAGGTTGCTTCCCGGCCCAGTGGAAGACGCAGAGGCTGGTACTCCTACCGAAGGGAAACAAACCCCCGGAGGAGCCATCATCTTACCGCCCGCTCTGTCTACTGGATATAGTCGGAAAGCTCCTGGAGCGGGTGATCTGTGCCAGGCTCGCAGCGGCCATCGGTCGGGCCGGAGACCTCTCCGACTGTAGGCATAGTTGTTGGTATAGCCACAAACGCCATCAATGCTGGTCGGAGTGCAAGGCGGATGTGTGCCATCATAACCTTGGACATCCGGAATGCCTTCAACTCTGCCAGATGGGACGACATCATGCTGTCCCTGCAGCACTTCCAAGTGCCACTCTATCTCAGGAAGGTCACCTCGAGTTACCTCACTGACCGTACTCTGCTCTACGACACGGACGACTGTGTGCACTCCCACAACATCACGGGAGGCGTCCCGCAGGGTTCGGCCATTGGGCCCCTACTCTGGAACCTTGTCTATGACGGCCAGCTTAGGCAGCAACTTCCGGAGGGTGTCTCGATGGTGGCTTTCGCGGACGACGTGGCGCTAGTGGTGGTCGCAAAGAGTGTCGAAGAGATCGAATATCTCGGAGACGACTCTATAGAAGTGGTCGCCACTTGGTTGAGAGACCACGGACTTAGTCTGGCGGCGGAAAAAACGGAGACGGTGCTCATCTCTCGCACAAAAAAGGAGAGGACCGCCACCTTCACGGTAGGTGTAGAACGGATACGGTCGGTGAAAACGTTGAAGTATTTAGGGGTCACACTAGACGCGCGGCTGTCGTTCAAACACCATCTCACGAACGCAGGCTCAAAGGCGGCAAAGGTGGCCCGTGCGCTGGCGGGCATCATGCCTAATATCGGGGGACCCCAGCAACCGCGAAGGTCCCTCCTTGCCTCGGTGGTGAGCTCCGTAATTTTATACGGAGCTCCTATCTGGGCTGATGCCCTGAACAGGCACAAGAGCTTTGGTGCTCCGTGTCAGAGAGCCTGCAGGATAGCTGCGCTAAGGGTGGCCCGGGCGTACCGAACCGTATCACATGACATTGCGCTCTCGGTGATCGCGGGACCGCCCCCTTCAACCTCCTGGCAGCCGAGAGAGCTGAAAGACACCGTGAGGGTGGGCGACGCGTAGAAGAGGATCGCTGCCATAACCGATGGTCATTGCGGACCGTAGAGGAGTGGCAGCGGAGATGGGACTCAGCCAGGGACGGCCGCTGGACCTACCGCATCATCCCGCGGATCCGGGAGTGGGCGAGCAGGAAACACGGCTTCGTCAGTTTCCAGCTCGCCCAGGTGTTGACCGGGCACGGATGCTTCCGTAGCTACCTATTTTGTATAGGAGTCTACGGCAGCGCAGAGTGCCCGGCTTGTCCAGGGGTGGACGAAGACGTGGAACACGTCCTCCTACGGTGTCCTCGCTTCAGGGAGGAACGGGACCAGTTTCAAATCACTTGGAGCGGTCCCCTCACCCCTGAGGGCATCGGGGCGTGCCTGCTTGGCTCCCAGGAGGGATGGAACGCGGTAATGACCCTCTGTACGTCCGTAGTGGACAGGCTGGGTCTCATCAGAAGAGAAGAGGAGAGAAGAGTTGTGATGGCAGCAGTAGTGGGCTAGTCTAGCCGTTGCCTCCCCCCGTGAAGTAATGCCTTGCGGCGGTTTCCGCGGGGGAATAAAGGTAAGAAAAGAGGTGGAGTTTTAGTGGGTATGCCTATCGACATCCTTCGGTAGGAGAGTCCCACACATGGGGAGTCTCGCATGGCTTCAGTTATGGTTCATTAAGCATTTCTCCACTTCTTCGGAAAAAAAAAAAATAAATAAATAATATATACACAGGGTGTTTCATTTTTATCCATCCATGTAGGTAACCTCTGCAAAACCGAACAATATAAAAAATGACCTCTACAGAGAGGACAGAGAGGGCACCCAACAGTGGCAACGACCTCGACCTTGAACCCCATTTTCAAGGTTATTTGAAGGATTTTTTGTTTTAAATGGGAATCCGTATGACTAACCTTGGTTTCGAAAAGAGCAAAGAATTTCACGTAAATTTTATACAGGTCAAATTTGTGTTGATGTCATTCTGAAGGTCATTAGGTTATCAGAATAGCAGATATCTCGGTAATTCCTCTTCCCCAGTCTCTGAAACTACGAACTTAACGGGGAAATGACGTCCAGAAAAGTTGTAGGGTTTTCGACGACGAACTTGACAGTGACCTTGAACTTGAAGCATTTCAAGGTAAGGTCGAATTTTGAATGCTCCATCTTATATCATGATCCTGAAATTTCGTGAAATCCTGCTTACAACAGTATGCATCGTAATGTGAGTGAAAGGTCATTCCGAGGTCATTCAGAGATCAAGAACCGTTGTGACCCACTTTCCCGGATGTTTGAAAACTCATCATGATAAAGAATTAAAAAAATGTAGGGATTCATGACGCGAATTCGAAAGTTAGTATGAAATTCTGCGTTTAGATATATGTATGATGGTCTGACAATGAGGTCTTACAAGGTCACATAAAGGTCATTTGAAAGTGAAACCAGCAAAACTCAAAAAATAGTATTCTTTTAAATAATAGTTTCTTGCTGTATTTACGTGTTTTTCTTCTTTTTAATTATCTCATACCATCCAGACCATCATGGTTCCAACTGAACGGGAGCGGATACCTATCCTTATTGTTGGTTATGACAATAATCGGTGATTTTATGAGAGAGTGCGCGATCTCTTTAACCAACAGTATAGAGTCGGACAAACTATAATCTTAAAAGATACAGTAAAATTAACGGTACATATCATATAAATTTTTAAAATATAAATGACGGAGGTCGTTGCTGGTGTTTATGTGGATACACTTCTTTAGTTTGCAAGATTTAGCGCTTCTTCTGATTTGGGGTTTCCACGCCCAAATACACACGTCTAATTTGCACTTGGAAATTGTGTTTCCGCATACGAACACTTGAGCAAGGTTTGCACGCTCACTTTACTGTCGGGTTCTCTAGGCCCGAGGTCGGCACGATGCAAAAGTCGAATCTGAGGAGTGCCGTCGTTGTGTGCATTTAAATAAACTTTTCCTGTAACACTTTTTGGTAGAGATCTGATTGATCTAACCAATTAGCGATGAGCGCGTATTAAGTGTTACATTAGAATTTCGCAATAACACTGTTTCAGCATTATCATGATTTCGGTTACTGACATCGTTTTCGTGATATTAATTGCAAAAGCGTTGGTAATAATCGAATATATAGATATTTTAAATACGAAAAATTATTATTATATTTAAATATATGTAACGTTATATATGGATGTCTTATGGAATATCACAAAGTTATTTAAAAGAAGTAATAAACGAAATATGTGAACACTTGAAATGCGATCCTCTGTCTCCACGTAAACGCATAGCGGTTACGGGCTCCTTAACGTTCACGGCTACTATGATTCATAATGTACTTTAATGTCGAAACTTATATTTAAGTTTTGCCCCGTGGGGAAGCTTAAGCTTAAGCAACTATTTGCTATTATTGTTAGCTAATTGAATAGTGAGTTCTTTAATAATTTAGTAAGTAAAGTAGTAAAATAAAATATTTTTTGGAAATTAAAGAAATACGAATCTCGATTATACGGGTTCTTATTACCCCTATATATATGTACGATTTCGACTGATGAAGGAGGGGTAATAAGAACCCGTATAATCGAGATTCGTATTTCCACAACTTCCAAAAAATATTTTATTTTACTACTTTACTTATTAAATTATTAATATATGTATAACTAACAAGAAATTTGAATTAATAATTATTGTTAAGGTTACATACATTGTCATCAGGTTGTTCTTCTTTATAAGTAAAAATACAAGTTTTTAATTTTTTCTTAAAAAATAGTAATCATTATTTATTCTTTTAAAATGAAAGGAAATATTTTTATTTTTTAGAAGCGTAAATAACTCCCTTTACTTTTATTAAAAGTGTAATTTTAACATTTTGTACATTTTTTGATAGAGCATTTTTCTTTATTTACACTTATAAAATGGACGGAAATTTTTACACCTTTCAAACGAGTAATTATTTGCTTTTACTCTTGTCAAAAGTATAATATTGATTTATTAACCTGTTTCTAAAGAGTAATATGAATTATTTACTCCTTTAAATTAACGTCCAATATTTTACACCTTTCGAACGAGTAATTATTTCCATTTACTCTTTTTAAAAGTATAAGTTTTGTATTTCATGCTTTCTCAAGTGTAATTATTCAATTTTATGTTTTCTAAAGTGTAATTATTGCATTTTACTCTTTTCTAAAGTGTAATTTTTGATGATTAACCTTTATTGAAAGTAGAAAGACTATTTTTTACACATTATAACGTCGATTTTTACTCTTTGGGGTTTAGAGTGTAAATTCTTTTATTAATTTCTTTGTATTTTCTATTGTAAATATGCCCATATTTTCGACGCGCAATAATTGCACGCGCTAATTAATCATTTAGCATAATAATTATTAAATTAATAAGTATAATTAATCATTAGATTTAAGACACGTAGTATAGTAAGATAGCTACGCGACTAACACGCGTCGTAAAACGCGAGTTCAACAACCGCGATATAAATAGCCAAGGGTCATTGACTTCTCCTCCACTACTGCGCCTATTGGCCAGTTCATTGACCTCGTTCGGAGTGGGGCAACCGCGTTCTGCGAATGCGCGCTCTCGCATATCGGGTATATAAGTCGCGCCGAAAACCGCTGTAACCAGTCTGGATCAGGGAGCCGCAGGAAGCTGGTCGTGAGCACACGGCCTGACTCAATTTTAGCCCTGGTGCAGGCGCCCGTAGATGCGAACGTGAGCACACGTCCGTAAACCAAACCTACCGTACCGTAACCGCTTTCCGACCGTATCCTCGTGAGCACACGTGGATTATGCCGACCGTATCTTCGTGAGCACACGTAGATTATCCCGACCGTACCCTCGTGAGCACACGTGGGTTATCCCGACCGTATCCTCGTGAGCACACTTACATTATTCCGACCGTAACTTCGTGAGCACACGTAGATTATCCCAACCGTACCCTCGTGAGCACACGTGGGTTATCCCGACCGTATCTTCGTGAGCACACGTAAATTATCCCGACCGTATCCTCGTGAGCACACGTGGATTATCCCGACCGTATCTTCGTAAGCACACATAGATTATCCCGAACCGTATTTCCGTGTGAACACACACGATAACCGTTAGTACTTTTAGGAAACTAGTTATAAGGTAGCATTGTAAAGTTTTTAAGTCGCGTAGTACTAAGTATTGCTTATTTATTTGATTCTAGATTAACTAAGTTCGCATCCCAGTCAGCAGGGGAAATGGCGATTCCATTTATTTTTCTATTGTACACAACTTAGCTATACAAATATATATATAGTTAGTCTTTTACAATTACATTACGGTATAATTATTTCAATTTTCTTCCTGACGGAATCCTGGAATCTGAGCAAGACCCCGGCGAAGATTCACTCCGTTACATTTGGGTCGACAAATTGCAGCGAGAACCCAGATGACGCATGAAAACATTCGAGACTTCACCACAGCATTATTAACCCTAATGCGTCGAAGAGAACAACGATCCAGAAGAACAGCTGGATAATTTGTATTATAATATGAAAGCCGAACTCCGAATTCACATCTGCCGCTCCGAAATAAGAAATGTAAGTGATTTAATTGAAAGAGTGGAAAAACATGAAGCTAATGTACTAGAGATCAACCGAACATACAAATAACAAAAAGAGATAATGAGCATCACCAAAATCAACACAGCTTACAAACGAAATGAATGTTGCTGGCGCTGTAAACAACGTGGGCACAACCGTAGTCAATGCCGAAATCCGTGGAAACTATTTTGCTCGGTTTGTGGAAAGGACGGTGTCTACACGAAATACTGTCATAGAACAAGTCAGGGAAACGGGTAGAGGACCGAGTCAACCAGGCCAATGACTCGGTCCACGAATGAGAAAACCGGTTCTTCGTCACCGTAAATATAAGAGGCCGACGTTTTAAGGCACTTATTGATTCCGGTGCCGTTAGCTCCTTCGCCAACAGAGCCGCGACCAACTGGTGTTTGGCCAAAGGATGGGAAAAAATGACGAAAGAGAACCGAGCCGTATTGGCCGATGGTAGTGTAATACCACTCGAAGACAACATAGCCGGTCCATGTTGGATAAGGGGCAACAAGATACTTGGCAATTTTCACGTCATGCCCACCGTTCGGCATTATTTCTTGTTAGGAATGGATATTTTGCCAAAATTAGGATTTAAAAAGACCATTCAGGGTAAAGAATTATACCCAGGAAATGGCCCGTTGAATTCCGATATATGTCAAGTTGAAAGGACACCAGGATTAGTGGATATTAATACAAAGGATAGAAAAGTAATGGATGAAATTATCGATAGAGCTCGGAATGACTTTAACATATGGACTCCGGCTTAGCGACCCTACACCGATAAAACAGCGATACCGCGCTCGAGACCCCGCTATGCTGAAAGTAATTAACGAAGAAATTGACAAAATGTTGAAAGAAGGAATTATAGAACCATCTACCAGTCCGTGGAGCTCGCCAATCGTATTAGCAAAGAAAAATGATGGCAAATACAGTTTTTGTGTAGACTTCAGGAAACTTAACGGGGTAACAATCAAGGACGCTTACCCACTTCCAAAGATAAACGCCACATTAGATAAATTATGAGGAGCTCGATATCTAAGTACCATAGATTTAAAAAATGGGTATTGGCAAGTACCACTCGAAGAGGACAGCAAACCATTAACCGCTTTTACCGTACCAGGCCGACACTACCAATTCAAAGTCCTTCCGTTCGGATTACATTCTGCCCCGCCGCCTCTCAACGCATGATTACCGAAGGAGTGGTAACACCAGAGCTAGAACCGCAATTCTTCTGTCATTTAGACGACATAATCATTATTTCGGAAACATTTGAAAAACATATTGAACTGGTGGAAGAAGTCCGGCGCCGCTTAAAAGCGGCAAAACTCCGACCAAACTGGGAAAAGAGCCAGTTTGGGAGACGACGGTTACGTTATTTGGGTCATGTAATTGACTCAGAAGGTAAAGGAATTACGACGCTTTAACGGAATGTTATCATGGTACAGACGATTCATACCCAATGTATCCAAAAGAACCGCACCACTTAGTAAATTACTAAGGAAAAATACTGCTTGGACTTGGGGGCCTGAACAACAAGAAGCATTCGATGAAATAAAGGAACACCTGACAAAAGCTCCCGTATTAACCTGCCCAGATTTTGAGAAAGTCATGTGTCTACAAACCGATGCCAGCAAGGATGGTTTAGGAGCTGTATTAACTCAGGAAATAGACGGACAGGAGAGAGTTATTGCATACGCCAGCTGAACCCTCAATAAAGCAGAGAAAAATTATTCGACCACCGAGAAAGAATACCTAGCAGTGAAATGGGGCATATGGAAAACGAAGGACTACTTGGAAGGTTACCACTTTATTGTACTAACCGACCATCAGTCGCTAAAATGGTTAGAGAAAATCGACAACCCATCAGGAAGACTCACACGATGGAGAATGGAGTTAGATCAATGGGATATGGTGATTCGGTACCGAAGAGGAGCAAACAATAACGTAGCAGACGCACTTTCTCGACAACCTGTCGAAGTATGCTCAGTTCATACCAGTAAAAATTGCTCATGGTATACCACCAAGCTTAAAGAAGTAAGAACACGGCCGAAAGAAAATCCAGAGTATTGTATAAGAAACGGAAAGTTATACCGACACATATTGCATACCCTAGATTTCAACGAAGAAGACCCGAATGAACAATGGAAATTGTGTATTCCGACCGATGATCGCCAACGGATCCTGCAAGAATGCCACGATGAACCTACTGCTGGAAATTTAGGAATTAGTAAAACATTAGTTCGCCTTGCTCGCTATTATTATTGGCCCGGTATATTACGCGACGGAACCAAGCATGTAAGAAACTGTGCCAAATGCCAGGAATATAAAGTCCAACAACAGGCACAAGCTGGACTAATGCACGCTACTAATGCATAACAACCATGGGAAATGGTTTCGATTGACTTAGTAGGTCCGCAACCACGATCGACCAACGGAAAAATACTTAGTAGGTCCGCAACCACGATCGACCAACGGAAAAATATGGTACTTGCCATGCAAGAACGTTTCACTAAATGGGTGGAACTCAGAGCATTAAATAAAGCCACCGGAAGTGCCGTTGCAAAAGCCATTAAGGAGCAAATAATCCTACGCAGTTAAATCCACGCACGGGTGACATTCGACATGCCGGCGCAGTAAAATTGGTAAATTTACACACTCTTGCGTTAATTAAAATAGTAATTTTGTACTTTAATTTCTTTTTTTGGTTTCTACGATTGTAAGAGTTAATAATTATAAAATTAATAAGTATAATTAATCATTAGGTTTAAGACTCGTAGTATAGTAAAATAGCTACGCGACTAACACGCGTCGTAAAACGCGAGATCAAAGACCGCGATATAAATAGCCAAGGGTCATTGACCGCTCCCCCACTACTGCGCCTATGGGCCAGTTCATTGACCTCATTCGGAGTGGGGCAACCGCGTTCTGCGTATCGTTACATGGTTCAATGTGTTTTTCAAATGTTTCTGAAATAATTATTATGTCGTCTAAAGGACAGAAGAATTGCGGTTCTAGCTCTGGTGTTACCACTCCTTCGGTAATCATGCGTTGAAAGGCGGCAGGGCAGAATGTAATCCGAACGGAAGGACTTTGAATTGGTAGTGTCGGCCTGGTACGGTAAAAGCGGTTAATGGTTTGCTGTCCTCTTCGAGTGGTACTTGCCAATACCCATTTTTTAAATTTATGGTACTTAGATATCGAGCTCCTCGTAATTTATCTAATGTGGCGTTTATCTTTGGAAGTGGGTAAGCGTCCTTGATTGTTACCCCGTTAAGTTTCCTGAAGTCTACACAAAAACTGTATTTGCCATCATTTTTCTTTGCTAATACGATTGGCGAGCTCCACGGACTGGTAGATGGTTCTATAATTCCTTCTTTCAACATTTTGTCAATTTCTTCGTTAATTACTTTCTGCATAGCGGGGTCTCGAGCGCGGTATCGCTGTTTTATCGGTGTAGGGTCGCTAAGCCGGAGTCCATATGTTAGTAGCGGCGTGGGACCCTGAATCTCGTTAAAGTCATTCCGAGCTCTATCGATAATTTCATCCATTACTTTCCTATCCTTTGTATTAATATCCACTAATCCTGGTGTCCTTTCAACTTGACATATATCGGAATTCAACGGGCCATTTCCTGGGTATAATTCTTTACCCTGAATTGTCTTTTTAAATCCTAATTTTGGCAAAATGTCCATTTCTAACAAGAAATGATGCCGAACGGTGGGCATGACGTGAAAATTGCCAAGTATCTTGTTGCCCCTTATCCAACATGGACCGGCTATGTTGTCTTCGAGTGGTATTACTCTACCATCGGCCAATACGGCTCGGTTCTCTTTCGTCACTTTTTCCCATCCTTTAGCCAAACTCCAGTTTTAAAATTTATAAAAACTGTAGCAGTTGATCAGCAGGTCAATGACAACAAGCGCATAATTATTTGTAATCGTATAAGGAAACCGACAGACGTTTATGCATGTTTAATACTCTAAATTAAAGCTAATAATTTAAGTAAACAATGTTAAGGGAACAAGTCTACGTTGAAAGAAACATTTAATAAGTGGCAAAAACTTTCTTTTTAAAACTGTACAATTAACGTTTTAAACTCGTGTCGTTTTTTTCAACAAAGACGATTGTCCTACATTTAGAAAATAAAATATTTTGTACAATAATTTTCAGCTAAATGATGAATAAAAAATTAATTAATCTAAATGGAATATACCTGTAAGTTTAATAAAAAAAATCTTATGATAATTTGTTACTTTTACTCATTTTACAATAATTTAACAAGAATCGTTGAAAGAAATCATCTCATGTAAAAACGTTTTATGTTGAAAAAGTTCTATGAAGTTATCTCTTTATTGCTGGAAATAATTTATTGCCAAGGTATTTTTGACCTTAGGCATTTATCTGTACCTCTGCAAGTATGCATATTTTGGATGTACGTCTATCGGATTCAAATAATACATGGTGTAAGGAGCCGAAGCTGCCCGTAATTCACTTTACCAAAAAAATGGATTTCCTTCTTATTAACCGCTTATTTCCGTCTTATAATCCGTTCTGTTACTGGATTACAGAAGTAATAATAGCTTGTTAGATAAATTAATGTAAAAAATTATTTCGAATTACCCGCGCCCACTTGGACAAATTTCTAGCTCAGCTGTCGCACAGATCCCCCCTCCAAAAAATGCGAGCCGGCCTTTCCACGCCTCTGGCGCAATGACACTCTGGCGATTTGACATGGACCCGACGAACGATATAATATAATTAATAATCCACTTACGAATAAGGATAATTTACAAAATTACGTATTTAATATTGAAAATTTATTGCAACATATAGAAGTTGACGATTTAATTTCGAATATAAAATGTATATTTCTAATTGATAGTAGCGCACAAATAAATCTTATTAAAAAAAATGATATTTCAAGTAATATGATTAATAATAATAAAATAATACTAATATTAGTTATAACAATGTTATTAGAACTTTAGGAAGTATTAATTTACCAATAAATAGAATGAATTTTGGGTTCATGTTGCTCCAGAAGATTTTTCAATTCCGTATGACGGTATATTAGATAATAAAATTCTTATGCATCAAAAACTTTATTTAGATAAAGATTATTTAAAGATAAATAATAAAAAATATTTATTAAATAATATTAAAACTAAATTAAAAATATTGTCTAATAGAATAAAACATTTAACTTTGAAGAACGTGGAAAATTCAGTAAGTGTAGAAATGACAGAAAATTTAAATAATTATAAAAACACATTAATTGAAGGTATTGTAGATCTTGTAAATATAGTTAAAAATATTACAGAACGATAACTTAATTGATCTTTCAAAGATCGATTTTTCTACAAAAGATTTAATTGATTTTTCTGAAAATTACAAACTTCGAAGATTTAGTAGATTTATCTGAAATTAATTATACAAAAAGTTTGATAGATTTTTCCACAAATAATGATACAAATAATTAAATTCTGTCTGTTACAAATGATTTAAAAGATTTTTCTAATATTGAAGCAACAAAACATTTAATAGATTTATCTGAAATAAATGATAAACAAGATAAAGTAGATTCATTTATAGATAATAAAGAAAATATTATTGAATTTATATACCTTGTAGAATTTTTACAAAATAAAGAAAATAATATTCAATATTTTCTCGAGAATATGAATATGGCAATTTCTAATTGTAACGAAAATTGTAATTTTAATAATTACACAACTTTTCAAGAACCTTTAAAAGACTTTCTTTTCATTTATTGATTTAGTGTCGCATCCTTCGACTTGTGTATTAGCGACTACATAACAAGTTAACAAATATGTACATGATTAATATATTATATCATAATAAAATTACATTGTATTGTATATTAAATATTCTGTCTGTAGTTAATTATTATGTTGCACTTATGAATTTTACTTTTTTTTGCTTTCTAGATTGTTTTGTATATTGAAGTGTTTGCGTTCATTCTTAAATTTTGTACAGACTTATAATATATGTTTTATTGTTAAATTTGCGTTGCACTGTTCACATATTGGTTGTAGATCTTTATTAATCAGGTGTTGATGGGTTATTTTCGTGTGTCGTATTCGAAGTCGTGTGATAATTACCGGGTCTCGGAGTAGATCGAGTATTTCCGCAAGGTGCTCGAGTGCGCCATCTCCACCGTCGTCGTCTACTGCGCATGTGTGACGGTTGAGGTTGGGACGCCGCCAAACCCCTCGTTGTGTTTATATCGGCATCGGGTAGGCCAGATATCCTGCGACGACCTGGGCTCGGTCCCTGGCCCACGATACCTCTTGGCCGTGGTCTGGTTTGTCCCGGCATATCTTTCCGTCGGATTTCGGGCGTCCGATCTCTCCGTTCTTGTGCACTACAACATACCTGTACCGCGGGTACTAGTGTTTTTATAAGTACATCAGTGCACTTCGGTCCCCGGCGAGGGATTCGCTACCTGCGTCGCGATCGCGATCTAATTGTTTAATTAATGTACGCATATGACTTGTATTTATATGTAAGCCACTTACCATCAATGGAATTACGGTCTTGCCTAATTATCATATAGTCCCTTATCTGAATGACTGCATCCTCAATCCTCGAGTCAAGCCTAGACTCCGTTACCCTGAAGAGATTATGGGAGGGAAAATCAGAAAGAACCTGACGAACTTGATCAATGTGAGCCCTGAGAGAGCCCACGTTGAGAAAGTCCGCACGCAATTTTCCTACATTGGCATCCCTCGACTCTCCGATGGCACTCCGATGCAGTCAATTTTCTTTAGAAAGAGCATTATTGTTGTGATTATTACTGTTTTTGGTATCATTATCATTATTGCTACCACCACTATTACTCTTGTTAACATTATTATTAATTGCTTGTAAGCAATCAGCTAGGAAGGTGTCAGATTTATTTGTGTGAGAAAATTTGCTTTTATATTTATTTTCTCCATTACTTCTATTATTATTTTTTCCACTCTTTTTCTCCGGTATATCAGCCGTGTCACCGTCCCTGTCTGATATTTCATGGTACAGATTTTGTTCGTCATTTTTCGTACCCCCGATAATTTCAATATATGCCTCAGTTAATCCTTCCAGTTCTGTCAAATTATTAAAAATGAGGGCAGCTGTCCCTTCCCGTACTTTAATGTAAAAATTGCCAAATTTATGCCAGACATACTTAAATCCCAGCTTTTTAGCAGAAATTTTCAGTTCCTTGAATTTTTGGTATTTTTTTTATCCAGATATTCATTGATATATATAGAAGAACGGGGAAGAGCAGTAACCCATGGAAAAAGTGAGCTGTCAAGATCCGAAGTACAAAACGCTGTTCGCTTACTTTTCGCTGTAATAATTCCTCCATAGGAGTCACCATCAGAAAGTCCAACCAACAGAGCGGAGACATCTCTCGGACCGTCTCCGATTTGACCACGCGAAAGTGTACGAGTGGATAGAATATTTTCAGGTTGTATAGGGTACGATCGTGCCAAAAACAGCATTTACAAAATGCTCAGATGTAATTGAGGGAAAAACCTCCCCAGTACGACGCGAAATTACTAACTTCTTGTTCTGGGTACCTTCGCACACCTCTCGCAAGTATAATTACCCAAAGACGCAGTACGTAGTTCTTCACATGGTTCAGTATATTGCATATTAGATTGGGCATGTGTCTGTGTTTGTGTTTCAAGTAAAGTGAGATCGGAGGCGGTACTCGCCACCGTAGCAACACCGGAGTTTAATATTTCAATATTAGTATTAATTACTTCAAGATCATCATCCAATCTATTAACAAAAATTGAACATTTACTGCTAATTTCAGTCAAAGCATTGTTTCGAAATATCCTTTGAGAATCTAACAATTGCTTTTGAAATTGAGAGAAAGATAACTATATAACGGATAGTAAATCGGATAATGCAGATCGATATTCAGTCAGAAGCAAGTCTTGACTATGTATTCTATCTACAACATCACGCATATTTTTCAAATTATTTTCAAATCCTGGCGAAACTTTTAACCTTTTAAGGACGGGGATATTCACGTTGATATTCGACTTTTTTATACAATATTTGTGTATAAAATGAAAACGTATGTCACGTGGAGAGCCTGATAAAATTGGTGGTCGATATATCGACCAGTCCCGTCTGGATCGTAAAGTCCAATGTTAAAAATTTAATTTGGCAAGTTAAGAGTGCTTTTAGATGTATTTGGATGCGCTGAATATGAAAAAAATATCAAAAAATGTTCAGGAGACATCCTTGACCTTGAAAATTGTATTTCAAGGTCAACTTTATTACTTGTAGTATTTTAGTCCAAAAATAATAGCATTACATGCATTTTTATCACTGATGTATTATGAAAATATATATTAGTTTTCGCTGTTAGCATGATCCAGAATCAACAGCGTGGATGTGGCGAAAATTTGATTTCTTTGGGGTGATTTATTTCCGTGAGTCCCCTTGCCTCTCACCTCTAATTATTGACTGTATGATAATGTCTCCATTGTGTGATATTCTTCAAGACATGGAGCTACGCATAAAGGAATATCACAATCAGAGCACATGTATTTTTTTCGACTACTAATTTTACGTAAAGCACACAAGTGACACCTTCGACTTGTAGCAAACCTTAGAAAATGACGGCTAACAAGATGAGAAATGCTATCATTAGTATTATCCAATTTCAATAATGATCTAACAACCGATATTCGGAATGAAGGAAAGGGTCTTTCATTTTTCATTTTATATAAAGAATGAGCGTTAGATAAACTTAGATCAATAAGATGGAAAAATAACTTGCGATACCATTTTATTGTTTTTCTAACTGTTTCGGTTATAGACAATTGTCTATCTACATTGTCAACACCACCCATATTTTGGTTGTATTCATGGATGCAACGTGGTTTTATAATATCCTCATTGGTTTGATAGTGTTTTTTGCCAGTGGTACAGAACTCAGGTTCGTGCACAGTTGTAAGAATGCAAACACTACACTTATTTTGCCACCTCATTGTCATCCACAAATTATTATGAGCAACTTGAACTTCACCTCGCTCCAATTTATTTTCTAATTCAGGAATTCCTTTTCTATTTGTTCTTACCGTTTATACCAGTTATCTATGTATATGATATGACCCTTGTAAAAATAAGGGTGTAAGAAATGAGCGACAATATCCCCAGTAACACCCAAATCAAACTTCTAGTAATCAGTATCAGCGCCAGTGTAGACAATAAAACCCAAAATGAATCCAGTCTCACAGTGTATTAATTCAAAAAGTTTGATGCCAAACCGATTTCTTTTCAAAAGAATATATTGCTTGAATCCAAGCCTGCTTTTCCATAATACTAGGCTTTCACCTATGCACAAATTTTTGCCTGAAATAAGAGCTACTGAGAATTTACTGTGTAGATAGTCTATTATTGGTTTTATTTTCATTAAAAGATGGTGAGCGATTTCCAAGGTATCATCATTATCATGAAAATGTAAATGGCGTAAGATTGCAAGAAACCTATCACGAGACATTATTTGACCGAAAATTGGAGTATAAGGCAGAGGATCTTTAGACCAATAGTCTTTCAAGTCACCTTTTTGAATATGGTCCATTAGAATTGAAAGGCCAAGAAAACATTTAAATTCAACTTTTGTAAGAGGAGACCAAGTTTTCTGATGGGATTGCCGATCTTCATGATTCTGACTTTCATAGCGATTCGTCTCATCTATAATTCTTTCAATCAGAGTGGAAAAAAAGTATTTAAAGTAATTGATTGCTTTATTCCCCGATGTAGAGATGTTAGGATTTATTTTAGAAGTACATTGAAAATCTTTGATTGATGGATAAAAATACGCGTTTTCAAAAATTTGAGTATCATCATAACCATTTTCTACCAAATCAACTTCATGAATTTTCTCATTCTCCAAATCTTATATTTCAGGTTCAGAGTCGCCACTACACCAAGTTGCAATATCAGCCATTTTATCAAAAATAATTGCTTGTTTTTTTTGACAACTTACAAGGGGAGTACTTGACCTCCGGGAAACGGATCTTATCCTAACTTTGGTATGTCTTTTATAATATAAAAATGTGAAGAAAGCCAAGTTATCTCTTGCTAATGGCCACTTTTAAGGGAGTTATTCGACATTAAATAATAATGACAGTAAAAATTACTTCCTAATTGATTGGTTACAACTCGGAAAAAAATGTAGATACGTACTCAAACCAAAAACCAAAAAAAAGTTGAGTTCAAGTAGATATGCTTTAAAAAAAGAAGCTCATATTGCTTAATTTGGAGCAAAGTTATGAAGAAAATAAGAAATTGAAGAAATTTCCAGAGTCAAGTTATTTATTGAACTGCACAACGTTAAAGCAATCGATAACCCTATCCAAATTAAAAATATATTGTTTCTTTTGGCCTAATAATCTTTAATTTCTTATTTTCTTCATACGAAGGTGGATGACGAATAGATGTGCGAGTAGCGGATGAGTCATTACGTAAAGTAAAATATTGAGCGAGGTCGTCTGGAGAATTATGAGAAATGATATTATACGCAGTGGAGGCTATGAACAGAGTCCTGCTAGACTCGACCGACAGCCAGCCCAGATACATACGATAGGGATCACATTAACTTTCCATGGAATGTTGCTCCAGACAACACGGACGCAGGCAATTTCAACTGCAGGCCAATCAGTTCAACTTTAGATTTCTGGTCACGTCAACATCATTATCGACCGCACATGCATAATCAAAGTCAGGAAAGATGAGGGTTTCAACTAACCTCGTACGTGTCTGCCGAGAAAAAGCTTGTTAATAATATCTAAGCGAATAAAGTATCTTGTAAATGCTCTGGGAAATCGTCACCACCTGTCTCGACCAATCAAGCAATGGCGTAATTCAAACGCCGAGATCTCTCACAGTTGTTTCATAGTTAAGTGGTTCATCGCCTATCCTAACCCTCAGTGCAGTATCCCGGTTGGTGTGTGCAACGTAGGCTTGACTACCCAGGATCATCACTTTAGTTTTATTTATATTTAGCCGTTGTTTTTGACTCGATTGGTGACCGCGCTTGCGTCCTCGGTCATATGTTGAACGCCTACATTAAATTTATTAGACTGCTTTAGAACAACTGATAAATCATTTATGAATATTGAAAAGAGCATCGGTCCTAAAACACTGCTCTGAGGTACACCCCTGGACGTACCTAACCAACGCGACAGCGATTACCAGTATACAACGCTTTTGGAGTATCCTACTCTGCTTACTAGGCCTTACACATGTATTTAAAAATCGTTGTCGTTTGGAATTAAGATAGTCTGGCAAATCGTCGTATACAATACACACATAATCAAAGTGAGGTAGTATTAAGACAGTGACTAACATCTTTCCAACAAAATAAGAAAGAAGATTTCCTTTATTTCTTAATTTATGAAATAGACGATGTACTCGAGTAATTACATTTGATACATGGGAGTTCCACTGTAAATTTTCATTAATTACAAGTGTTAGATTTCGTACTGACTTGACTAACTCAATTTTATTGTCACCTATGATTATTGCAGGCAGCTGGTCCCGATTTATAAGCCTGAATTGCTGAGACGAACCTATTAGCATAGCTTTAGTTTTACTAAAGTTTTAATCTAAGCCATAGGTATAGGCCCAGTTTGCTATCTTTACACTATCATGAATAAGCTAAATATTAATGGCTGTAGTGCACTCACTAGGATTAGCATATAGATACAATTGCAGAACCATAAAAATAAGAAAAATTAATGGTCCAGGTGTTGAGCCTTTTTGTATCAGACGTGGTATTAATAAATTGCGAAGCGATGCCATTTAGGTCAATGACAGCCTGGGTGTTACCAGTAAGAAAAGAGTGAAGCCATTCAATTACCACATTTGCAAAATTAAGGATTTTAATCACACGAAGAAGTTCGAAATGATTTAAAGTATCAAAAGCTTTCTTGAAGTCAAAATGAATAATGAAGGTAACCAACCCATGATCCATACCTAAATGAATATCCTCGGTATGATTTAGTAAAGTACTTTGGGTACTGAATGAACTACGAAATCCAAATTGAGAAGGTGATAAAATATTATTAGCTTATAAATGATTGATGATTTATGGAGGTACTATCTTGTGGAAAACTTTCGAAAAATGAGCCAGATTTGCAATTGGTGTGGTATCTGAAGGTGATAAAGGTTTGGAGAATTTAGCAACAGAAATAATCGACGCTGATTTCCACATTTGAGGAAACTTATTCTTTGATAAGGAGAGAGGTTAAATAAAGCTGTAAGGGGTGGCGCAATTATCTAATAATATCTTTTTGAGAGGCTGACTAAGGAGTAATGCCGAATTAGGTCTTTAGCTGTATAAAAAACTTCAGTGAAGAGTTAGAAGTATTTCTTATAATATAATGCCTAGGTTATTCAGTAATCGTCAACATTGTGATTTATCTAGAAGTTCCGACACGCTTGAGCTCCTTCCGCATAATTTTATACTGACTAACAAGGAGAGGTCACACCCTCTGGAAAACGGATCCTTACCAAACTCTAGGATATAATTTCTACTATAAAATCATGCAGAAAGCCGGAGTTTTAGTGTCCAATGGCCATTTTTACGATAGATATAAGCAAATAATGAAAAATCTCGCCAAAAAAACCGTTGAGTTTGAATGCTTATAACTCAGAAACAATCAAAGATGTACGTATAAACTAAATCATGAAAGAAAGCTGAGATCGAGTAGATACGTTTTAAAAAAAAGGAAGCTCAAATATTTTAATATGGTCAAAAGTTTTGGGAGAAATAAGAATTAGACGAAATTTTGGGCTAAAAAAATCATTAAATTGTAACTTTAAATTTTCGATACAATTTTTCATTATTTGCTTATATCTATCGTAAAAATGGGCATTGGACACTAAAACTCCGGCTTTCTGCATGATTTTATAGTAGAAATTATATCCTAGAGTTTGGTAAGGATCCGTTTTCCAGAGGGTGTGACCTCTTCTTGTAAGTAAATGAGGATCACGACATGTCGTGGCTCTTTTATACAATCGATTACATAATTTGCATTTGGTTTTAAGTTGAGAGGTATGCCATGAAGCTTGACGCGAAAGAATATTATGGAGTGTACTAAGATATGTATCAACAATATAAGATTCAATAGGGATGGCCAAGATAGTATTAAGATCAGAAAAAAAGAAAAAGCAGAAAAGTTGGCAAAGTCACGATGAGTAAAAGGTTTATAAGCGGAAATATGAGAGACTATATTATAATCAATAATAATGAAATCATGGCCATTGATAAAAGGACTGTCAGACTGTTTTGTAAAGTTAATTTTATCTTGAGAGTCGACTAAAAAAACATCCAGCCGCGCGGCAGTATCATCTCTATGATGTGTTGCAGTGAAAGGTACAATATAATATGAATTTTCAGTAATTAAATTTTTAAAAGTGTGTACTATAATAATCATCTGTTAGCAAATTAGAGTTGAAGTCGCCAGCAATAATTATATTTTTATGTAGATGAGAATAATCTTGTAAGGCACTAAAAAATATTATAAGAACGTGGCCGCAGTGTAAATAAATCACAGTCGGCATACAAAATTTAAGATATCACAGTCGGTTTATGTAATATTTCAGTCAAAACTTAAAATTAAAATACAGTGTTTATCACAGTAAATCAAAATCATAAAATAATACAAATAAATTAGCGAACGGCATATCCATCAGTCAAAGTTAAAAACGAGCTGCAGCATTCATTTATCACACATTTAACCCTTAAACACAATCACACAATACTAAATAAATAAGTAAATAAATAAATAAAACATAAGGTGTATACAGGACGGTACATAACAAATAAAAACTTAACATAATCTAATCGAGTGCCAAGAAGCGTCTCCGTACCGCAATCTTAAAACCCTTTAATGAGGGAAGACTACGGATCTCCGTCGGCAAAGAGTTCCATAGATGCACACCTTGAACTTGTAGGGAACGTATTCCTGTCTCAGTATGCATCAAGGTAGGCACGAGTTCTCGTGTAATCCCCCAACTAGAATACCTGGGTACGCATCTTGAAAAGAGACTATCTAGATACGTCGGGGGATGCATGTACACTATCTTGTACATAAGTACCACCATAAAGTATTGTCTACTCGAATCAGTAAGCAGCCAATCCAAGGAATGTTTGTGAAGTGCCACACGATCATCCCTCCTAATGCCACACACATATCGCACAAAACTGTTGTGTAGAATTTGTAGTCTATTACGAATTTCCTGTGGAGCATCCAACACGACCAGTGGACAATAATCTACGTGAGTAAACAACAGTGCCTCAGCGAGTCGCCTCCTTAAAGTCTCGGTGGTATATTTGCTAAAAAACCGTACCACTATAAAGAAATCTATTAACTTTTTTGGTGATATTATCAATATGCGGTTTCCATGTGAGCTGAAAGTCTAAAACAACACCGAGGCTTAATACCCTATCCGTAAACGATATACACACACCTCCCCTCACCGCAACACCACAATTTTCTTGCTTATAAAAATCTGAACAGTATTTTCGACACCCAAATAAAATAGCTTGGGTCTTAGTGGCGTTCAGTTTGAAAGAGGCATGCGCAGCCCAATCACCATCAGCTACAGGAACTATCCCAAGACTTGCCACACCCTCACCCGGAAGAAAAACTAAAAATCCAGCATTACAAATGTTTAAAAATTAATTTTTTATAATTGTATAATAATATTTGTATTTTTAGCAGCTTATAGGAGATTAGATGGATACTGAAACAAGTGAAGATACTTTTCTATCACTCCAAGGTATTCATTGTTATAAGGCAACAAATATACATTTCTATTAATATTTCGGGCACTTTTCCCAGATTAGATGACCATAAGTGATCTTAATTATTTAGACCTACTCTGGAAATTTATAGGCAGTTTCTGACTATAAAAAGACATCTTTTAGACAGTATTAGGTTACCAGAGTCCGGAGTAGAATTGCTGATTTTCACTATTTAAGGCTTAAATGGCTTACAAGAGTGTGACAGCACACATTTATGTCTTTAAAAGTAGTTTTAATGAAAAGTTCAGAAAATTTTACAAAAAAAGTCAAATTTATGTTTTCTGTGAAAAATTCATCCCCTGGGAGTTACAAATTCATGAAAATGTGCACATAATGCAAAAAGGTGCTAAAATGTCAACTTTGACTCTCTGTTACTTAAAATAATGGCCCTTAAAAATCTGAAAAAATTCAGAAGAACTACTGGATACCTCTAAAACATATTCCCACAGTTATAGCAATATTTATTCTTTTCATCTTCGATGTCACGGAGAACCACCCTAATAGATATGCAGATGACACAATTTTATGCGTAGAGGGAGACAGCTGAGCCCCTCTGTGGGTATTCTACTTTACCAAACACGACGGTGAATGAGTGAGAGGGTAAAGTCGGTGAATGGGAGTTGATGGGGTAGATGATAGGCAGATGTGCGAGTTGAAGAAGAAGGGAAGTGTTGTGCGCGATTAAGTGGTAATTTGTGGGAGATTATGTTGAAGCAATAGATCAAATAAACAATGACCTTCTGTACTCTACCGACAGCTAGCCTAAATGTATGCGATAAGGATTAACATGAGCTCTCCATGGAATGTTGCCCCAAACAACTAGAAAGGCACTTAGCAGTCGTTTGAGTTAGGTTTCTGACTCCATCAACATTGTAAACAGGGCAAGCGTAATCAAAATGTGAAAAGATAGGGATGTTGACCAATTTCTTGCGTGTTTGCCGAAAAAAAGCATGTCTCTAATACTGTTTTATAAACGCGCTGAGATATCACTATGAGATCACCAGTCCAGAGAGGGTGTAATACAAATACCGAAAGAGTTTAAAACAGTTTCATAGTTTAGAGTTTCATCGCCTATTTTTATCCTCAAGACAGTGTTCAGATTGATACGTGCAACATAAGCTTGACTACCCAGGATCTTAATCGTAGTTTTATTTACATTTAATTTAAAGCCGTTGTTACTAGTTCAATTAGCTACAGCATTAGCAATGAAATAAAATCATGTTTTGCCGTGAATGGAGTGGCTGATTTACTAGAAGGAGGTGGATTGCGCACTATGAAGAATTCGAGGCAAGGGTCCTCGAGGTCAAGCTAAGTTATAATTACTTAATCTGAAAGCGGAAGAAATTCGGTAAAGTATTAAAAAAACTTGGATGGATAAGCTGCCGTGAGTCTCCTGTAAACAACACATTGGAGTAAAGTAAACATTGACCCAATAATCTGAAGGATGATGTACACCGGAGTATTGGAAAAGACGAGGTCAGATTGTGCAAAAGACTCAACCCTATAGGCATTGCGAATATGCATCAGCTTCATTCTCCTTACCTGGTTGATCTAATCTATATAGTGTATCTCCAGGGAAACGTAATGTGTCAGAGGAACCGAGCTCATTAAGGAAAGTTTTGGAGAAAGCTATAACATCGTAGTCCATTGGATAAATGAGTGATTCAATGGAGGAGAAATCTGATTATAAGTGATTTATATTATTATATATAATTAAATAAAACTTGGTGCTTGTTACTCGTGGAGGGAAAGATTGAGATGGTATGTATGTATAATTCCTAATCCTGAATATCGTAACCCCTTGATCTTCCGCAAGAAGACATTATAATTAGGCCTCGCGCATAGCCTTATTTTATTTGAACGCCGAAGCGCCTTCATCCATAGGTCATAACGCGGTTAAGGCCGATGCGCTCTAAAGAAAACGGATCAGTTTCCTCCCATACCAAATATATTCTTGAATGACAGACTCTTCAGATGGCGTACATTTTCTAAATCTAAATTTCAGACTGAAGGCAATATGAGGCGGAAAACCATTGCAATTCAGTCGAGGAACACACTGCAGAGTGGGCTGGAAAAGAAAATTTCCATTTAAAAAAAATAATTTGACAAAAGTTATTCCACCGTTAAAAATGAAAATTTTTTCAATTTTTTTAAAAAAAATTGCTATTTTTAAAACCATTTATCTCAAAATCTATTGATTTTTTTGTAAAAACATTACATACATTTTTTGTTCAAAATAATCTTTAGAACTTATCTATTCAGGTTACTATTATTAATTTTAAAATCTTGAAGCGATAGGACACCCGGAAATATTGATTATTAAAAAAAGGCAACGACGCCATAATTGATTTTGATCTAACCCTGTTCAAAAGATCACATTTTTTAAGAGTTTTCGAATGGCGGTGGTTAGATTATCGGCCGAGACCGCTCGTAAAAGTTATGCCTTAAAATACACAAAAATTAATGATTTTATGAGGTTTATAAGGCATAACTTTCACCAGCGAACTTGGCCAATGATCTAACCACCGCCATTCGAAAATGTGATCTTTTGAGCGGTGTTAGATCAAAATCAATTGTGGCGTGGTCACCTTTTTCTGATAATCAAATTTTTTTACATTTCCGGGTGTCCTATCTCTTCGAGATTTTAAAATTAAGAATTATAACCTGGGTAGATAAGTTCTAAAGATTATTTTGAACAAAAGTTGTAACTAATGTTTTTTTAAAAAAAAACAATAAATTTTGAGATAAATGGCTTTAAAAATAGCAATTTTTTTATAAAATTGAAAAATTTCCACTTTTTACGGTGGAACTCTTATACAAATTATTTTTAACACCTAAAAAATTTTTTTCTATTTTATGGATGATATTTCCAGCCTGTTCTCAAAATTTGGTGCGATTTTAAATTTTGATTATATCACTTGTATATATGTATATTATATATATTTGTATGTATGTATACTTATACAGATACCAGAGGTTATCAACATCTTATATTTAAAAAAAAATAACTATCTCTCAGGTTATCCAACTAAATCGGACCAAACTTGCTTTTAGTTTATAGGATTATTAAATAATTGAAAATTAGGGCTGTGGGCCCTAACAAACAATTTGGAATTTTGCAACTCTTGAATAATCCTATTACCCAAAGGGTTAGATTAGTACTACTTTGTCCGCGCAAGTCTAAGTAATTTTGACGGAAGTCCGCATTACTTTACTTTTATTGAAACATCTATGTATATTATCAAGAAAGTATTTATATGTTTAGTACATTAACTAATCTTATTACAGCGTACATTATAATAAAAAACATCGTTTATATATCATTTAATATATTAGATCATCTGATATCCATGTTATGGACGCGGATACCTATTCCATACACGAAAAACTAACTGTGGTTAAAATTTATGCATATACGATGAAAACTGAGTGGTATCGGTATTTTTGAAAAATGATTTCTTTTTCAGCCTACTGTGCGCTGGCTGCTGCTTAGTGAACTTAGAACGGGTGTCCCGAGGACGTGAGCTGATGACCTGGCCGATCAGTGCAGAAAGCTTTAAAGTGCGCTGTATCAAGTTGACTAATTCATTGTCGGGCAAGTCTGTCTCCTGCTGAATACCAAGAAAGAGGATTTCGCAGACATCTTTTTCGGTTGGACTGAGGTTATTCGGCGCTCGATCTCGACCGACAAGGCGTATTTGCGGATGCTCTCGGTTGCCGACTCTAATGCATGAAGGCAATTATTAAACGAGGCGAAACGCGCTTCAGTCGACAGTTCGACCTGGCTGACTGGAGTACATAGAGCCTTAATCACCGCAGTCACACTGTTGACCATACTTTCAAGCCGCGAGATTGAACATTCGATTGTGCGCTCAAGATACACCTTGATTCGACGAGCAATGAAATACATGTATAGGCATATTATTGGATGACACGTATTCATTTTGTAATTAAGTAAACTTTTACATGTATTTAATGATTTATTTATTCTAGTATTGAGTGACATGAATGTTTAATAATCACAATGATTAAAATAATAAAAAAAACGAGTTTATTAAATAGATAAGTAATTGTTCTATATCCTTATATAGTACATAAAACTAATATAGCAGTTCTTTGACGAGTGTAAAATTCATTTGGAAACTTTATAAACTTTTTTCTAAATTTAAAATTAAAATAATAAGAAAGAGAAACTTCTGTTTTATTAGACATACAGAAATTAATTTTACACAAATGAATATTATTATAAATATTATTATTTATATATTGCTGTAAAACATGGCAGGGCCAAAAATTATAAAACAAATTTCATCTATTATGCTTTTCTAAAAAACATGTTTTTTTCAACAAAAATACTTGTTGATTCTATTTTGATTTCAGTATTTTCTGTTGTAATAATTATTTATAAAGTGAGATAACACTTACAAAAGTGTATCTGGTATTATACCATATTCGCGAATTTTTACACCTTCATTGAAGGTGTTTATTGATATTTAACGATTGTATTTTATGTGTAACAGGATATTAGTTAGAATAAAAGAAATAAGAAAAGTAAGCCAAAAAATGTAGGGCACTTTTCTAAAAAAAATGTGTTAATTTCAACAGTTCTTTCGAGTACAATAACTTTTTATAAAGGGTCATTAATATAAATTTTATTATTTAAATTTTAAATTTAATTTTTTAGCACTTAAATTACATTTTACTTTTTTCTACTGCAGAAACTATGTAAAATTTATAAACCTAGTTTTTTTTTTATTATTATTTTAACGTCGCTCTTTTTATGCTCCCAAACCGGTGCTAATCAGCGACGGAGATCATCCGATGTCTTGGTGAAAATACATTTGCCAGTGGTGCTTGTATCAATTGGCCGGGGCCGGGAATCAAACCTGGGACCTCCAGATTACGAGCCCGACGCCCTACCGACCGAGCCATCGCAGGCCTCTATATACCTAGTTATGTGTTAATAAAAAAAAGTTTAAATGATTTTTATGTTGAAAAAGATGTACGTCAGATGACAAATATTAAACTATTAGATAACAATTTTAATAGTGTGATTGAAATTATATCATACTGACGAATATATATACCTTCGTAAAAGGTGTTTTTTGATATTTAATGATTGGATTAACGTATTAACTAATATTAGTCAGAATTAAATAAAAAAATGTTGTAGGGTAATAATGTAGGTCAAAAAAATTATTTTACGCTACTTGCGAATTTTGAAAGCTTCTTGGAAGGTGCTTTTTAAAATACCCTCTAATTCTCAAATACAGAAAGTTAACATTATACATTTAATGAATAAAAAAATTTTAATGTGAAAGTCTTATAATAATATAAAGTATACTTGAAAAATGTAAAACAACAATCTTAAGAGATATTAATTACTTTTATATTGATTTCAGTATTTTTTACTACACTAACTTTTGTTTATACTTATAACTATAATAATTCAAATTTAGATTATATTTTGAATTGATAAACAAATAAAGATAATAATTGGAATTAGAAATAAACAAATAAGTTATTTCATCAAATAAGTATGGATTTAATAGTGATAAACGAAAAAGAGCCGCATATTTCATGAATGACGGAAATCATAAGCATTGATAAAATTATAGTTACATTTACACAAGATAAATTCAATCATAATTTTTCAAAAATTTTAATCCATTTAGTAATTGGAGTGTGTCAAAATGTTTAACGAAGGCAAAATGAGGTTTTATAGACTTTATACGAATACATAGCAGTGAAAGGTCATAAAAGCAAAAGTACGAGGAGAGTTGGATGTAATTTGGGCCGGGTGCTATCGCGCCGTCTGATTGACTGTTACATTAGATTCGAAATCTTAACTTCTTACAACACAAATAGATATTCAGAATTATAATGTCGAAATAATTTCTTATTTGACAAACTTAATCCTACAAAAAAATTATATTAAGTATATTTATAAGAGTGGATTTGTAATATTGTGTATTATTATTCTATGCTTCGAAGAATGTATTTATTAATAAATAAATAATTAACTACCTCAATTTCGGGAATTATATTATCACGTACGTCTTCGTCATCATTTTCGTCATCATCATCAAGGTTCTTTGGTATCTCTTCTTCTTTAGAATCCTTTTCACGTTTTTTATTTTCCTCATCGTCTTGTTCTGCTTTCATTTTTTTTTCTCCTTCCTGTAAATTATTAAATATAAACAACGTTAAATTATATCTACAATTTCACAATATAATTTAACAGCAAATCATATTTAAAGTTAATTTTTAGAGTTAAGAACGTACAGATTTAATAAAGATGAACAAAAATTACCCGTATATTTCATAAATGACAGAAATCGTTAGCAATAATAAAATAATAATTACATTTAAATAAAATAACTGCAATAATTATTCTGCAAAAGTTTGAATACATTTAGTAATTGGAGTAAGGACGATGACTTCTCGTCGTGGGGACACCTGGCTATCGTCTTCGGGAAAAAATTACATTTTCGATGTAGTTATTTGGTCATTGCGCCCATTCGTTGATGACGTTGTCTCGTCGAAATGGTCATCCTGGGACATCTGGATATCGTCTTTAGTAAAAATTTCTTTTTTCATGTAGTTACTTGGTCAATGCACCCATTCGTATAGGAAATCACCTCTTCGTAGAGTCATCCTGGGACAGCCGGACACCGTCTTCGGGAAGAAATTTTTTTCACGGTGTATAGTTATTTGGTCATTGCGCCCATTCGTAGGCGACATCACGATGTCTCCTCGTCGTGGAGCTTATTTTGGAACACCTGGACATCGTTTTCGGAAACACTTTTTTTGGTATAAAGTTATTTGGTCATTGAAATACATTCTTTTACAAATTTCTAGTCACTATACAATGCCGCCTAATATCACCTGAGGGATAAATCTATTTTTGTCACGCATTGCAGATATTATTTTATTCTACATTCTATTGTGGCAACAGTTAGACCTTGATAGGAGGAACCCATACGCGTTTTCAATTTAATACACTGCATGTATACCCATCTTCTGTTATTTCTTAGAGTTTAATCTTGCCCCGAAAATTTTACTTCTGCTTTAATAATTTAACTAGCTCACCAAAACCATTGTCAAAAAATATATGATACTTACGTTTCGATTTTCGTATTCGGAAAAATGGACATTTTAATCAGAGTGCGCAATTAAATAAATTACTTATGTTTTGACTGTTGAAAAATTATCGATCTTCCCGAGTCCAAATGACAAAAGGAAAGGCGAAAAAAAAACACATTTTTTTTTGTAACGTTTCGGTGGTCAATGCCACCCTCTTCAGACTGTGTAAAAAATTTTTATTTTAAAATATAACTACACAACTCGTATAAAATTGAAAAATATAGAAAAAAAGAAAATTCTAATATATATTCTAATATAAACACCGTAATTTGTATATAAAAATTTCGTCGTAAGTCGATTTAAATCTGTGCTTCTTTTTTCTCATTAGTAACAAGGAAATGTCAAAATAGATGTACACACGATGGAAATTTTCTATTATTTGAAGCTGTGACGGGGAAATCTCGCACATGTAGTGCACTCAGTGTGCACTATGCGCTAATCACCTGAACGGCAGCAGAAGCCGTCTCGGCGATCCTGCGCTGCGGCGGAGCGCACTCGACGCCGTATTATCCGTACACAACACGAAGTTCGCACCGCTTGGCGAACTACGTCTACCGAGATATACTCGGGGAAATCCTCCTGGAACTTGCGCTCACTCGAGAGCGCAAGGCACGGCAAGCCAGTAATGCCCGTTGACTGAAGGTCAACGCGCCCGCGGCGGCGGCGGGGTAAGCAGGAACAGTAGGTGGAAATACACGACAAGACAAAGACTTTTCATTTACTGCTTCTTTAATGAAAGTGTACTATTACAACAGATACAGACTTAAAAACTAATCTACTATTTCGCGTAATCTACGCCGCGAGCTAAATCGCGAGGAGGCTGTTGAGTATGCGCGGGAACGCGTTGCGAGAGGACGCACGAGTGTTCCTCGCGCCGATCGCCAAGGGTACGTTACTCACACGGACACGCTCGCTGGTACTGACTTCGCTCGTACTTGCTAGTTCATTCGGGACGACGGTGGTCTCGGACAATAGACCCCAGGATGTCTCTCGTAGGACTCGGAGGCGGGCACACTCACACACACTCACTCGCTCTGATATCGTCGCGGGTCTTTTTCCGCGTGTACACGGATTATCGCTGTTACTCGGTCGCGGCCGGGAACAAATCTGACTCCTCATGCGCGGTCTCGCGATCGCCGCGCGTTGTTGCCGAATCTTCGCAGGGGGGGCGCGTTCATGTACGCGTGTATGCTTAAGTCGCGACAAATTCGGTGGTTGACGGTAATTGCGCAGTAATTATGCGCTAGAAGAATTACCGTTATAAAACATATACAAATCGCACCTACTTATATAGTTATGAATCGAGAACGAGTTTGTATGCAATATAATCGGCTGATTTAACGAGTTTTCATTTTAAATATAATATGCAAATAATGTCTATTTAATTTAACTGAGTATTGTTTGTTTATTGGATTTTTCGTAAATCTATGTGCACCATTAGAGATGCCTATCTTTTACGATAATTTGCTTCTTTGTGGAATTGCTCAATAATACTCTTAAAAATCTTCTACTTTGCAACTATAAAATTTTATATTTAAATTAAAGTCGCCTATGATTTGATTCCCTCACCCTTGAACATCTCAAGTATATGCGTCGATAATGTATGTGGTGGTAATCCATGACGTGGTCACTCGCTATGCCCCGATGTTCTTTGTAGTACATAACTAATGTATTAATTATAATATTATTTAATTATAATAAATATAATGTTAAATTTTAAAAGATGCAGTTTTTTATGCATACGTTTAGTTACATACTTGCTAACTTATTGTCAAACTTATGATTTTACCGAAAATTGGTTTAATGCCAATCCTTATTACAAATTGCAATCCATAATAATTTTAAAAGTTATATTTGAGCGTAGTAACGAATGAAATATTTAATACAAAATAAATAATTAATAATAAATATTTAATTGTTTAATTAATTATAACTTTGTCAATTTTGGTCCTACCGCTTTGATATTTTGATCAAAAATGGCAAATGTGTATAAAAAAATAATAAAATTATAAATTTTACAGTTTTTGAGATTAATTGTTAAATAAAAAAATGTTTGCCCTACTTTGGCATCCAACCCCGTCGTAGCGTGTGGCAGTCAGATACTCTACCGCTGAGCTATCCTACTTTCTTATATGGGCTCATTCGATATGTGTACATTAGCTAATCGATAGTAATAACTTATGTACATATAAATTTTGCATTGTTTCGCTGTAATGCATGCGCAATTTTTGATACATTAAATTTCGTACGTCACAAACGTGACCGACATAATTTCACTAGTATCAAAATTCAGTTCACCTTTTTCTCAGAATAATAATACATCGTGTAATAGATTTGCTATATTTATTAATAAATAAAATAAAATAATAAAATCTATTTAAACCGTTAAATAAATAGTTTCAAAACGCGATTAGCCGCTTAATAATAATACAGATAGAAGTAGCCGTATAGGCGGAGGTGACGGTATCCTTTACTTAGCGAAAGGGTAGGAGGTAATAAAATAAGCAATGACGCAATATTTAATTAAATAACATAAAAATAATATATTTTCAAATAAAGTATAAATGCGTGCCGCTGCACGCGAATACGCAGGTCGAATACGCGTAAGAGCAATAAAAAGAGAAAGAGGGAAAGAGACGGACTACAGAGATAGCACTTACAGTGCGTGAACCGCGACAGAAAATCAAATGACCAGACGGAGTCTGCGTAGTTACTTCTCTCCTAGGCTTTCTGGGTCGCGTCGTCGCTAAGCAAAAAAAAGCACAGCACCAGGATTACAAAAGACACGAGGCGATAAATGAATAAATTCGAGAATCGAACAATACGCGAACAAAGACTGAAGTTTTAGTCTCTCAGGTTGAGGTAACTCTCCCTACTCTTACCTTTACGAAGGACCGCGAAAATCGCCGCAAATCGTCGAATGCCGACCTATAACGGCTGCAAATTCAATATAAAAATATTTGCTTGCGGTCTGCGATGGCTCGGTCGGTAGGGCGTCGGGCTCGTAATCTGGAGGTCCCAGGAGAAGAGCTGGCTGACATTGTTATCGTTAGTGAGGAGTACAGGGATCCCACTGATCGGCAGTTAGTGGCTGGTACCAGCACGTGGTTTTAGCAGTCGGTGGTCCAACAGGGCCATCGAACTGTTGCAGCAGAGATGGGATTCGGCAGGTCAAGGTCGTTGGACCCACCGCGTCATCCCAGATGCCGCCAAGTAGACAAGTAGACCGCATCCGTATATACGGAGGTGCGGAGTGCCCCAACTGCCCTGGTGTCGACGAAGACGTGGAACACGCCCTGTCTTGGTGTCCTCGATTCGCAGAAGAAAGGGGCCATTTCCAACCCTTTTGGAAGGGGCCTTTAGGACCAGAGGGAAACGGGATGAGCCTTCTTGTTTCGCAAAATCTGGTTGGGATGCCGTTGTGACCTTCGCAGCATCCATTGTAGGACGTCTGAACCACATCAGAAAAGAGAAAAAACGTGCTAGGGGCGACATAAATAGCCGCCCACATGCACGAGACAGTGAGATAATTGCCTGTCATGAAGGGCCAAAGTCAAAGGACCAAGTGTCCTGTGTAGTCATTTTTGTAATTCCCATATCTGAGGCATTTATGTTAGCTAGGACTGCGATTCCTAGGACATACGCGACAGTCTGCCTTTTTTTAAAAGTTCTGTGGCGTGTTTGAATTCAAATTCACAGACCGCCAAGGCTAAACCGCGCGCGTTTGAATTCGCGATTTATGGCGTCGATCACTTCCTTGTCCGTCGTAATATAGTCCAGGTCAAGGAACTCGAACGTTATCGTTCACATCAGGTCTTAAACCTGAGCCTTCTTTCCAAGGTCATTCTATAAAGATTTTTCGAATTTCTGCCGCTTGTCTTGCTTCAGGTATCGCAGTAGAACTCCATCCTCTTGGGTCTTTCGTCTGCCGGTTTGATCAGGATTGCACCCGTCCTATGTTTCGAAAGCGAACGCTCCCGATTCCGGTATTGCAGAGTGGTTGAATGAGGTTCTGCTTCTGTCCTGAGTTGGCCGTTTTCTTCTGCATTTTTTGGACGACGTTTGACCAACTCTCCGAAAGTGTAGCCGCTTCATCATGAGAAGCAGCCACTTGTTTGAGAGTAGGGATTATATTGTCTCGCTTTTGTTTTTGCTGAGCGTCGCCTCAGTCATGCGTTCATTTACCTTTGTCGATTGTTTAATAATAAATAATACATATAGATCAACATGTGCATAAAAGTATACATAACAATATATAAAATAAAACAAAAAATAACGCAAAAAATCATAAATCACATGAATCATATAATAATAATAATAATAAGACGCTAATCTAGAAGTACAAACAAATTCCCAAATCAAACTTATATAAATTTGACATAAATTGATCACATGATAAAAAGCTGACATATCTTGTATAGAAGGATAATAGCTATGTGCTAGGGTCAGCAACACTTTGAAGGAAATTTATCAAATTATATCTGAAACTAGATATACTAGGACTGTCCCTAATACTTCCCGGTAATCCACTCCACAGTTCCATGTCAAAAAACATGAAAGACGAATTTTCCTGAATTTTTGATAATTTATAATGAGTCATAAAGAAAACCACCCTATTTTCATATTATTAAATTATAAAAAATATGACATGACATTTTCTTGAATTTTGATAATTTACCATGAATTTTCAAGAAACCCGACAAATTGCATTGAATTTTCCAAAAATTGATAATTAATAAATAATTTTAAAGAAAACCCACATGTATGTAATTCTTGGTTTTTCAATAATTTCCAAAAACTATACGCACGCACGCATGCACATACACACACACCGCATTTTTGCGACATTCTCATCCCACCAGTAAATGCGTAAAAGTGTCTACGGACTCGGCGACTGCACAAGAGAGCTCGGAACAAGCCGCGGTACCAAGAACTAACCGCATACAACAAGCCGTACAAAATGGTGATGAATAAGATCGAACCCAGGGACGCCTCAACGCCATCGTGTCCACATTTTCTTGACAGATCCGTGCGTCAGCTGCTCTCATAATATCAGGAACGGGCAGCTGAGACAGGCCTAATAGGAACCGACAGTGCAGCCGCGTCGTCAGACATTAGCATAACCGATCTGAAAATGGCTGCAAAGAGAATACCCATCCGTAAAGCTCCAGGGCCAAATGGAATACCTGGCCTGGCCATTAAGATCGCTGCGCTGAATGTGCCACAAATTTTTGCAGACACATTCAGTGCTAGTTTTGAATTAGGATGCTTTCCAACACGATGGAAGGTACAGAAGTTGATACTTTTCCCAAGGAGAAGCCAACCACTGAAGAATCCTTCCTCGTAACGTCCACTCTGTTTGTTGGATATAGCTGAAAGCTGTTCGAGCGTGTCATTTGTGCCAGACTACAAGCAGCCATTGCATAGGCAGGCCATGTGTCCAACAATCAGTTCGGTTTTTGAAAAGGGCGCTCAACTATTGATGCTATAAGTCGAGTTGTTGAGCTGGCAACTGATGCCATCGGTGGTATTAGGAATTCTAGGCGCATGTGTGTTATCATCTCATTGGATATCCCCAATGCCTTCAACTCGGCTCGATGGAATAACATTATGTTGTCCTTGGAACAATTGAAGGTGCCGCTCTACCTACGTAAAGTCATCTCGATCCTCCTCTTTGACACCTAGGATGACGAGTACTCCTATAACATTACCGGAGGCGTGCTACAGGGTTCGGTCTTGAGGCCTCTTCTCTGGAACGTCGTTTACGACGGACCGCTTAGGCAGCAGCATCCACAGGGAGTGTCGATGGAGGCTATTGCAGACGATCTGGCTTTGGTCTTGGTCGCAAGGAGCATGGATGAGGTAGAATATCTTGGAGATGTCTCTATCCCGGTAGTAGCTGTATGATCGAGCACCCACGGATTGTGTCTGGCGGCTGAAAAGACGGAGGCGGTGCTTATCTTCCGAACGAAGCAAACCAGGTACGCCACCTTTATTGTAAATGGTAAACGTGTAAGATCGGCGGACACGGTGAAATATGTAGGAGTCATCTTGGATGCGTGGCTAACATTCAAGGAACACCTACTGAGTGCAGGGTCGAAAGCCGCAGGAGTGGCTAGAGCTTTGTGGGACATAATGCTCAATATCGGAGGGCCAAGGCAGCCACGTCGGGCCTGCAGAATAGCCGCGTTAAGGGTGGCTCATGCATGTAGAACCGTATCCGATATAATCCTCTCGGTGAACGCGGGAATTTCTTCCATCGATCTTTTGTCAATAAAGAAGGCTGATACGTACAGAAAAGGTCGGCTTACCTTAGAAATCAGAAAGATTGCGCCTCTCAAAAAATACCTTACGGCGGTTTCCGAGTGAAAAAGATCAGTCGAGAGGAGGAGCCCTGCCAAGACCAATGGCAGGGTGGTTTTTTAGTGGGTATGGGTCACGCTGACCGAGTCCCACACTCCGTGCGTAAGGAACATTTTTACCACCTCCTCTAAAAATGCTTATATTGCATTTCTAGCATACGGTGTACGATAAGTCATCGTTTTTATTCCATTTTTCGTTTATGGGGCCATATGGAAAATTAATTATATTGCATATCTATCTTAGGGGGCCAAATAAAAATTTAATTTTATGGATTTCTAGGTTTTTGGGGACATAGAAAATTTTTTTTTAATTTAATTAAAAGAATTGAAAGAATCAATGACTCATTTTGCCCCGCATGCTAGATATGCAATAAAATTAATTTTCCAAATGGCCCCATAGCGAGAAATGCAATAGAATCAATGACTCATCTTAGCCCGTATGCTATAAGTATAATAGAAGTATTTTTCCATATGTCGTCATAAGTGGAAAATGCAATGTAATCAATTTCTCATATTACCTCGCGAGCTAGAAATGCAATAAAATCGATATCTCATATAGCCTCATAAGCGAAAAATACAAAATTGTATTTTCCATACGACTACTTAATTTGTCGTATATATGTATATGGGTGGTTCTCTGTGACATCGAAGATGAAAAAAATAAATATTGCTATAACTGTGGGAATATGTTTTAGAGGTATCCAGTAGTTCTCCTGAATTTTTTCAGATTTTTAAGGGCCATTATTTTAAGTAACAGAGAGTCAAAGTTGACATTTGAGCACCTTTTTGCATTATATGCACATTTTCATGAATTTGTAGCTCCCAGGGGATGCATTTTTCACTAAAAACATAAATTTGACTTTTTTTTGTAAAATTTTCTGAACTTTTCATTAAAAATACTTTTAAAGACATAAATGTGTGCTGTCACACGCTTGTAAGCCATTTAAGCCTTAAATAGTGAAAATCAGCATTTCTGCTCTGGACTCTGGTATCCTAATACTGTCTAAAAGATGGCTTTTTATAGTCAGAAACTGCCTAAAAATTTCCAGAGTGGGTCTAAATCATTAATATCACTTATGGTCAAAATATCCGGGAAAAGTGCCCGAAATATTAATATAAATGTATATTTGTTGCCTTCTAACGATGAACCAATTAGCATGATCATTGCAAAAAAATTTATGCACTTACCTTGGAGAGGTAGAAAAGTACCTTCACTTGTTTCAGTACTTACTTAATCTCCTGTAAGCTGCTAAAAATACAAATATTAATATACAAATGTAAAAATTTAATTTTTAAACATTTACAATGCTGGATTTTTAGTTTTACATCCCTTACAAGAATTATAATACTAATCTGAAGGATTACTATAAATATATAAACATCATTATTACAATAACTGAATATAGGTATTTAATACAAAACATATATAAATAAATAGCATCTCTCTTATGGACCGTTAATGCAGATCTTTCATTCTCATTACGTACATCATTCTTATGCTCTCTAATTAGCTCCGCATTAGCGGTCCATAAGAGAGATACAGGCCACAGCATTGATTTTAATAAGGTATCTGTTATTGATATCGAGAGTAATAAGAAAAAACGAATGTTTTCGGAGATGCTGAATATATATATATACACATGATATCACGCTTAACCGTATAGAAAATATAAATTTTTTGAAGAATATGTATAAAGAAACTTTAAATATTGTAAAATTATATTGTAATTAATTTTGTTGTTTGTTAAAATAGGTTTACACTCTTTTGTTGCGTTGTTGGCTTGAGAATTACTGCCTCTCGGTATTAGCGTACTATGTGTGGTGAGGAGGTTGGGCGACTCGCATAAAGTATCGGAGCTCTCCGGGGAACCCCGGTTGTATTGAGGCTGACGCTGCGTGCCACTTCTCCGCGGCGCATGTTCGCCTGATACGCGAGAGCACACGACTTAGCCTCGCAATACAGAGTGTTCCCCCCTCTCTTTTTGATGGACTTAATGATGTACGGGACGAATATATTGTGAATGTATTCGTAAGAGGTTAGGCACGAATCTGTGAGCATTATGAATGTTAATTGTGACTTGGGACTCCCTTCGGGGAGGTCCTATGTATATTTTTTTAAAAAAAAACGAGTGTTCTGATGGCGACAACGTAGGTAGTTAAAAGATATTTATTAAATTGTTCTATATAAAAATTATTGTTTGAATACAAGAATTGAATTTGTTTTGTTAATTTTATATAGATTGATGTACAATTCTTTTGCAGAAATATAACCACAAGAGTGATATGTTGTGTTTTTTTTAAATTGGTGAGTGTGTGAAGTTGTTTTGGACATCGAGTAAAATGTTCGTTGTATGTTTTAACTAATTTATTTCTATATTTTTTTAAACTGTAATTTATATACATTTTAGCCTTGAAAAGGGATGGTGATAAAACGTCCGAAACGTCGGCAAAATTCTGTTAACAACTGTGTTCGTGACGATCAATAAAGCCACTTTTTTATTAAACTTTTCTACCATTCCAAGATAAGTGCATAAATTTTTTTGCAATGATCATGGTAATAGATTCATCGTTATAAGGCAACAAATATAAATTTATATTAATATTTCGGGCACTTTTCCCGGATATTTTGACCATAAGTGATCTTAATGATTTATACCCACTCTGGAAATTTTTAGGCAGTTTCTGACTATAAAAGGACATCTTTTAGACAGTATTAGGTTACCAGAGTCCGGAGCAGAATTGCTGATTTTCACTTTTTAAGGCTTCAATGGCTTACAAGACTGTGACAGCATACATTTATGATTTTAGAAGTATTTTTAATGAAAAGTTCGGATAATTTTACAAAAAAAGTCATAGTTATGTTTTTAGTGAAAAATGCATCCCCCTGGGAGCTAAAAATTCATGAAAATGGGCATATAATGCAAAAAGGTGCTCAAATGTCAACTTTGACTCTCTGTTACTTAAAATAATGACCCAGAAAAAATCTGAAAAAATTCAGGAGAACTACTGGATACCTCTAAAACATATTCCCACAGTTCTAGCAATATTTATTTTTTTCATCTTCGATGTCACAGAGAACCACCCATATATATATGTATATATAGAAGAATATTTCGTCAATTCCCTGATAATTGTAGTTTTTTTCTCGATTTCGAAAGATACTTTCAATTTGAAAATAAAGCATATGAAAATGTCGCAAGACCACCACTATAAAATATAAGAAAATGAAATGCCTCTGAGATAGCGTGCCTTCTACCTCGTAGCCGTCGATATGGCTTTTAGCATTAGAATATAGGATCATTGTGTAGGTAAAAACAAACAATAATCAATGCATATTGCGAAAAAATTCTTGTAGTAGTGCCAACTTAATATCATGGCAATAAAATTTATACCTCAGTTAATGCCTTTTTCAAGAATATTCTGAGTTAACGTAATTTTATATGGAGGCGACGACATAATAGTAAATTAGTGTCATATATACATCTATTTTGACGTTTCCTTGTTGATAATGAGGAAAAAGTATCGGGGATTTAAATCGAATTACGACGAAATTTTTATATACAAATCACGGTGTTTATATTAGAAGGTATATTATAATTTTCTTTTTTCCTATATTTTTTTCAATTATATCCAAGTTCTACACATTTAGTTAAAAATAAAAACATTTTACACAGTTTGAAGAGGGTGGCATTAACCACCGAAACGTTACAAAAAAGAAATAATGTATTAAAGTTTTTTTCACCGTTGTCTTTCTCATTTCACTCGGAAAGATGAGATCAATAAATTTTTAACAAATCAATATTAAACAACCACTGAGTGATACAATCAATCCAATGACATAAATTGAGTTATGCTTATTAAAAGAAATACCACGTCGAGATTTTACTTAATTAATTATAATGGTGCGATAACACAGGCACACAAAAAAGTGGCATGACCCAGAGAGTAGAGGTATTATTTCTTAATGCACTTTGATGCGCTGAAACCGAATCTTGGCATAGAATGGCTCTAGAAAACTTCATTTTTGTTTAAAAACCACCTGGAAAATCGGAAAATCCAATTTTTAGAAAGGAAAAATTGGGTGAGTGTTCAGTGTAATAGATTAGGCAATTTGAAACATACTAAAATATTATTTCTCATGTACTTTGACACGCTGAAACTGAATCTGGAGTTTATTTTACACGTAAACTCTTTAAATTTGTAAAATATGCTAGAAAACTGTGAAAATTGCTGAAAATTGTGTAAATTTGCATTGAAGAGTCGGCATTTATTAGGCAATAAATTTTCTGAACTTATATCATGCATGATTTTTATATATTTTGACGCGCTGAAACTCAATTTAGGCTTTATTTTACTCGTAGGTCCTTAAAATTTTGAAATTTGTAAAAAGCCATGAGAAATCTCAAAAAAAATCCTGAAATTTGTCTGTAAGAGCTTAAAATACATTTTTTGTGATTTCATAATTCATGTTTTTTGTGTATTTTGATATGTTTAATCTGACTGCCAAACATCACCAGTGAATTCTCTTTTTTACTCTGAAAAAAAAGAAACTGACGTTGGAGAATTACTGTGTCTTAAAATATAAAACCTCAACATTGTAGCAATTCTCTCACACTTCTGCTCGCTTGTACCGAACTCTGCTATCTTCAAACGGCCTATGCAGCGGATTTCTTTTTCTTTTTTCCCTCCTTTGCCTCGGTTTCTCTTATCATTATCCAACAAAAATGTGCCATCATATTAACATCCCACTTTCCTTGGTAGCGACGTTCAATTTCCTTGATATCCTGGTGAAATCGTTCACCATGTTCTTCGCTATAGTCTCCAAGGTTCGCTGGAAAGTAGTCCAGGTGCATGATATAAGTTCAAAAAAATTTATTGCCTAATAAATGCGGACTCTTCAATGCAAATTTTCACAATTTTCAGCAATTTTCACAGTTTTCTAGCATATTTTCGAAATTTAAAGAGCTTACGTGTAAAATAAACTTCAGATTCAGTTTCAGCGTGTCAAAATACATGAGAAATAATATTTTAGTATGTTTTTTCTTTAGTCACTTTTTCCTTTCTAAAAATTAGATTTTTTGATTTTCCAACGTACCGAACTTACCGGTTGTAACCACGAGATCAGTTCGTCTCCTTCCTGCAGGACTGCAGGCTGAAATTCACCGGGAATAAAAGGGGAAATTCACGGTAAACTTACCTCGGCCACTTTTATGTCGAAGAGGGCGGTATTCGGAAAGCGAGAAAATGTGCGCTGGCGATCGAATAATGACGCGATTAGTAAGAACTATTTGATCAGAAAAAGAAGTTTATTTAGTCCCAGAAATTACAAAGAAAAGAAAACAATAACTATCTACAAGTAATAAGCCGCGTGAAGTCTCGGCGTGCGTAATCAAGGGGTACTGGTATAGCCAATGGTCTCTCTCTCCGTCTTGCGTACGCGATCGCGTCCCGCGCCTATGTTTAGAACTCGCGCGCGGGCGAGTTTATTTAAATTAATTAATAGAAACTAATGACCTTGGCGGCACGCTTGCATAAGTGGTGCACCACGTACCTTCCTGTCGTCTCTCGAAGTTAAAGTGACTCTCTGTCTGTCTGTCTGTCTGTCTCTCTCTCTCTCTCTCTCTTATTGTGATCAATCCACACAGTATTTTATTTTTAGTGCCTACGGGGTCTGAACCTCAAGGCCAAATAAACTCAAATCAATCAATCAATCAATCTCTCTCTTACTACTTATCTACCATCTCGTACGGAAGAATTCAACAGGTCAATCATTATCACATTATCTCGTATCATAAATCAATTACCCGTCGACACATTTACTCAATTCTTCCTAAACCTTTTTAAAGCTCCCTATTTGACTATATGTTTGGACCAGGCAGTTTGGTCCGACCGTGTACGGACCGAGGGAATTTTGCTGCGGTCCATCCCTTAACAATCATAGCTATTGTCTCCGTGCGTATTTTGCTACATGTTATTTTTATTTTGTTAAATCATTTTTCGTTTTCATTTATTTATATTTCTAAATAAAGTGATACGTCTGTAAATAGTTATTTTATTTATGTTACATTTATTGAATTATTTATCTATTTAATTATTGTTTTCAATGTTATTTTTATTCTATTTTATGCTTATATTATTATATATTCATAATTTTATAAATTGACCACTTTGGCATCATATAATTTTGAAATTGTTTCGGGGGTAATATTATATGCTGCATGAAATATAGTGCTATCATACTAAAAAGTATATTTGACCTTGAAATAGTGATTTCAAGGTCAAATTTTTTATTCGGTGTTTCGTCTTGAAAATTGGTATACCAACGTATTTTAATGCCTTGAATACGAAAAAATAGTGTTGCGTTTGATGAAACACATTTTCATAGCGATTATTTGAACTTTATTATTATTAGTTTCTTGGCAGATCAACACATAGTTATTCATCCTTGCGGAAGATTTTTTATTGATAATATTCTTATTATTTCATCATTCTCTTTATTTACTAAATTGTCAAAAAAATACAAGCAATTATATTTGATATAATGGCTGATATTGAAACTTGGAGTAGTGGCGAGTCTGAACCTGAAATACAAGATTTGGAGATTGAGGAAATTCATGAAGTTGATTTGGTAGAAAATGATTATAATGAGACTCAAATTTTTGAAAACGCGTATTTTTATCCATCAATCAAAGATTTTCAAGGTACTTCTAAAATAAATCCTAACATCTCTACATCGGGGAATAAAACAAAATTAGAGTGAGGTGAAGTTCAAGTTGCTCATAATAATTTGTGATATTCCTTTATGCGTGGCTCCATGTTTTGAAGAATATCACACATAAGAGACATTATCATAAAGTCAAATATGTAGAGGTGAGACGCAAGGGGACTCACGGAAATAAAGCACCCCAACGTGAGAGGCAAGGGGACTCACGTAAATAAAGCGCTCTAACGTGAGAGGCAAGGGTCTCACAGATATCAAGCACCCCAAAGGGATCAAATTTTTGCCACATCCACGCTTTTGATTCTGGGTCATGCTAAGAGCGAAAACTAATATTTATTTTCATAATAGATCAGTGATAAAAATGCATGTAATGCATATCATTTTTGGACTAAAATATTACAAGTAATGAAGTTGACCTTGAAATACAATTTTCAAGGTCAAGGATGTCTCCTGAACATTTTTTGATATTTTTTTCGTATTTAGCGCATCCAAATACGTCTAAAAGCACTCCTAACTCGCCAAATTAAATTTTTAACATTGGAGTTTACGATCCAGACGGGACTTGTTTGGTAGATCGGCCACCAATTTTGTCAGGCACTCCACGTGACATATGTTTTCATTTTATGCACAAATATTGTGTAAAAAAGTCGATTCAACGTCAAAATCCCCATCCTTAAAAGGTTAATTAGTTGTAAGAAAGCCATGCTATGTATTACTGTGTGCCTACGGGGTTTCTACACCAAAAGGCCTAATAAATCTTATTCATTCATTCATTCATTCTCTCTCTCTCTCTCTCTCTCTCTGGTGGGTATACCGGACGCTCCTAAATTCACCTCTGCTCTTGTTGTGATATTATTGTTTAACACTTTTTTCCACGAGTTTCAGCTAAGAGAAAGGGATTCCCTCGAGTGGCAGCTCCTGTCTGAAATAATAACAGGTATTTTTTATCGCCCAGGAATCCTCTGAGAAGTCGTCATCTAAAAAAGGTTAGCACTCTTCCTTTCTCAAATTGGCGGCTTATCAACGGCGAATTTTTCACCCAGTCTACTCAGCGCCTCTACTGGTCACCACCTGTATTAAAAGGTCATCCTCGTCGGGGTTTCTGCTTCTTTCCCAAGGCCTCATTTACATCATTTACATCTTTGGGAAATGCAGCCAGCTACACGTAGCATGTGCTTTGTTTGTAGTCGGAGAATAGGGAAAAAAGTTCATGAGAATTGCTTTGCGCTAATTCCGGACTTCAACGAACCGCGCTGTTGCCGACTTGTGAAGACTTCGACTTTGCCCACGTCGCGTGATGGGGCAACCGACCGGCACCGTTGATATGGCCGCTCTATTCTCAGAGTTCGCGAGCTGCTTAGAGGGTAATCTCGAGCGCACGCTCTCGTGCATAGAATCATCGGTTCAAGGGCTGGCCAGTGAAATTCGAGATTTTAATTCCCGGGTTTTACAGATTAAGGCAGCGACTGAGGAGAAATTTGCCAGCGTCTCAAACCGCCTGGGCGCGTTCGAAAGCGCAAACGCAAATATTCGCGGTATGATTAGTGACGTCCAGAGTATTCAGTCGATGTCTACAGTATCTCCCACTAGAGACACTTGCGAGGTGTTCCTGCTCGGTGTCCCTGCAAACCTGGCCATATCGGATTGGGAGAATATTGTGAAAATATTGTCCGCCATCAATCTCCCCCAGGCTAGCACGCAAATCATTGATATTCGTCCCTGGCTTGCCCGGAACAAGCCAGGAAATCAAGGAAATCAAGACTCAAGACCAGCGACCTCGACTTTAGCTGTTACCAACAACAAAGGGCTTGTATTCCGGGTTTCCTCTCCCTCAACCGGAGATTTTATCCTAGAGAGGGCACGTCTTCTCAAGGGTATTTCGGCGGATTCTCTCTTTGGTGCGGGTGGAGGTTCGTCAATTTTTTTACGTGCGTTATGGCCCAAGCAGCTGCATGATCGTTCAAGTAAAGCACTTCGTCGTTCTACTGACTTGGGTTTCGCGAGGCCCATAGTTAAGAATTACACGGTTTTTATGCGAAGAACTAAGGGAGGGCAGCTTCTTTCGATACAATTCTTCTTCTTTGCAATGAGGGTTGTCTGGCCAGGCTTCATCATCTACTAACACTCCATTCTCCATTTTTCATGTGAACATAAACCGCTTAAAAACTCATTTTTCATCCATCGAATCACTGGTTCTTCCTTTTAATCACGATATCATTGCTTTTTCTGAAACCTTCCTCACACAACATGACTCCTCCGACAGATTGAACCGAGTTGGTAAGGACGGGGGAGGGGGGGGGGGTGTTGCGGCTTATATCAAGAGTAATCTTGATGTTAGGCTTGTGGCTCACTCTGACCCCGTTTTACCCGACTCCCCAGAGTTTATGATCTTCCGAATTTACAATAAAACTAGTTCGCTGCTTTTTTGTGTGCTTTACAGGAGGCTCACAGTGGCCAACCCATAAAAATTTTTTGATTCATTGACAAATTTTTTACATACATGCGACCAGATTGTTTTCACCGGATATTTCAATATTAACATGTGCAATAAAGATGGAGCGTCCGCCATGTTGAAATCCTACTTAGACTCACTAAACCTCTTTTTTGTTAAATCTAATCCTACTCATCATACTCATTCATGTACCCATTCATCCCATACATGGCTCGACCTATTTATTGTATGTAATCCCCCGCCAGTCTATAAATATTCGAAGTCACTCGTGCCCTTTATAGCAGGGCATGACTTTATTGTAATCGCAAATTAATCTGCCGATGGTTGCTGCTCTGTTTTCCGATACATTTGATCGTCTTTCATCTCACTCTAGCACTACTATCGTGTCGTCTCTTTCATCAACATCTCATCCTTCAACTACTTCGCCTGGCTATTCACATTCTCCTTCATTTTTTACTTCTTATCCTTTAACTTCCTTTCACTTCGCCCCTATTACTCCCCATAAAGTCATATCTACCATATCCAGGGCCACTTCCAAAGCCACGGGCCACGATGGAATTTCCATTCCAATGCTAAAGTTTATAGCTCCTCAAATTGCACCCCACCTAGCTGAACTGTTTACCCTTGTGATGCTAGTTTATAATTCTATATAAAAAAAATGATTTAAATGAAATTATTTCCGGACCCAGACATCATCGAAAAAAATTATAATAATTTATTCGTCCTTATAACCCGGTGGACTCACCCAGAGGAAGTCCCGTTGAATAAATATAAAATAGCTCCGGATATCTATTAAACCGCGATAACGAATATTAACACTCCTAAAGAAAATGCTGATCTATAATATTTTATTACGGGATCTAAGAGTAGATCCCGTGACACCACTAACCACGAGAAAGAGAACGTAAATAATTTACTTTATTAATAAAACGCGCACTGAATTAATTCCTATTGTCCCCACTATAATATCATTTATTATATTAATAATTAAAAATAACTCACCAATATATATAACGTAATTAATTAGAAAATAATAATCTGTCGAATATATTATGGATGGATATATATACATATATATATATTATTATCTGATTTATGCAGTGGTTTATTTCCTCCTGGTTTATTTATACACTAAATTAGGTAATTTTCCTCAATTCCTCCTTATACAGGGTGTCCTAAAAGTAACGATACACCCAATAAATATTCCAGGTAAAAGCTTTTCTAAAAAGGTGAAGGTCATTCACAAAGTCCCCTTGTCTCCCACGTTTGGGGTGCTTGATTAGCGTGAGTCCCTTTGCCTCTCACGTTTGGGGTGCTTGATTAACGTGAGTCCCCTTGCCTCTCACACTTAATTATTAGCAGTAATAATCTCATCTTACTTTAAGTGCTTAAACTGCTCTCCATTCACTTCGAGGAGACGAGGGGACTCACGCTAATCAAGCACCCAAAGGGAACAGATTTTACTACGTCCGCGTCGTTGATCCTGGGTAAGGCTAAATGTAAAAAAATGACCTCGCAATGACCTTGAAGGTTCAAACTTACAGATTGGAGTTAATCCATAGCAGGTTCGAGTGAAATTTCCCGCTCTTTTGATTGTTGTTGTGAAAAATAGCCGAATTCATTAAAAAAAAAGTTAACCTTCAAATGACCTTCAAGGTCTAAAGCTAGGTCAAATCCAAGGTCACCGTTGGATACCATTATTACAAGAATTCCCTTGACCTTTTTAATACCCCTAAGTCAAAAAAGTACAGATCGGAGCCGATCCATACCTAAAACTTAATAACCTTCAGCAGAAGGTTCAAGGTTCCCATTAAAAAAAACAAAATTGACCTTGAAATGACAGAAGGTTCAAGGTTCCCATTAAAAAAAACAAAGTTGACCTTTAAATGACCTTGAATGACAAGTTGAAGGTCAAATCCAAGTTCACCACTGGATTCGTCGTAAAAAGTTACTTAAGGAATGACCTTCACCTTTTTTAAAAAAGCTTTTACCTGGAATATTTATTGGGTGTATCGTTACTTTTAGGACACCCTGTATATATTAACTGAAATAATGTATTGTTTCGCGCAATAGTTTATTGTTTTAATTGTGTCTATTTTGTGATATCATTTGTTACAAATTTATATTAATTAAGTATTTTATAGTTCGTTTTAAGTAGTAGCCTTAAATTTGGAAATTGGCTTGACACAATATATTTTTAATTGCTAGGTTAAATTAACACGTGTCACTTTACACTCTGCGTCTATGTAGTTCACAATTTTACCGCTAGATGTTACCACTTATACTGGTTTGAGAGTTTATGCCTAATTTTTAATTTTAAGTTTTTGTACACGGCACTAACACACGTGCGTCCGTTATTATTCAGTACGCAAGTTGTAGTATAATTGTAATTATAATTACAATTGTTATTATTACGTGAGATGCAAGCATGTATATATATGTATGTGCATGTATATATATATATGTGGGAGATTCCATGTGAAGTGATACAGTTAAAAAATAGAATTTTGTTTTAATGTATGGAATCAGTAAAAAACTACTTGAATAGAGTGTAGCTAAATTTTTAGACCTGAATTTCAATTAGTACCAGAGTTGTAGCCAATCAAAAAGTCGCATTTTTTGAAAAAATTGACTTTTTGGCCATGTTTATCACTTAATAACTCAAAATCTAACAATTTTTTCTTATACACATTAAATTTGAAAAAGTTTATTAATTTCAAGAAGAATCAGTTCAAATATTTCATTTATTTTATTTTAAAACTTTGAATATAGTTATAATCAATAAAAACCTTTATAGTAAAAAAAAGGGTTGTACGATCAAAAATATTTTATCCATCCAAAAATCTAATTCATCGATGATTAATTACCTTCAAAATAATGCAAAGTTTGAGTGCGGCAGAGCATTTTAGACAAAGTTATGGTGTTTTTAGTCAAATTTCTTAAAAATAGAGAGTGAATGCATTTTATGAAAAAAACAGAGTAACCGTATACTTGCATTCAAACAACATGGCACTATTATTCTTCAATAATCCTAAAATATACTATTTAATGTTAGTTACTGATACTTTTCAATCTCTAAGCTGCTTACAAACACAAAGCAGTAGGTATAAGCAGTTATACCTGTTATATAATTGGATAAATACCTAAAACTTTTTATAATTCCAATAAATCCAATTATATAACAGGTATAACTAAAAGTATCAGACTTAATAACAACTAAATAAAAGTATCAGTAATTAACAATAAATAGTATATTTTAGTAATATTGAGGAATAATAGTGCCATATTGATTGAAAGCAAGTATACGGTTACTCTGTTTTTTTCATAAAATGCATTTGCTCTCTATTTTTAAGAAATTTGACTAAAAACACCATAACTTTGCCTAAAATGCTCTGCCGCACTCAAACTTTGCATTATTTTGAAGGTAATTAATCATCGATGAATTAGATTTTTGGATGGATAAAATATTTTTGATCGTACAACCCTTTTTTTTACTATAAAGTTTTTTATTGATTATAACTATATTCAAAGTTTTAAAATAAAATAAATGAAATATTTGAACTGATTCTTCTTGAAATTAATAAACTTTTTCAAATTTAATGTGTATAAGAAAAAATTGTTAGATTTTGAGTTATTAAGTGATAAACATGGCCAAAAAGTCAATTTTTTCAAAAAATTCGACTTTCTGATTGGCTACAACTCTGGTACTAATTGAAATTCAGGTTTAAAAATTTAGCTACACTCTATTCAAGTAGTTTTTTACTGATTCCATACATTAAAACAAAATTCTATTTTTTAACTGGATCACTTCACATGGAATCTCCCACATATGTATTCATTTATACGTACTGTAATACGATCCACATTTTGCTTATTACTATCGATATTATTGGCGGGCTACATTATAGTATATTATATTTTAAATTAATATTTTATCATATTTATGATCTCTAATGAGCGGACAGTCCAAAGTGAATGTTTTTAAATGTTCTAGATGTACAAAGAGTATTTCTACTTATATTAGAGTGTGTGCTTTGTATGATAGGATTTTTCGTCCGGGCTGTGTCAAACAATATTTAAAAAATAAACCGAGCGATCTATGTTGCAAATTGAATTTAAGTGGTTCAATAATTTAATCGCAATATTTGATTAATTTTAATAGTATAACATCATTTATAGTATCAGTATCTGCTCACCATTCTGCATTCGATGAGACGCGAAATCTTGACTGCACTCTTAACTCTTCTTGTAATAGTCAATTAGATAATTCGCATGAGATTAATTGGGGTACCCTAACTCAATCTCAACAAACTGCTATTCTATTTAATAGTGTGAAAGCCGATTTAACTTTTATTAAGGAAAAACTTGAAAAACTTGATAATAAGTTTGAAATATTTAATAAACGCATGTCTGATCTTGAGATTAAAAATTCAGTTTTACGTGCCGAGATCCAGCAATTCAAGAATTGTATACCAATAGAGTTACCAGCATAGAGTTACGGGTGTTCTTTCGGCCTGTCAAATCCCGATTAAAGAGTTATCACTTAGAATTCTAATTCTTCTTAAGCTTAATAATTTATATAGTGATATACTTAATGTACGTCCTTTCTCGACAAACACCAGTACTTCTAGTTCGGAACCAGAATCAAATTCTCAAAATTCAGTTACAAAATCATTTATTATTAGGTTTCAATGAATTGAAGTGCGTCGTTATCTTTTAGAAGCTAAGCGTAAATTTGGAATAATTAAATATGGCCAAATTGTTGACAAATAGGGAGATTTTAGTTCTAAGCAAGTAGGTTTATTCGAAATGTTAACTGCTCCTATTCATGAATGACGCTTGTTGACAAGAAGTAAACTTGAACCTCTTAATTATAAGTATATTTAGGTGCGTGGTGGCAAAATCTTTGTCCTTAAAAATGATAATGCTGATCGTGTGCAGATTATAACTGCGTCCGACCTAGATAAATTATTGTAACTGCATACTGATAATAATGACGCCCAATCGGCATTTAACTATAAGTCAAAACTACGTGTAGCCCAAAATAATGCTAATTCTATTATGGATCACTTGGCCGAAATTGAATCTTTTCTCCACTTGGAAAATATTGATGTTCTTTCAATCTCAGAGTCCTGGTTAACTCCAAATCGGCCAGATTCTATCTATAATATACCAAATTACTTTTTAGTTCGTAATGATAAAGGTCTTATATCTATTACTGGAAAACGAGATTACATGTAGGGCAGTGGAGTCGCATGCTATATACGTAATAATATAACTTTTAAAGTGCTTGATACACCACAGATTAAAAATCCCAATGAAACTGAGTTTTTACTATAAGAGTTAACTTTAAGTAATACAAAAGTCCTATTTGCTTCGTCTTATAGAAGCCCGAAAGGCCATGTCTTGATTAATTTCTTCAATGTGCTTTTAAGTCGTTCCCATTTATATGATAATATTATTGTTGCTGGTGATTTAAATTCCCATCTAGTTGTTAACATTTATTATAACAAACATTTGATGGATGAAGATATACGGCCAGTTATTGAGAGGGGTAAGGTCACATTTTTGATTTTATTTGATTTCAGTAAAGCATTCGAAACTATTAAACATTTGAAGCTTTTTAAAATTATGAAACATCTAAATTTCGCTGATGATGTAATGTTTAGGTTTTTCTCTTATCTCACAGGTCGCTCACAAGCTATTATAGATCACAATAATAATACTTCGTCTTATGTTGGTGCTACCTCTGGTGTACCCCAGGGTTCAACACCTGGCCCTATCATTTTCTTAATCTTCATCAATTCGTTACTCAGTGTATTATTATTTACCCATGGGCTGCTGTTCGACGATAATTTTCAGGTATTCATTCTACGCTATGTCTAGCAATTGTAATATTGTGTTACGTCCTAGGGTAGACGTAACGTAGAAAAATTAAATGGACCGAATTTAAATTAAAAATAGAAGTTCCCCGTTTTAGTACGCGTATAGCGTCAAGGATGGGTGGCAATTCTCCTCGGTATAGCACAGGTCATAGACCCTTCCGAAATTTACGTGCATGGGTAAGCCCGAGGTGCAACAATGAGTAAAGGCGAGGAAAGGAAAACAACCAACATTATCGGGCGGGAGATCTACGGCTGACCGGTGGCTGCAACTGCTCGGCTGTCTTTCTCGCTCTCGTTGATCCTCGATGCAAAGACTCCCTTACAATAGAAATGCGGTATAGACTAATTGGGATTTTAAAGGGAATAGGAAAATGACTGGTGTTTAAAGGTTTAAAGATACTGAACAATGACTTTCGATTTTCTTGCTTTATTTCGCGTTAAATTTTGGATACAGGATTTTACCTTACTTGAGAAAGGACTAAAGAGCAAGAGCACACACACCCGGCGCGACATCCCTATTTATATCAAGGGTTTGGGGTGGAGTTTTGGTTCCTCTTGACCAATCAAATTTGGTTACAACATTGCACATTTACTTAATTAATTTATTCTTTGTCATGCGTGTTCTAATTAAGTTATTGGCTAGAATTTTTCAAGGCGGTTCCTGTCTTGACGAGGACATCCTACTTTGAGTATTAAATGTGTGCGTATGTGTGTGTGTATGTGTACACGCATGTGTGTACGTTGCGTCTATCATGACGCGACACCTTTCCCCTTAGAGAAGTTTAACACCAGGCGTAAACATCCACGCGTTTGTTGTCTTGTTTTGTTATTTTGGTGGTTGTTTGTTTTTTTGTTTTTTTTTTGTTTGTTTTTTTTCTTAAAAACTAGATATTACAATTATTGCTTGTTGATTGACGAACGTTTTATTATAATACAATCGAAAATCAAAATCAAATCATTAAATTGAAACATTCGACACTCAACGAACAGTGTATTCAAACGGCCTTGAAGCTCGAAAACTGCTGTGATTGCAGTTGCAGCTTGGCGGAGGAGGCAAGGAATTTACCGTTACCCTCCCCCGCAAGGCTGGCGTGGCGTCACCAAGCCACGCCAGGATACTCTCGTTCTGGAGCCCGTTAAGGCCGGTCACGTATTAGTCTATCACATATACTTATCGTTATAATATTCACTAGTTATATTAATAATATACTGATACTTAAAACAAATCAATAAAACGATTAACTAACTGTTTTTCTTATTATCTATAAAAATACGTAACATATAACTATTATTCTCTACAAAGATACAACTTGTTCTAAAAGAAAAGAAATCTAAAAAGGTAAGATTATATATTATATATTATATAAATAATTAAATAATAATAACATAAATATATCATATAATAAAATCAAAGTCATCAAGTATGGGCCTATCTGCGGGGATTTTCATTCTTCTCGTATGAGATGCGAGAGCAGGTCCACTAACAAATAAAATATTTGTTAAATAAATCCCGTTTGATTATTAAACGAGATTTAACATTGCTATATAAATTTGTATATATATATTATTGTATTTTGTTTATAAATACATATATGCATATGAATATATATTTTTTTATTTTTCTTTCATTTTGTGCACTTATTCTAGTAAATCTAAAAGAGGAAAGATTCTACTGGCCCGGCATGCGTAATGACGTGCTCGATTACATTCGGCGCTGTCCAGCTTGCCAAGAAAAGAAAATTGATAGATTCAAAACCAGAGAACCTATGTTGATAACTGACACCCCAATAGAAGCCTTCGACAAAGTATCAATTGATACCGTTGGTCCATTAAAAACTACTCCCGATGGTAATCGGCACATCCTTACAATGCAGTGCAACCTCACTAAATACGTCATAGCTGTGCCGATCCCAGATCTAAAGGCCACAACTATTGCAGACGCGTTAGCCAGACACTTAATTTGTAATTTCGGTGCACCGAAAGCCATTCTTTCGGATAGAGGAACAAGCTTCCTCTCAGACTTAGTAGAATCTCTATTAAATATATTTAAAATTCACCATTTAACCACATCTGGCTATTACCGGCAAACAAATGGTTCTTTGGAGCGAAGTCATGCCCCGCTAATGGATTTTATTCGCTGCTATTCTGAACGCTTTGACGACTGGGACCGATTAACTCCATTTGCGACTTTTACGTATAACACTAGTATACATAACGCCACAAACTTCACCCCGTTCGAGTTAATTTACGGAAAAATCGTACGGCTTCCAATAAAGATTCCTCGCGAAAATCAGCTCCATACCTATAACTCGTATTTGCGTGACTCTAATTCTTCGGTTAGACGAAATGAAAATCCTTGCCGGGGAAAACCAAATTCGAAATAAAATCCAATCAAAAATCTTGTACGATAAAAAGGCTAACCCAATTAAGCCCTAGGTCGGTGATTATGCATGGCTAATAAATGAACCTCGGACCGCAAAAGCAGATAGTTACTATAATAAGCCCCTAAAAATCCTAGAAGTACTCCCAAAACACAATGTGATCTTGGAACTACCCAATGGGAAGTGTATTCGAAAACACTGGGATAAAATAAAACTAGTGCCCCCTTGTAAATAACCCCCTTCCTACTAATTTTCTTTTCTCTTTCTAGAATGCATATTACGATCTTATATGTTGTTTTTTATACTATTTGATATTGGGCTGAGCCAAGGACTCAAAAATTACGACATAGAGTCAATTAATTCTAATCCAGGAATATATTACGAACACATGGAAACTGTTCGAATTAGAAGAGCAGCTGGAAAATTATTATATATATAGATGTAGAATCTTATCTACAAACTCATGGACCACGTAATAATTACTCTGACCTCTACCACCATTGTACTCTTATACTACCGGTAAATAAGTGTAAATTGGCTTTGGAAACAGACCTAATGAAAATAAGGCAAGAAACCTTAAATCGTCTACATGACCAAATAAATGAAACTGCTAATAGTCTGGGACAAATAGACTACACCGTTAGGAACGAACCTAAGAGTATTCGATCCAAAAGAATGGCTCCACTAGGAATAGTTGGTAGCATAAGCAAAAGTTTATTTGGTTTAGCTACCGCCGAAGATGCGGATCTTATAAATAAAAATATTGACCAATTATTCATGGACCAAAGAGACCTTACAAAATTAATATCAGACCAAACTCATCTAGTATCAACCAATTTTGAAAAACTATACAATATTACGAAACAACATGACCTAATACTAAGAGGAATAGAAACCAACATAATACAAAAAATGAAAACAATTCTAAAAGAAGGGGAGGAAACAAAACACTTCCTCGAACTGAATACCTATATTAGACGCTTAGAAGCAAGAATGGACCATGTAGTCCAAAGTGGAAAAGAATTATTGGCCATTCTCAAAACCATACGTAAAGGAGAACTACCAAGCGAACTTCTAACTCAAGAAATAATGCATGAAATTACAATGGATATAAAAAGATTAAATTCAGACCTGGACCTGCCTATCCCAATTGAACACCTACGAGCCGAAGAAATCGCCCGAACATCAAAAATCGATGTGATACACAAGGATAGGCGTACAATTATATTAATACATTTACCATTAGTAGAAAAAACTTCTTATCACTTATATAAGCTACACTCTCTATTAGTACCTCAAACAACTCAGAATCAGATTATTGGATCGGTATATATAGAACCAAGCCACCCCTACCTAGCCTTAAAACATGACCAAAAACAATTCATAAAATACGACCACGAAACCATAACTCAATGCATCAAAACTCACTACGCATATATATGTCCCATGAATGGACCCCTAAAAGATGTAAGCACCTCCAACGAGTGTGAAATTCTAATGTTGTTAGATCCAACAATTAAAGCCTTGAAATCTTGTAATGTTATTTATAAGTCACAACCTGCCACTCAATGGAACTACTTAAGTAACGATGCAACTTGGTTATACTCTACTATTGAAGAAATAACCCTAAGAATTTCTTGTCCCACCCAAGCGGACCAAATAACTAAATTAAAAGGGGTAGGTATAGTGCGGCTGGCTACCAACTGCATAGGTCGGACCAAAAATGTTGAACTAATTAATAGTAAAGACCAAAAGAAGGTGAACCAATATATATACGCTGAAGATGCTCTAATGTTCATGGACCACGCACAAGAGGTTTTAGAACTAACTAATTCTGAAACAGGGACCGCCGAAGAATCAAGAGAACCCGAAATCGAGACCCGGACACAGATCTATGACCACAACTTAAAACTCGTCTATGTGAACAACTATATTGGCAAGGAAAATGAAATTATATTAATATTCGAGGGACCAACTGAAGCTGCGGGCGCGTTACTAACAAACTTCGGCTCTGTAACCTTAAAATTTAGGAGGAATATTAGTAAATGGGTAGAAAGACACGTAGTTTTAGCAAACTACAATAACGCTAATATAACAAACACCACACTCAACAGTCTAAAAACTATGATGACCGAACAATATGCTCAGGACCCTGCACATATTAGCAATAAAAACATGTTAACCTCCGATGAGGACAGATTGTTCGTTCAAATACCAAAAAACACGACCAAGAAAGAATATCATGAAGAATTTCTTCAATTTGGCCCTATCGATTACATCATTCATAAAATACAGGATGATTCAAGACCAATTAAACTCAGAAATGGCTTCATCAAGTACTTTTATAAAGAGGATGCCCAAAATGCTTTAAGAAACTGCAATAAAAATTACAAAGCAGTACTGACATCTCCCCGACTTAATACCGGACCAAAAAAATACCACCTAGAATGTGGTATGTATATAACCGCAAAAAAAGCGGCCTCGCATATAGACATATGTGAAAAATTTTTAGAAAAAGCAGGAGGTAGGGAGGAATACAAACCCGTGCCATTCAGAATGCGAACAATAATCGAAAGGATACAAGATAAACCTTTCGATTATTACCTCCATTATTTCTGCGGTAGGTCCATACAGGGAATCGACTGGATTTCCCACACAACTGACTGCAATATACACAAGTTTGAACATAACAGTAAAGTTAAAAACTTGAATTCGAGCTGTTCTGAGGACCTTGATGAGTGGGAGTCAACATCACTATCATCCTTGATGCCAGATATTAAAATAAGGACCAAAGCGTACTACACGCAAAAACAAGAGGAAAACTAATGGACCAATATTATCAATTATATGTAAATATTGTAAACAACCTTTAAGTTGTACTTAGATAAATACAATTGAAATATAATATGTATCAATTAATCTTATATTTATTGGACCCAGGACCCCTAATCAGACCCTAGATTAATTAATAGGTTACCGCTAACTGCCGGGGACGGCAGTGTTCTAAGAGGGGGAGGATGTTGAGTGACGAACGTTTTATTATAATACAATCGAAAATCAAAATCAAATCATTAAATTGGAACATTCGACACTCAACGAACAGTGTCTTCAAACGGCCTTGAAGCTCGAAAACTGCTGTGATTGCAGTTGCAGCTTGACGGAGGAGGCAAGGAATTTACCGTTACCCTCCCCCGCAAGGCTGGCGTGGCGTCACCAAGCCACGCCAGGATACTCTCGTTCTGGAGCCCGTTAAGGCCGGTCACGTATTAGTCTATCACATATACTTATCGTTATAATATTCACTAGTTATATTAATAATATACTGATATTTAAAACAAATCAATAAAACGATTAACTAACTGTTTTTCTTATTATCTATAAAAATACGTAACATATAACTATTATTCTCTACAAAGATACAACTTGTTCTACAAGAAAAGAAATCTGAAAAGGTAAGATTATATATTATATATTATATAAATAATTAAATAATAATAACATAAATATATCATATAATAAAATCAAAGTCATCAAGTATCGGCCTATCTGCGGGGATTTTCATTCTTCTCGTATGAGATGCGAGAGCAGATCCACTAACAAATAAAATATTTGTTAAATAAATACCGTTTGATTAATAAACGAGATTTAACATTGCTATATAAATTTGTATATATATATTATTGTATTTTGTTTATAAATACATATATGCATATGAATATATATTTTTTTATTTTTCTTTCATTTTGTGCACTTATTCTAGTAAATCTAAAAGAGGAAAAAGGAGAGAAAAGAAAATAAACATGGGGAAGGAAAAGCTTTAAGTAAGGAAGAATTATTTATTCTCTTAATATTCTTGTCCAGCTATCCTTCTTTGTCTTCTGAGGAGCTCGTATACTTCCTCCTTGCATGAATCGCAGACGTGGAGTGATAAATCTCCGTATTCCCAGATGCACCAACAATTCAATCCTTGGTATCTGGGGATGTCAAATCGGCCAATGAATTCGTATCGCGGGCAATAATGCCGCGTGTTCTTCACCCTTAGACCACATTCCACGCAACGAGCTGGTCGTTCGACTTCTTCCTTGCTGCCGTAATCCAATAGGAATAATCCCTCTAGGTTCAGATCGCTGTTCCAATGATTTGTTACTCCTGGCTCCAGTAATCCGTCCATTACATTTTCCAGAAAACTACGGTACTTCTGCCGATGGTACCGTACTCTGTTTGGATCCAAGTCATTGCAGATCCTCTCTCATACGTGTTGCGTGTTCCACCATTGGCTGGCTATTCTTTCATCAGCAGTGTATGCTGGATAGTGGTGTCCGGCTATTCCTATTCGGGCACGAGTTGTTCGACGTACTTGTCCGTCTGCCATCAGATATACCCATAAAGAAAAGTATTTCCTTAGAAGCTGCCACAGGACTGTTGTTCTTCTTAATGCTCGTCGTTCCGTCATCCACCCCACTGACGAATCGAGTTCTATGTCCATATCCCAGTTGTCGTTGCTCATCTTGGCGTGTGAGGGTGGACGTGTTGTTGCTACAAGTAAGAATAGATTGTCAAGCGTGAAACCCCCCTATTTATAGGCTGGTACTGTTGGATTTTATGTTTTCTCCACCCCCTTAATTATGATTCAGGGAAAACCCTGGATTGGATAAAAAGAAATAGATAAAATCAAGGTTTTTTTAAATCTATATCCTATTTATATACATATATTTACTTATTGCGCAAGTTCGAAAGTTATTATAATTTATTTATAAACAAACATTTATATTTAAATGATAAGCAAGCATACTGTTTACATTATATTTTTTTTATTATAATAAGTAATTGTAAATTATAAATCATTTTTAAGTGCCTTAAACATTGTTACTTGGTTCAGTTTTCTCAGATAAAACTGGCGTGTTTGGAGGTGGTTCTGGTTTATACGTCTTGGGTGGTGTTCTCGGAGTTGCATGTACGTGTTCTCGAGGTAAGAAATTTCATTGTATTGTTGGATCAACTGGTCGCATTGGGACGTACTCTACATTGTCTTTTCTTGATTTCCTAATACATTTTTGGAAAGTATATCGACATGTAAGTAATCCATGTAAGTAAGCATCAGTTATTTGATTTTCAATTTTAACATTAATAGTTTTATCCGGTTTTATATCGCTCGGAAGGTTTTTCCCTGCTCCGATCAACTGCAATGGTGGTAAATAGTACGTGTCCTTTTCTCTCACCAGCAGCTCTGAAGCGTAGTAGACGTTATCGTGAACCTTAAAGTGGCAGCCCGTTGAGAGGGAAATCTTTCCTGCTTGTTGAAAAGTGTATGTCTCCTCGAATCCTGGGCAAAATACATTTACGAGTATAGGCTTTGCGACTGAGTAAACATAGTGTCTTGGATGAGCAGTTTTAATGATGTATAAGTTCTTGCCTTTCATAAAATTAATTCTACATAAACTAAAAGTTGCATAATCTTGTTCCAGTAATAATTTGCTTTCACACTCTCGCTGGAGATGCACAGGGTTTTCCCTTACGCATATATAATTCCTTTGTAATTTAATGCATCTCGACAGCTGCGTTGTACTTAAAAAGGTGTGTTTTTCCCCGTTGGGAAGAGAGGCTATAAAATCGTCCCTGGGTTGAATGTACGCTGCATTATGGATTAAATCCCCTTGTTGGAAAACTGGCACTGGAAGCATTTTATACAAGGTGTGCGTTTCCTTTTCTACCATTGGCATTATTATTTGCATAATTATGTGATCTTTATAAATTGTTAATTCTCTTGGAACGAACTCGGTAATTATCGCCGCATTTATTTGTTCAATTTTTACCGGACTTTTGGTCTCGGATACTTTTTCTATCATTTTTAAAATAATTCTTAAATTTCTTGTAGCGCCGGAAAACTTTGTTGTTGACAATAAACTTGTTATCGTGTTGGCTATATCCAAGTAACTATGCAAATTTTGTAATGCTAGATTGATTGTTTCCTCAACTCTTGATTTGTCGATATCTACTTTTTCTTTTTCACCTTGTAGTATTTGTAATATTGCTTCCAGTTGCTTTATTTCTACAGACATTTTTTCTAAAGTTTGCATGATTTCATTATCTATGTATGCCTTTGCTGTACCTCTTCCTAACATTGCTTCTCGAGAGTGATGTCTCATTTGCGTAATAATTGATACTATATCTAGTGATTAATTTTTTGTAAATGCGTTTTCGTCCCTCCCCCCTTATCTAAAACTTCGTCCCCTGACGAATATGAAGTCGCTGAAGTGATATAAGCGTCTCTTATTCTAGAGAACTCGCGCATTTATTCTTGTAATAAATAAATTCTGCTTATCGTTACCGCGTCCTTTAGCCTTGCATACGTGTCGGATTGTACAATATATTGTATTATTTTTGTAAAATTTTCTAGGATTCTGAAAACTTTCTGCGTGTCAATTGTAGTTATTATACACTATTCTTGTTTAATAAAGTCTATTTCTTGCAATCGATTAAAAATAATGCCGAGGTTATTTCGCTCTGTTACAATTGCCTTATTTTGAGTCGTCGCAATCACAACGTGAATCACGATGAAAAATGCGCACATAATCTTCTCCGTTTTGTCTGTATCATAATAATAAAAAAACTTTATTATGTCCAAAATATCGTTCCTTTATTCATGTTCGTTTGTATATATATTTTTTTTAATGTATGGTAATAGACATACCGTTTTATGGTAATAGATCTACCTTTTTCCCGGTCATTCCTAATGCAATTGTGTTCAACATGGCTGGCCTTTCTACGGGAAACATAAGGTGTTGTATTAGTGCTTGGATCTCCGCTTGGGTGTAATTTCCGCTTTTTGCAAGTTCGGTGGGTTCTGTGTAATTCCAGTTATTTTTAGTAGTTGGTTTTAAAATGTCTGGTTTTACTCCTTTCGTTGTTCCTCTTGGTAAAATAGTAAACTAATCTTCCCCTAGTAAGAACATAGGAGGAATCAGAACACTGCAGGCAGCTTCGGTCCTATATTGTTTTAAAATATGTGTCCTTGGCGTCAAAAAATAATCTTTGCCGTCTTTGGTTACTGGTAACTCTTGGTAACATTTTGTAGTTTCTCTTCGTTGAACGTCAATTTGTACGCACTTCATTAAGTGCACAACTTCTCCGGCTACCAAGCCCATGTAACCACTTTTTTCATGATTTGATATGCAAAAACGTCAGGTGCTGTTGCTGCAATGCTTAATGCATTTGATATAACTCTTCTTTCCAATTCGCATTTTTGCAAAATTAAATTGCGATATAATGTTTTTTTTTTGTTTTGTTATTTAACGTCGCTCTATTTATGGTGCCAGGGCTAATCAGCGACGGAGGTGAACGGTGTGTCTGTAAACAAAGCACATGTAGTTGAAACGGTGGTGCTTGTGTCCATCGGAAGATATCATCGGTCACTGTAATTAGTCTAATAATTACAGTTTCCTGTCCTCCCGATGGAACCACCGCGATCCTCTTTACATCTTCGCGTCCCTAACGTTCCCTATAGTTCAGGTGCCCGTGCCTCTCATGCACTGACAAGTGCACGAAACGTACGCGCACCTGAACTGGCGTCACATTATAGTGACATGCCGAGCCACTGAGTCGCGGTGTTCGAAAAATGCACATGAAAAAATTTTCAGAGGTACACGTCTGGGATCGAACCCACGACCCTCGGTGTGAAAGTCGGGAGCTCTACCCATGAGCCACCGCGGCTCTAGCGGTATAATGTATTTAATTGTCCTTTAATATGTTTTTCTACGTAAACGAATTTAGAGTTTATGTATGCAAAAATGTCGAGATTTTCTATTGACGGATTTCTTACGGCTTGAAAGGTTATTCTGTTATTGGTCCTTCTAGAAAAAATAATTTTGGGTGTTCTGTTCTAATTAATTCATAAGAACACACCGGAATTTGTCCTAAAGTCGTGAAAGCAAAGGTTATCTCACTCGATTCCATTACATATACCGGATGTTGCTCATTGCCTTGTTCTACAACTTTATTAACATAACCCGCGCATAATTCAGAATTTTTTCTGCGTTCGCATGCCTGTACTGGTAACCTATCCCAAAAGGCGTACCCTGCTTCTACGTCAATACAATCATCTTGATTAAACTTACAGCGCGTACCGGATCGTAAAATAGCCTCGTTAGCATTTAAGTTTATCGGTGCATAGTAATCCCTTAAAGTAATGGTAACATAGCCCGTGACTATAGCATCGTCAAAAATACCATATGCATCCGCGTACATTCCCGCGTTACTACAATCTCCTGCTTGATCTACCTTCCCAACAAACGTCATTGGGTGGACAATCGATCCGTTCAGTTTTAAGATACTTATTACTTCGTCACGTACTCGGTGTGCGCGGTATACATGCATTCTATTACATTCTTCCCTAGAAATTTCATCAATAAACTGAATCTCCCCTCTATTTTTGTCTTTTCTATGCGAAAACGCGCCGCAGTATGTTACCGATCTTTTTATTTCTACGTTACAAAGCTTTACATGAGTGCTTGAAAAATCATTTAATTGCAATAGTCGTACATAAATTTTTGTTGTCTTTACTACAGGTTCAGGTATATCGCATTCTCCTACGTGAATTAACGAATATGTTGTTAAATTTGAGACGTGCTGCGAACAGTCGTGCCCTATGATTGCGTTAATATAGATTTTCCTTGGTATAATTGTTATGAGATAAATGATGGCCAATAGTGTTTTACAACTCATCTGCAACATTAAATAAGTTCATGAAAGCGTTCTATTTTTTTATTTATAGAACCGTTGCAAAAATGCTTAGTTTTATCTTTCCGTTTTTTTTCTTAAAATTATCAGAATCTATTGACTGATTCTTTATTGATTTCCTTAGCATTTTTGCATTTGTGAAAATACATATCATTGTTAGAGTTTGCTATGTACATGTCTTATTATTTTTTTTTATTTACATTCGTCATGCTCTTAAATTTAAATACCAACAAGCTTATTCGGTTTCAATATGCGATTTGCGTGAGCGATTTATGTGCACTATTTTATTTTTACTTCCATTTATTTGAATTTTTAGATTCCCATTGTCGGAAACGTCTAGAACTAAAAATGGACCCGAGTATTGATCGTCAAATTTCTTAGGTTTTGGCCCTTTTTGCAGTCATACATAATCACCGAGTTGTAGTGTTGAAACGTTTACCTTACGATCGTAGTATTTCTTGGCTCAGAGTTTTGCCTTTAAAAGATTTCGTTGGGCTATGTTTTGTAGACTGTTTAGGCGCTTGACTAAATCTTCAAGATAACCATCGTATGTAGGCGCCAGGTCTTCTGTTTCGACCGGTGTGTTCGAGGGTGTGCTGGCCAGTCGGCCGAACACGAGTTCAAACGGTGTAAAAATTCCCGTGTTAAAATTGGAGGTAGCCAAATCCAGACAATCGTCCCAATCTGTTCGATTACTATGTACAAAAAATTTCAAGTATTCAATGAGACTTGAGTGCGATCTTTCAAGTCCACCGTTTGATTGTGGGTGTAACGCCGTGGTTTTAGTTTGCTTAATTCTAAATATTTTTGCTATTCTTTTCATTAATTTACTCATGAAATTCGTACCTTGATCCGTAAGGATTATTCGAGGTGCGCCAAATATGCATATGACTTTTCTTATTAAACCATTCGCTACATCCATGGCCGAAATTCGCGCCAAAGGCTCAGCTAATGCGAATTTAGTTAATAAGTCTTGGAAGGTTAAAATGTACTCGTTTCCCCGATTGGTTTTGCATAAGGGACCAACAATATCCATACTTATTCGGTCTATAGCGTGCGTTCCCGAGTTTGCAATGACCATTGGAGCTCTAGTTTTAACCCTAACCAATTTCTTTAATTGGCAATTCAAACATTTTCTTATAAAATCTTGTACCTCTATCTTTAAATTCTCCCAGTTATAATTTTGTTTAATACGGTTATAGGTTTTTGTGACACCTCTATGTCCTCCTATAGTCGAACAGTGAACTTCTTCTATAATCGGAATTCGATCGTCTAGTGTCGGATATCGTATTAGACCTAAACAAACAATTAATTTTACTGTGCCTTGACTAAAACTCCTTTTAGTTTTCCTAAAACTAATTCCCACTCTAAATTTTCAATTCTATCGGTTTTCGCTATACTTATTGATTTTATCTGTGCTGTATCTAAAGTTAAATACAGATTTTCGCATAATAAATTTAGGTTATTATCAATTCCACTTAGCCCGATTAACGATTCTGTTCGTATCGGTAATGCTATATGAATTTTTGTATTTACATTCATCAAAACTGGTATTCTAACCTGCATTCCCTTGAATCTTGGTAATTTATTCTGTAGTTTTAATTGCGAAGCCCCATCCTCGCATGGTTCTCCTATTGTAGTAACAAAATAGATATAATTGTCCTTATGCATAAATAATTTTTCTCTGCATGTAATAATTACTTGTTTATCGTTAATTTGATTAAATTGTTCTTCATAGATCGACGTCTCTTTGGTTATTTGATCAGAACTGAATTGCGGATCGGTTTCAAGTAATGATTCATTAACATGATCAAGATTTTCGTGTAAGCGTAACCGCGCATTTTCCGAGTGAACGAGGGGTTCCGGCTCGAAAGTTTCCGCCTCCGTATCGTCGTGCGTTTCTTCTCCACGGTCCGGTGATTGTTCGTTCGCTCGCCTCTCGTTTTTTCTTACCCTTTGCGGGCGTAGAGCCTCTATCGCATCTAAATATCGCTGGCCTACCTGGCCCGCCTTCGCTCTCGTGGTCATACCCCGCGGTGGTTCAACTAGACTAGACTCGGGCTCATCACCTGCCGCTATTGCCTTGCTTCTCGTAATAACTAGGACCTTGTCTATGAGGTTTCTAGACAGTGCGTCTGCTACATTTAAGCGACCGGGTCTGTATTTAATTTCGAAATTGTACTCCGCGAGCATTAGGCGCCATCGCGTAACTCGTGAGTTCGGGTCCTTGTGCGTTTGTAACAATACCAGTGGTTTATGCTCTGTTATAAGATAAAATTTTCGTCTAAATAAATACGGTCTGAAATGCTTAATGCAAAATATTATTGCTAGTCCTTCTTTGTTAAACGTGTCCCAACGTTTTTGAACATCCGAAAGAACTCGAGAGACGTATGCAACGGGTTGATCTTTCCCTATCTCACCTTGACTTAAAACTCCAGCAATTGCATATCCCGAAGCGTCGGTCGTTAGATTGAAAGTAATTTCGAAATTTGGAAAAATTAATACTTATTTTTTGCATAAACTAATGCGTAAGGTCTCAAATGCCTTTTCTGTTTCTTCTGACCATTTAAATTGAACGTCCTTTTTTAATAAATCCGTTAAAGGTTTTGCAATTTTTGAAAATTGATAAATAAATCTTTTATAGTAGCCCGCTAAACCCAAAACTTGCTTGATATTTTTAGCATTTTGAGGGCGTGGAAATTTTCGTACAGCTTCAATTTTCCGCGAATTTGGTTTAATTCCTTCTGCACTAATAACATGACCTAAATATGAAACTGTTTTTTTAAAAAATTCACATTTCTCTGGTTGTAATTTTAAAACCGCTTTTCGCAATCTAATAAATAAATTCTCTAATCTTTTAATATGCTCTTGTAGAGTCTCCGAATAACAGATAATATCATCAATAAAGCAAAAAAGTTCTTTATTGATAAGTCCAGCGAGTGCAATTGAAAGTGCTATTGAGAATGTAGCCGGCATTGTTCGTAGTTCGAAGCTTCCTCGGTTAAAATGGTACAAATCTCCAATTGTAACAAACGCGGTTTTGTGACGGTCTCGTTCGTCAATTTCTATTTGATGATACGAAGCCTTAAGATCAAAAGTTGAGGATTTTTTTGATCCGCCCAACTGGTCTATTATTTCAGTTATATTCGGTAGCGGAAATTGGTCGTCTAAGGTTTTCGCATTTAATTTGCGATAGTTGATCACCATGCGGTATTGCTTGCGTCCTTGTATGTCCCCTTTCTTAGGAACTAGAAAGCAAGGGCTTGAGTACGATGAGGTAGATGGTTCGATAATGCCGTCTTCTAATAAGTCTTGCACTTGTCTTGCTATTTCTTCTTTATGTACCGGAGGTAATCGGTATTGTTTTGAAGTTATTGATACATCGTACGTTGTCGGGATTGTTAGTTTTAAAATATGTGTTGCTGTTAATTTTTCACCCGGAAGGTAAAAGATGTCGCTATATTTCTCAATTAATTTTTCTATTTCTTCTCTTTCATCAGCAGCCAAATGGTCAAGTCGTAGTAATGATTTTACCTTTTCCGCTTTCCCTTTTGGTATGACGCATGCTAAGCGATAAACTTTATGACTACCTTTTAGTTTTTTTCCGCCTTTTCCTTTTAAATTAATTCTTAATTTAAGTAAACCCTCCAATGTATCTTTAATAACATTTTTATGAGATTTTCCCCCAAAGGCATGTAGTTTTACATAATTTCCTAATTTATTTAGATTTTGTCTCAATTCCTTTGAGTTATTTGATGAGTTGTCGTGATACTTTATTTCCATTAGTAGATTACTTATTAACATTTCCATGTCTTGGTTATTATTCCACAGAATTCCATTATTCATTAAACCTCTAGAATGTTTTGTAACATGCGTGTCGAAATTAACAACCTTTCTTCATCGAATTCGTTTGCGTCTACATTTTCATTATGTACTAATGCCTTTTCATTTTTCGTATTATTATCGAGACCTTCCATATCTTTTCTCTTTATCTTAAAATTAGAATATTTTTCATTACTTGTTTCGTTCTCGTTTCTTGGATTTGGGTGCGCGCTTGATTTATTAGTTGCCTCATCACTCTCGGGTTCATTTAGGAGATTATTTTTTTTATTTGAGGAGTGCTTTTGCAATCTTTCTTTGTTAATTTCATGATTTAAGTATTCTTCATCGTTCTCCCTTATTACTGGGTTCGATTTGGTATTTATTTCTAATTTCTTAATAATTTCAATTTCTTGACTTGTCTCTTCGTTTCCTTGTTCGATTAATTTACATACATTAGGCTTACATACTTCCTTCGTACGTAAGACTTTATTTAGGCTTGGAATTTCATTTAGACTTCGATTTTGAATTTTATTTGAACTTGAATTTTGATTTAGAATTTGATTTTGAATTTCATTTGAACTTGAATTTTGATTTAGAATTTGATTTTGAATTTCATTTGAACTTGAATTTTGATTTAGAATTTGATTTTAAATTTCATTTGAACTTGAATTTTGATTTAGAATTTGATTTTGAATTTCATTTGAACTTGAATTTTGATTTAGAATTTGATTTTGAATTTCATTTGAACTTGAATTTTGATTTAGAATTTGATATTGAATTTCATTTAAACTTGCATTTTGATTTAGATTTTGATTTTCAATTGGAATTTGATTTTGATTTCGATTGGGATATTGTATTTGCAATTTATTTTTACATTGAGATCGAATTTGAATATCTTTCTGATTTTTTAATTGATTTTGACTACCCGGACGGTCCTGACTTTGAGATTTAATTAGAATTGACTCTTGCTTACGCGATGGGCTTATATGTCAAAAAAATTTGCAATATCTTCAATCGATTCAAAACTTGTTTTTGCTGCACTCTTCAATGCTTCTCCATATAATCTCATTTTAATTAATTTCGCGAGGTCCGGTTCATATTGTTCATGTATTATGTTGCAAGCTTCCCTACATCCGTCAATAAATTGACTCAATGGAATATTTACCCCTTTATATTTTGGAATTAATTCAAGTGCGTCTTTTATAGAAAGGGGCCTCACTTGTCCTAAGGTTGAGTTTGTTAAATACGCATTTAATCTTGGCAATCTCTGCGATACTAAATTAATATTATTACAGTTATTTGGTAAAATTAGTGTGCTTGTAGTGAATCTGACATTATTATCCCGTTTAACAATTTCAGGTTTCATTTGTTGTTCTGAAGTTTTTGCATTTTTAATTGTTGCATTTTCTGCCGAAAAATAGGTTGTGTTATCGTCTGTTAGTTCGGGTTTAAAACCTATCCCATTTACTTCTACTTTTGTTTTTGCTTCTAAGTTTCCGATAATATAATCGATTATTAATTTTGGATTTACTCTTTTTTCTATAAAATCGCCTAAAGCTTCAATTAGATACTTATCTTCGCAAAATTCTATTATATCTTTTTTGTCTACGAATTCCTTTAACAAGTCAATTATTATAGGTATATTTTTATCGAGACCTACTGCTTCATCTGACAAATGTATCCCGCTATCATGCCTATCTTTAAAAAATTTTAACAAACTAGCTAAAGATTTGTCCGGATTTTCAACACAAAAATCTGGATTTATTTTAAGCGCCTGCTTAAGCAAAATTGAAGCCGCGTCTTTCGAGAATTTTTTTTTTCATTGGTACCCATGATCTGTGCTAATAAGGAAGACAATTGCTCTAATCATTCTTTAATTTTTAGGACGAGCCTCCACTTGTTACGTCCTAGGGTAGACGTAACGTAGAAAAATTAAATGGACTGAATTTAAATTAAAAATAGAAGTTCCCCGTTTTAGTACGCGTATAGCGTCAAGGATGGGTGGCAATTCTCCTCGGTATAGCACAGGTCATAGATCCTTCCGAAATTGACGTGCATGGGTACGCCCGAGGTGCAACAATGAGTGAAGGCGAGGAAAGGAATTTATTAATTTTCTTTCTTTCACCATTAGGAAGAAACTAGTATCTTCACTTATTCTTCCCCATCTGGATTACGTCTGTATTGTTTATAGTGACTTGCCTGAATATTTAAATCTGAAACTTTAACGTCTGCTTAATACTTGTGTACGATATATTTTGAGGCTAAAGAAGGATACCAGACTCCAGTCATATTATCAAAAACTATCATGGTTGTATGTGGAAGATAGGAGATTGTATTTTCTTGGGTTGTTAACATATCAGGTCTTAACTACAAATAAATCTGATTATTTACGAGGGTTATTAACACCTCCCAACAGTGAGGTGCATCGCTCTGAACGTGTTAAATACTCTTAACGCCCTCTAGCTACTACTTTCATTTACCAAAACTCTTTCACAATTCAGGCTGTGGACCTCTGGGATTCACTACCCATTGAATTACGCTTAAGTACTACAGTAAATTTTTTCAAAAATAGTTATATAACTACTTAGTTAGTAAGAGCGTGTAATTATATTACATAGTAAAAATAATTATTAATACCTATAATGCATAGGATTTAATTACGTTACATTTGTTTTCATATTATTTCTTTTGATTATGCGAAACACGACTTTCTCTGCTTTTACATTACAAATTGTTATCTTTTAAACTCTTATTTATATATATTATGTAAAATTTTATATGTATACTTGTCTTAAGGTTCAATTAGCCTAGGTATTAATAAACGTTTTTCAATCTCTCTCTCCCTCTCTCTCTCTCTCTCTCTCTCTCTCTCGTACTTTGTTACGTACACGTGGCCACACACACTGTCTCGGGTCAACGGTGTCTCTCCTCGAGTGCCTCGTGCACGGTAAACTTCCGTTTCTCGTTTTTCGGGGCACGCGGTCGCGATGACGGATATATCCTTCTGTTTCGTTCTCCTGAGTCTTCCTCACAAACTTGCGCGGTAGTTCTTAATTAGTCATAATTGCGCGTACGAGTTTTTCCCGATCGAGTACGATTTGCCCCGACTCAAACTCGCGCTCACTTACGGTACGCTATACCTATGTACCAACTGTTACACAGCTATAGCTTACATTAAAACACTAAATAAATGGAATAGAAAAGTTTTAACTGAAAACTAGTTTTTTCTATTTATTAAGTGCTAAGCTAACATGATATCTTAATTTACATAATCATCTTTCTCATTTCTATGAATATTAAAATTTATATAATAATTTGTTAACATGATAACTGAATTAAATTATATATAATGAATATGTAGTAAATATACAAAAACTTACTATGGTTGGTTTCCAAATTTCCTCTCCAAATTGTTGGGCATAGTTGGGGTCATCAGTTAAAAGAATATTATCAAATATTGTACCCGATTTTACTTGCCATAAATCCAATCCTATAGTGCAAATCTCTTGTTTCTTATACAAGTCTCGATCCGGAACATATTCAGGGTTATCGATTTCTGGATGTACCCACGGTCCTTTATAATTTGGATTCGCAATTTGCTTAGGTTTCCATTCGCCCTGAAATATAATTTGATACTCTTTTCACTAATTCACTAATAAAATAATAATATAAATGTATAAAAATTAAATATTTTTAAATAATGCAACTTGTAAATGCATTTTTTAAAAAAAGTATAGATAGTAAAAGTTAATTAAACGAATTCCACTTCACTTTTATAGTTTTCATTTATTATAAATACACATTCAATATTGTAAGTATATTTATAAGTAATACAATTTTATATTTTATTTTACAAATATTGACCTTTAACAATCGACTATTTACTGATTCAACAATGGAGGGTGAAAATTACAAAGATTTCAAATATATATTTTTGATTATAGACGCATTCACTAAATTTGTTAGGCTCTACATATGCAGATCGACGGCTACTAATAAGGTGATTAAACACTTAGAAGAATATTTCCACGCGTATAGTAAAGCGCGCCTTATCGTTATGGATCGCGGAAAAGCATTTGATTCTGATGCGTTTAAGTAATTCGTTGCAGAAGAGTCTATAAAACATCAACTGATCGCCGCCGATACTCCGCGTGCGAATGGACAGGCTGAGCGTGTCAAACGTGTAATAACTCCCATGCTCGTTAAGTTTTCTGACGCCTTAGTGAAATGGGATCGGGTACTAAATCAGGCAGAATTTGCGATTAATAATACTTTATCACGTTTTTTAAAAAACTACCAAGCGAGTTACTGTTTGGCGTGCAACAAGTCGGAAATGTACACGATTCGATACGTCCTATACTTGAATCAACAGACGAGCGAAATCTCGACGAAATAAGGAAAACTGCGAGTTAAAATATTACGAAGGCTCAATTAGCCAACGAGATATTATTTAACAGCAAGCGAAAGCCCGCGACAACGTATAATGTTGGTGACCATGTAATGATTAAAAACGTAGATACGAGTGTAGACATTAAGAAAAAACTGATCCCTCAATATGAAGGCCCATAAGTAACCTCGAAAGTTCTAGATCGTGACCGATATGTAGTAAAAGACATCGACGGGTTCTCAGTCACTCAAATACCGTACACCGGAATTTGGTCACCAGATCATATGCGTTCATATTACAAAAAATTGCAAATAACGTCGTATTTGTAAGTTTATTAATTTGTTTGTATCGAATCAAAAAAAGAAAGTTTATAATTGTTTATTTTTTTACATGAGTTTGGCCGAGACTACCTTATTGTCAGAATGCCCGAACTGTAGGAATTTTTTTTTCTTAGTACTACGCGAACGTTAAGTGTACACCGAATTCGGCTAAGCGACCCATTCCTCAAAACTGCGCTCGAAGACAAGCGCGACGGGGAGATAGGGGTAGTGTTCCCCACTATGGCACCCTTCCGAGTTATACGGTTATAAATATTCTCTTCTATAGTTCTAAGTTTCTTTAAAAAAAACAGTCCATCCCTACAAACTTGTGGAATTTGTCAATTTTTTGTTATTGCGTTCATATATATTTATTGAATAATTTTTAAGATATATCGTTTTTTAATTTTTTTAATTTATACATAAATTAACGTAATTTAAAATTTCGTCTTTGATTTATTTACGATGGATCGCACGGCTGTCTCATGAGCGAGAAATTTCGTGTTTTTTCAGTATTAACCGTCTGTTATATGAAATGATTTGAGTATGTTAATTTATTTTTTTGTGATGTTCTTAATTTATTTATTTATTACAATTTCAAATTCATTGTGTTGATTGTGGACACAACAATGGGGATAGGTATGTGTCATTTATAACCTCAATTTCTGTGCAAATAATGTGTTTTTTTAATTGATTAATTTTTAGTTATTTTTTGTTTTTAAGTAGAGAGCGACGCATGAGAGATATTATTAAGTTACACATTTGTAATAATGACACAATAGTAAGTAACTTGTTTGATATATTTTAATATTAATTAGAAGACTAGCAACAGATACCTCGCTCGCTGACGCTCACTCGGGTGTATTTTGATTGTGCTTTATTCAGATGAGTGCATTTAAAATAGATGCATTTAGTTTATTCGATTATTAAATTTTGAATTTTATATTCATTATACAATGCGTATTATTTTTAATTATTATTATTATATAATGTGTATTATTAAAATAGTCGTTACTCCAAACCGGAGAACCGCAGAACCTGAGAACGTCCGAAACGGGATCCTCCTTAATTTAATAAATAGAGAATATAGGATTAATTGTATATAATATTTGTAAGATATTTTTATTGCTCGAATTTCTTTTTTCGACGGAAGTTTTATGAAAGAAGTTTTTGAAACAAAACTTTTTCTAGGACTCTTTTTTAAAAACTTTTTCGAAAACTTTTTTTCAAAAACCGAATAACACAAATACCCAGGTACCCCTCGTGTGAAAAACACTTTGACATTATTATATTAAAGAAGGATTAATTTCGTAACGTCTATTGAAGGGTCAGAAACCGGAGGCCTAAAAGTATAATATTATCATTATATTATTATATATTTCAGACAAATCGACCTATATGTATCGAGAAAACTTTAATCTACCATTTTATCAAAATATCGGTAACATAGGTCATTTTGGCCTGACCTTAATAGAATTTATACGGGAATTATCTTTACAAAACTGTGTGTCATGTAAACTACCTATTTTGCAGCTGGGATGGGGGAAGGGATTCTATTTGAATGATAGTATTGACAAAATAATTTATATATGGTACACATAGATACAATTTTAATTGTAAAATTTCAACAAATTTAAGTATTTAAATAATAATTTTAAATACCTATTTATACGACATTGGATGTTAAAATTAGGTGCATGATCGGTGTATTTGATGAAAACTTGATATCCTTTTCTGTAGTCCAAATCCTGTTAAGCTGGGGGTTATCGTGATTGTTCTTGTACAGTTGATGGTACTGGTTCTGTAAAGTATATTTTTCCTTCCAGCGTTAGCCAACATATTAATGTTGTTATCCGACTCTTACGGCGAGGACGTACTGATAAGGTATACACTCTAAACTCCAAATAGTATAAATCTACGTTAGAAGAGGTAAAAAATAGGTTTTTCTCTTTTAATAAAGAGTAGATATTGCGATTTGCTATTTACGAAAAGATATTTATTTAAATGCCTAACCTTAAAATCGTTCGCTAAATGCGCCCGGAAAACTATGCAATGTTACCAAAGAAACTCTGGCAAATATTTTATGTTTAAGTTTTAAGAATCATCATAGTAAGTTTCTCATTTTTATATTTGTACCAATTGAAGTCTGTTAGATTAGGCACCCGAAATTTTATAGCTTTCCAAAGAGTAATTATCTTATTTTATTTTTTGCAAAAGCGAGTTATAAGCATTATTTGTTCTTTTAGATTATGTGCACAAAATTTGTTACTTTTTAAATAGTAAAAATCTTTTACTCTTGTTTTACTTCTTTCCAATTAGTAATTTGTACTTTTTACTAGTTTAGATTTTGTTTCCAAAATCTTATAATTTTCAAAGTAGTAAATATCTCATTTTAGTATTTTCTAAATAGCAAATATTTACGTTTACTCTTTCTAAAAGACAATTTTTGCATTTTTCTCTTTACAATGAGTAAACTTAACGTTTTATCTTTTCGTATATAGCAAATCGTAATATCTACTCTTTATCAAAAGAGAAAAACTTAATTTTTACCACTTCTAACGTCGATTTTTACAATTTGGGGTTTAGAGTGTACATTTCAAGAGTCATATTTTTTTGTAGCAAATCCGATTTTTTAACACTATAGTTCATTACATAGCGCAATATACGTCTTACCCGACTTATAGTAATTTGTTCATGACCTTCAGCGCAAACATTTATTATGTTACGGCAATTTATGATATCAGATTTATCATTCAGATTTTCAGCGCATGCTTATCTAATGATGCTGCAGCCGTTTTTAGCTTTTTGATTTGATTTTTAGAATTTTGTTACTTTCAGTGTTTCAAAAGTTTTATTATATATTCCATTTTTTAAATAATCCATATAATGAGTGTATATTTGTTGTATTTATTTACAATTTTTTAAGTTGCTGCCGTTGTACAACCATATTTAAACGATCTTCAGCGCAAACATTTATTAATTATTTTATATAATTACTTTAATGTTTCAGTAGTAGTAATATTTCAATGTTTTTTCTCATATTTCCATTTTTTAATTTTTTCTTATACTTCATGTAATGAATACACATTTTCTTACTTATTCACAATGTGATATGTTGCAGCCGGTTTTCAATCATATTTTAACGATTTTCAGCGCAAACATATATTAATTATTTTGTATATTTACTTTAATGATACAGTAGTAGTAATATTTCATTTTTTTTCGTATTTCCACTCTTTTTATTTAATCATATAATTGATATAAAGTAAGTATAAATTATTTTGTAGTCATTTACAATATTTCTTTAAACACTATATTTTTAGTGTAATTTTTATTTTCGTCCTTTAGTTTATCACTTGCTATTTTTGCATTGTTTAGTAATAATATTTTCAAATTTTTTCTATTTCTAGCTCTTGAAAGTGCTACGTATAATTGACCATGGCTAAAAACTGAGGTTGGTAAATAGATACCAACGTGTTTATATGACTGTCCTTGTGATTTATTAATAGTCATTGCGAAATCTAATCGTATGGGAAATTGTTTCGGCGCATATTGAATGGTATTTCTTCCTTAGATGGTGACAAAGTGATTCTTGGTATTAAAACTAATTTTCCAATTTTTTTTCCGCTTATAATTTCTGCTTTAATTAAATGTTTCATAAGTTTTTTTACTAATAACCTTGTTCCATTACAAAGACCTTCATATACATTTAAATTTCTCAGAAGAATTACTATTGCACCTACTTTTAATTGTAATTTATGCAGAGGAAGTCCATTAGGCGTAAGCGTATTGAGAAATTCAGTAGGTAACATGACATCTAAGTTTTCTCCATTATCATCTTCCGCTGTATCTACACTTAAATATTCAATAGTTTGCCCTTCCATTATATCTAAAATTTTATTATTAATTTCAATTACATCATTGTTTGTGGGGGCCAGTATAACCTTATCATTTAAATCTACATCATTCATTTTTATTTCATTTCCAATAGTTTCTGCAATGATATCATTTTCTTTTGTTATTAAATCAACAGGGATTTCGAGCAGTTCATTTTCTTCTTCATATATATTTAAACGTTTACCTTCACCTACGTTCAATAACCATTGTCTAAAATGATTGTCATTATCTGTCACTCGAAGATTTTCATTTAGTGTCATGCGTATAAAATTTGGCCATAAGTAGCTGTTTTTAACTGAATTTTCGATAACTTCAGTACGACTACCATGTCGGATAACTGGTAATGTTTGACTAAAATCGCCAGAAACAACTAACATTTTATTACCAAATATTTTTTTATTATTACATATATCTTGAAGTAGACGATTGACTGCTTCAAAGGCATGTTTTGATGTCATAGATATTTCATCCCATATTATAATTTGAACCTCCTTTAAATTTTTACCATCTATTGAATTTGATTTAATGTTACATGTAGTACTTTCTGTGATATTAAGTGGTAATTTAAATATTGTATGTACTGTTTTTCCGTTATGTAATAAATTTGCTGCAATTCCTGTCCAGGCAACACATAAAAATGAGAATTTTAGGTAGTCTATTAGAACGTTAAGTAAATAACTTTTTCCACTTCCTCCTGGTCCATCAATAAAAATGTTTTTTTTTTTCTTCAATTTTTAAATGTTGCACAACAGTATTGAAAATATCTTTTTGATGATTTTTTAAAGAATTTACTTTGACTTCTAATTCAGTAAGTGTGCAACTTTTGTTATATGATATCGAAGTATCATCACTTTCTTCTATGTGTGTAGAAATAACGGGTAATTTGAAATCATTTAAAGAATATCCATGTAATTGTAAATTTTTATCAATAATGTTTAATGCAAGATTTTCACCTACATTTTGATCGTATTTTGGGTGGTAAAAAAAGTGTTTGTATTTTTCGAATAAATCTTTTGCATTAATGGGATTGTGAAAAATACAAATATATGCAAATAATTCACAAAGAGCAGTAGGAAATTGTAATTGTGATGCTTCTTCCAAACATCTATTCCACTCTTTATCTTCATTCACCAAATGTCTAGCTACAGGATCTTCATAAAATGTAGAATAAATTATACCATCCACAGTACGTAAATCCTGAAATGATGATGCTCCTTTTACATGTAAAAGTAATAATCTTATAAAATATCGTTCACGATCTTTTGGATTCACCAAATACATTCTGCTTAATATAGGTTTATTTGTTTTTTTCTTTCATTCCATGTTTTTGAATTATTATCAAACACATAATGTAATGGTATTTCAGAATATAAATAATTTCGTGCTTTAGAATTGATTTTATTTAATTTAAAGTATGCTGTTAATGTAGTTTCTACATTTTTTTTTAATATTTCTTGTTCTTTCCCTTCTTTAAAATATACTTCTTGTTCATCTTGATTGTGAATAGCTAATCTTATTATGGTATGTGAAAGTTCATGTAAAGGGTATTCTAATAGTCTGTGCATAGCTTCTGGTGGACATAAATATCTTGTATTAATATACTGCTTAATTTCATCATATTCGTATTCATTGTTTTCGTTGTCTTCATTATTAGTTAAATTAGAATTGTCTTTTAATTTGATGCCTGCATTACGTATTTCAATATACGCAGTCATGTCCTTTATAACAATATTTGAATAAGTATTTTATGCATTGTACTGTTGAACATACTTCGACATTAATGTGACAATTAAATTTTAACAGTAAATAAGGATTATATGGAACAACAAAATAATTATCAGCTACTCTATTGTAATATTTACCTTTATAATTGATTTTTTTGCCATCATTTCTTCGCATATACGATGGATATCCTGATGAATTAAAAGTTGTTTTATTATTATATCTTTTTGGAAAATTCTTCTTACATTTTTTGTCACTTTTTCCATGCAAGGTGAACTTATGTTTTGTTCTCCACAAGGTCCGTGAATCATAAACTGTTTTACAATATTATACAACCGTGGATAGATATCTTCATTTGGAATTTCTGCATTTATGAGTGCATCAACTTTTTCTGGAGTATTGATTTTATAATTCTTATCTAAGAATAATAGCATATGCATGTGAGGAAGTCCACGTTTTTGAAATTCGATAACATAGGTGTAAGCGATATAGTTTTCTAAAACACCTTGTTTAACTACCAATTCTTTAAATTCTTTTACTTTTTGATGAAACACTTTAACTACTAAATCTGGTCTATCAATTGCATTTTCATATTTTTCTAAATTTTCAGTTATTTCTTTCCAATTTGGATTACATATCATAGTAATAAATAAGTCAGGTTTTCCGTAACGATTTACTAGACTAATTGAGTCAATATAATTTTGTTTTAAAAATCTTGAACTCCCAACAAAATTTGATAGCAAAATAAACATTTTTCCAATCTTTACATTTTCAGATTCTTTTTTTCTATGTAAATAATCCATTACGCCTTTATAATAATCGCTTCTTAAAATATCTTGGTTTTTCTTTATAAAATATAATCTTGATTGTTCAACTTTTACAAATGCATCAATTGTAAACTGTTGAGAAACTTTTCCCATATTAAGGTATGGATTAAATCCATTTCTCATAGAAAGTCTGTAATTATAAAATTGCAAACATGAAATATTGTTTTTCTTATGTTTGCATTTCATATTAGGCATCCATCCATATCCTCCATTTGAATAAATAAGTGGGTATGTCATTGGATCAGTGTGTTTACTTATTAAAGGAATACTAATTGGATTGTCATATTTTGAATATATAACTATATCCCGCTGTGAAGTAGGCAGTCCATTTTTTCCTACAAATACCATTGCAACTTCATTACAAGTAGCTTCATTATATATATTTTTATCTAATTTTTCATTTCGTTTTATACACATGGTAACTGTTTGCGGTATAGTACCACTTTTAGCACACCGTTCTAATTCTTCTTTTTCTACCTCATACATCATTTTATAAGCTTTAGCATAAGGATTAACATTTCTAATTAAGCTATCTAATTTACTTAATAATTCTAATTTTGTATCTAAATTATTTTTAAAACTTTTTCTTTCAGCTGTAGCTAATTCATTATCTAGAACATATAATTGTCCATATTTCCGAGCCTCACTTTCATTTGGATGTAAAGCAAAAACATTGTGATATATTTGACCACAAATTCTTATAATTTGCGGTCCACTGCTAGATAACTTGTCATAATTAGCTCCAAAGCTTGCAAAAGCTAAAGCATTATTATATATTCGAATATTTTTGCGAAAATTAAGACTATCTTCTGATGTACCTGTAGCTAATTGCTTTATTTTTTCTGGATAAGCAGGAATTGTTGGCAACTCTACGTTTCCCTTGTGACAACAATTCGAAAATTCTTTACCTTTTGTATATTCAAAAGCAAAATGCTTAGCATTGCAATGTTTACAAGTTTCAGACATATAACCCAAATTGTTTTCGATAATTATTTTCTCATCAAAATCTATATTTGCTATTCCGCCTATTATTTTGGATTTACTGAATAATTTTAGATTTTGTTCATTTTTAATCAAGATACGATCTTTTAATACTTTCAAATTTTTATCTTTTTTTGTGATAATTGGTTCGTCATATACGTTATAAACTTTTCCATCGTCAATTTTTAATTTTTGAAGTAATATGATTGGCATTTCCATGTCTTTTACACTTTACATACATTTGCGCCTTTTTAAATTCTTATTTAAACGGACTTGTATTAATTTATCGAGATCTTTTTTTTTATTCTTGTTTAATAAATTTCTTTTCATTTTTTTATTTTCTTTTTTATTACATTGGTCATTGTCGTCATTATAATAAGCTTCTTTTTTTCGCAAAGCTTCTTTTTCTCGTTCATTTTTTATTTCGTCACTATTCATTATTTGTCTTTTCAACATAGTTCGCTGTTTCCTCTTTAGTTGTTTTTCTTCTATTTTGCTATCATTAGTATTTTTACTCCTATTATAAGCTTCTTTTTTTCGCAATGCTTCTTTTTCTCGTTCATTTTTTATTTCGTCACTATTCATTATTTGCCTTTTCAACATAGTTCGCTATTTCCTCTTTAGTTATTTTCCTTCTATTTTTCCATCATTAGTATTTTTACTCCTTATATAAGCTTCTTTTTCTCGATTAGTTTTTATTTTACCATTATTCATTGTTTGTCTTTTCAACATGGTTTGCTGTTCCTTTTTTAGATGCTTTTCTTCTGTATCATTTAATTGTTTATTTTTATTTTCTCGACAAAATGAACTATAACTTGGGATTTCATAATCTATTTCCATTGGAGTAATAGAATCAACGCAAACGATTTTATCTGTATTATATACGTTTATTATTTTTTGTTGTTCAGAAATTAATTTTTGTTGCAAATTTTGTTCTGTTATTTTCATTTCTTCTGCATTGAAATTTAATTCTTTTACATTCAAATTATAACTATGAATGAAGTTTTTTTTATTGGTATTGTTGAAACATTATAGTTCATACTTTGTAAAATAGGAAACATTGTAATATTACGTGTTTCATATATTTTTAGTAAATGTAAACGCATTTGGGAAATATTGAAGTTTAAATTGCATGGACATAAATTAAATACAATAGAGACAGTAAAAGCTATAGCGAAAATTCCACAATCATAGCTATTACTTTGAAATTGTACTGTTTCAAAAACAATTTTTAATTGTCGACTATCTGGAAATAATCTATTGATATAAATTTTATGTTCATCTTGCAAATATTTAGCATTCAAACTATCATAAATGTGTATCGTTCCATTATTGTAATACATACAAATCCAATGCCCTTTTTCATAATTTCCAGAAAATAATAATTGAATGTATTTTTTATTCAATGGAACCGAGTTAATATTATCCGGTTTTTGAACTAAAATAGTTGCTTGCATATTAAATGGAGTACATGATTTAAGAATGTTATTAAATTCTAATATGTGTTCATCATTCAACATAGAAGCATCGCCGCTATATGATCCAGTTCCTTTTACAATTAATTTTTGTTCTTCTGTCAAACCCATTATAAAAATGGTTTATTCTTCAAAATAATTCACTGTTATAATAATAAACTTAATAATTTCTTTAAATTGATTAATAATTATTATAACTTTTTAATTTTTTTAAACGATTATTTTAAATTTTTTATAAATACTTATTTGTAAAGCTGAAAAAAGTGAAATATAAATTAGTAATAATAGTATTTATATAAAAATAGCTTTAACCAAAACGTCCCAAATTTTTTTTCCCGTTCAACTATCTGTTTCTTAAAGAAAAATTCAACAGTTCGATTCGAAAATATCATTTCTGATGAGTTTTTTCCGCTCTTTCGAAATTCGGCCATATTTGCGATATATGTAAGTGTTTTTATAATACAACTGCTTAAGCAAATCGAAATGCGATCAATACCTTATTCAGATTGTGCTAAATCGTTGGATTTGGAAGCATAAATGCTCATACTTAACTGGTAATTTAATTAGTATAGTCTAATTCAAAATAGCGACCACTGAAGTAGCCATGTTTGAACATAAATTTAATAACAAAACTTTGAATTTTTTCTCAATAACGATCCACTCTGCAGAAAATGGTATGCAACAAAAAGTACTTACTAGGAGAGGCCACGGTCTTTGGAAAACGGATTTTAATCAAACTCTGAGATATGCTTTGTAATACAAAAATATAAAGAAATCCCGATTTCTAGACCCTAACGCGTTAATTTACCAAAGTTGTAAGCTAATAAGGTAAATTTATAAATAAAATTACTTCCAATTTAAGTGCTTATAACTCAAAAACAAATGAAGATAAACAATCAAACCAGGAAATATAAGACAATTGAGATCAAGTAGATATGGTTTAAAAAGAAATAAGCTCAAATCGGTCAATTTGCCTCAAAGTTATAGAGAAAATAAGAAATAATATAAATTTTGGGCAAAAAAAATTCACAAATTTTTCATAGTAAATTTTGGGTAAATATTCTACTATTTCTTATTTTCTCTACAACTTTGAGGCAAATTGACCGATTTGAGCTTATTTCTTTTTAAACCATATCTACTTGATCTCAATTGTCTTATATTTCCTGGTTTGATTGTTTATCTTCATTTGTTTTTGAGTTATAAGCAATTAAATTGGAAGTAATTTTATTTATAAATTTACCTTATTAGCTTACAACTTTGGTAAATTAACGCGTAAGGGTCTAGAAGTCTGTATTTCTTTATATTTTTGTATTACAAAGCATATCTCAGAGTTTGGTTAAGATCCGTTTTCCAAATGGCCTCTCCCAGTTAGTTCAAAACAAGGTGATTTTTTCGATTTATAGTGAACAAACCATTCAATTTATTTAATTGGCGACGTTTCGATGGAAGTCCTCCATCCTCATCAGGCTATACCTTTATTGAAACAATCATTTATTACACCAAGGTTTTACAACTTTGCAAGTTTATGTATGCATACCTATAATTTTTTACTATTTAGTCAAGTTAATACACATACGTGACATTTCGCAAAATTTCCATACTATCTCTGATATGTCGCTCTATAATCAAAGGCATAAGCAAGTAGCAAACATCAGAGTATGAATTTTCACTAAGATTGAGGTTATAAAACTTAGTTCACCTTTCTTCTTTGAATCAGCCATATATAACATCATATTTCTGATCAATAAAGAAATAAATAAATAAATTAATAATTGAATACAGCACCCATAACACCAATTAAGCAAAAAGCAGTCAAAGTTAATAAAAATTTAAGAAATACAAAATTGTATTAGTCATATCACAGAGAGTTTGTAAAGCTATAATTCAAATTTTTGTGACCCGTCATTATACAAATAATGTGTCGCTTTGACCAACTTTTCTTTTGAACCAATTGTGTGGACGAAATGAAACAATTTATATCAAAAAGTACTCAAGATTAGTCAGAAAACATGCGTGTATTTTTTAAGAATTTTTCGATGATTTAATTATGTTTATTTAATCATTTTTTTAAAATGCAAAAAATATTTTGAAAAATTCGGTAAAATACAACACGTATTTTTTTACCAATACTAAGCCCTTTTATAATTTATAACATTTTTTTATCAATTCTGAACATTTTTTGTTTAATAAAATGTTTTTGCAAAGTGTACCCTTATTAAATTTTATTATGGGCAAACATGGCTATTTTGGTGGCCACCATTTTAAATTTCGTTAAACTAACCTTTTTATCATTTAGTATAGGTGTATGCCACTAGATCGAACGATTTAGTAGTATCCGAATAAGGTTTCAAGCTCAGAAACAATATTACCTGTAAACATTTTTTAAATTTACGTATTTTATTTATTTAAAAAAATGTATTGCATAACCGGTTACATTACACTCGGCAACAAAATTAACGCAACACTTAATCTTCACTAAAAAGGCGCAAATTCGAAGATCGATACTTTAGGTAAAAATTGCTGTAAGGGGGTCAATTTTTTTAAATTAAAGCTTAAAATTTCTATTTTAAAGGTAGTTTTCCATCAACTCAAACTACTGGATATTATTGTGAAAGAAATTTATTAAGTTCTTAAAACTCTAACAAATGTTATGGAATCATTCCTGACCCCGATTGCCGAACAAATTTTAAAATAAAAAATATTTAAAATTCTTTCGCTATATACCCTGTGTATATAGGTGAACAGTTATGTCACCAGTTTGGTTACTATTATCAATACTTTCATGTACAGAAACGCTGCATATATTAATGTATAAACGAGGTATTAAAGTTAAAGGTTTGTACTTTCTAATGGTAGCAAGAAAAGTACAGGTAGCCAAATTAATTTAATAGATTTGATACAAAAAGTATCAAAAGCAAGAAGTAGATCGTTGAACGAACATAAAAAAATTTAGAGTGTTTTGGCTAAAAACGAATTAATTTAGTGAACTAAATATAATTAGTTTAAATTTAATATTCTATTTCATAAATGCTAAATAACAATGCATAGTTCTTAATCTTAAGTAATGAGAAATTACGCCACTAAAACTATTAACGCGTAAATGCCTACTTTTGTGTACACATTTTCAAGTACCTAATTATATTGTGAAAATAAAGTTATTTTTGTCCAAATCTTACGTGTAGAAAGTTTTCGAACGTGCACTCTCAGAATCAGCCACTTATTTTGTAAAAAGAATTTGATTACTTTATTAATTTCGACTTTTTAGAAACAACATTTAAAATTTGATGTATATTTTATTTTTAAATTAACAAGTGGATTCGAGCGCGCTACGCGCGCCTACTGCAATTTTCTTCGATTATTTAACTTCTTATTTGATTAACCCCTTTAAAATTTTTAAGACAATTGATGATCAAATTCGAGTTTCGAGGTCAAGATTAGTGATTTTCGATTCGAGCGCTTACTCAATTATAAGATAGGATTTTTGTTGTTGTTCCTGAATTTAAATAATTATATTACTGACAGAAATCGCGATCCGAAAATCTGATGTTTATAAAATCTAGGTATTAAACTTTTGTTTCTTCCTAATTTTATCAAAATGGCGGCTTTTGTTAAACAACGTTATTTCATACTTTGTAATGAAATTTGTTAACTTTACGAAAAAATGTGTTTTGTTCTTGAACATTTTTTATAAAGCTAATATTTTACTTGTATTTTGATAAAATAGTAAGGCAAAGTTTTCTTGAAAACGGATAGACCGATTCGTCTGAAATTTTAATGGCTTATAAAAATACAAAAAGAAAGAGTAACAACACATTAAAATTTTGAAAATTATTATAGTATTGAAAATAACTAAAAACCGTTAATCTTATTATGAACAAATAAAAATTTATTATAAACATGTTTAATGTTGCGATTACTGTTTGGTCCTCCCTTCCTTTTTGAACTTTTGAAAAGTTCTCAAGATTTCAGACGAATTGGTCTATTTGTTATCGAAAAAATGTTGGCCTACCATTTTATCAGAAGCCAGTAAAATAGGTCATTTTGATGTCTGCTTAAGAGAATGTGAAAATGATTAAAAACTGCTCGTTTTATTGCAACTTGGTATTATACGTTTCTATTATATAATGTACTACTGATACTCATAAAAACCGACTTTTGTCTTCACATTATCAATCATTTTACAAAAATTGAAAGAGATCTATATATCTAAATATAATCTACATTTGAATTGTGATTCTCTTTGAATTTTCGTACAATTATGGATAATATAAAAATGAAAAGTACCCTGCTAGAAACGTTAGACGTATGTTGACGGTAATGCATGTCAATTTTATGGTGAGTGGACAGAAAATGAAGCAGTTTCTGGTGAAACACCCCGCTTACGGCCAACGTAAGTTCACCGTAAGTTTACCGTACGCGTAAAGCAAATGATTTGAAGGTTAGATAGTTAAATAAGTGACACTTCATTTTATCTTATTATTTGGTCAATTAAATAATAAAAAACGTTTTTCTCTGCAAATATAGTGTTTTATAATATTCATTAAACAAAGATTACAAAAAGTCATTAAAATTCATATTTAAACATTATTAGTTGTTATGTGTTTCTTGAAAATAAAACCATTTTAAAAAAATTTTTTCTATAATATTTACACTTTGTTTTAAGTGTTCGTGTTGTAAACAAAATACAATTGTTTAAGAAGTTCACCAGTATAAATCATTTGAGCTTCATCGAATGAGTTCAAGTATTCATATTGAAAATATAATTTCTTGACAAGTATTTTGGCATGCGAACACTAGTAAAAGACATTTGAGGTTCATCGGTGAATAGCATACATTAATGACTTCAACTGTTAGGGCTGAAAAAACAATTTCTTAAAAAGTGCTGGTTTTTCATGCGAACACCAAAAAAGTCATTTATGCTCCATCGGTGAATAGCACATATCAATGAATTCAATTGTTAGCGTTTAAAATACAAGTTTTTCTGAAGTACTGGTTTTGAGTGCGAACAACAATATAAAAAATTTAAACTCTTCGGAGAATAGTATACATTAGTGAATTAAAGTTATTATGTATTTATATATTTTAATAGCTATTTATTACTTTTTGTTGTTTGTTTAATGATAAATATTCAAGTTTTAAATAGTTTAATAATACGAAGTAAAAATGTAAAAGTTTCACTGAAATGACAAAATATTAAAGCAACCTTTGAGGTTGTAAAGTTAATGGCGGTATGAAACATAATAACAAAGAACAAAAATATTGTAATAATGATAAAATCAAAAAACTATTTCTAGCAATTACAGAAAATCTGTAATAATTTGTAAAATTTTGTAATACCTATTTTGTAATAAATAACTAAAAAAAATACTCTCAACTATACTCATATTATTGTTTAAAATTAATATATCAACAGCGTAAGTGACACTCACACGCATGCTAACGCACACGCATACCCATGCACACCCGCGTAAAAAAATGTACCTTCATATGAACTTTTTTTTCGAGACATTCCCGAACTTGATTAGACATTTATATAAAGTTTATCTAAATTATAATATCTATTTTTTATTAGTTTAAAATACTTCATATAAACCTAGAACATTTTTAAGTTATTAAAAAAAATTAAAAAAATATTTTCTGATCGGTGATTCGAACCTCCGATCTTTAACTCCAGAGGTTGATTCTCTACCAACTGAGCTATTTTATTGTTTCTATGATTAAATTGAATTCAGATTATAAAGAACAATTGAAACATGATTGCAGCAAATTTATTACATAACGGAAAAACAGTACATACAACATTTAAATTACCACTTAATATCACAGAAAGTACTACATGTAACATTAAATCAAATTCAATAGATGGTAAAAATTTAAAGGAGGTTCAAATTATAATATGGGATGAAATATCTATGACATCAAAACATGCCTTTGAAGCAGTCAATCGTCTACTTCAAGATATATGTAATAATAAAAAAATATTTGGTAATAAAATGTTAGTTGTTTCTGGCGATTTTAGACAAACATTACCAGTTATCCGACATGGTAGTCGTACTGAAGTTATCGAAAATTCAGTTAAAAACAGCTACTTCTGGCCAAATTTTATACGCATGACACTAAATGAAAATCTTCGAGTGACAGATAATGACAATCATTTTAGACAATGGTTATTGAACGTAGATGAAGGTAAACGTTTAAATATATATGAAGAAGAAAATGAACTGCTCGAAGTCCCTGTTGATTTAATAACAAAAGAAAATGATATCATTGCACTCTAAACCCTAAAGTGTACAAACTGAACCTAAAAAGTATAAAAATGTCAATTTACCATTTTCGAAAAGATTAAATTTATAGAATTCCTCTTTTGAAGAGAGTAAATAACGAAAATTACACTTTGATTAGTGTAAAATGCTATATTTCTATTTTTCTAAAGTGTAAAAAGCGAAAATTCCACTATAAGGAAAGTATAAATTGCGATTTTTACTCCTTTGAAAAGTATAATTTTTCAGACGTTGTCTTGAAAAGAGCAAATAATGGATTTTATACTTTAGGTAAAGTTTAAAACGATAAATTTACACTTTTGAAAAGTTGAAATTGCGATTTTTCCTCTTTTGTAAAGTATAATTTTTTGGACCTTCATTTTCAAAGAGTAAATAGTGGATTCTATACTTTCCGTAAAGTTGAAAATGCTAAATTTACACTTTTAAAAAGTATAAATTTAGCATTTTCAGTTTTACGGGAAGTGTAGAATCCACTATTTACTCTTTGAAAATGAAGGTCCGAAAAATTATACTTTACAAAAGAGGAAAAATCGCAATTTCAACGTTTCAAAAGTGTAAATTTATCGTTTTAAACTTTACCTAAAGTATAAAATCCATTATTTGCTCTTTTTAAGACAACGTCTGAAAAATTATACTTTTGAAAGGAGTAAAAATCGCAATTTATACTTTTCTTATAGTGGAATTTTCGCTTTTTACACTTTAGAAAAATAGAAATATAGCATTTTACACTAATCAAAGTGTAATTTTCGTTATTTACTCTCTTCAAAAGAGGAATTCTATAAATTTAATCTTTTCGAAAATGGTAAATTGACATTTTTATACTTTTTAGGTTCAGTTTTTACACTTTAGGGTTTAGAGTGTGCAGAAACTATTGGAAATGAAATAAAAATGAATGATGTAGATTTAAATGATAAGGTTATACTGGCCCCCACAAACAATGATGTAATTGAAATTAATAATAAAATTTTAGATATAATGGAAGGGCAAACTATTGAATATTTAAGTGTAGATGCAGCGGAAGATGATAATGGAGAAAACTTAGATGTCATGTTACCTACTGAATTTCTCAATACGCTTACGCCTAATGGACTTCCTCTGCATAAATTACAATTAAAAGTAGGTGCAATAGTAATTCTTCTGAGAAATTTAAATGTATATGAAGGTCTTTGTAATGGAACAAGGTTATTAGTAAAAAAACTTATGAAACATTTAATTAAAGCAGAAATTACAAGCGGAAAAAAAATTGGAAAATTAGTTTTAATACCAAGAATCACCTTGTCACCATCTAAGGAAGAAATACCATTCAATATGCGCCGAAAACAATTTCCTATACGATTAGATTTCGCAATGACTATTAATAAATCACAAGGACAGTCATATAAACACGTTGGTATCTATTTACCAACCCCAGTTTTTAGCCATGGTCAATTATACGTAGCACTTTCAAGAGCTAGAAATAGAAAAAATTTGAAAATTTTGTCACCATCTAAGGAAGAAATACCATTCAATATGCGCCGAAAACAATTTCCCATACGATTAGATTTCGCAATGACTATTAATAAATCACAAGGACAGTCATATAAACACGTTGGTATCTATTACCAACCCCAGTTTTTAGCCATTGGTCAATTATACGTAGCACTTTCAAGAGCTAGAAATAGAAAAAATTTAATAAATCACAAGGACAGTCATATAAACACGTTGGTATCTATTTACCAACCCCAGTTTTTAGCCATGGTCAATTATACGTAGCACTTTCAAGAGCTAGAAATAGAAAAAATTTGAAAATATTATTACTAAACAATGCAAAAATAGCAAGTTATAAACTAAAGGACGAAAATAAAAATTACACTAAAAATATAGTGTTTAAAGAAATATTGTAAATGACTACAAAATAATTTATACTTACTTTATATCAATTATATGATTAAATAAAAAGAGTGGAAATACGAGAAAAAAATGAAATATTACTACTACTGTATCATTAAAGTAAATATACAAAATAATTAATATATGTTTGCGCTGAAAATCGTTAAAATATGATTGAAAACCGGCTGCAACATATCACATTGTGAATAAGTAAGAAAATGTGTATTCATTACATGAAGTATAAGAAAAAATTAAAAAATGGAAATATGAGAAAAAACATTGAAATATTACTACTACTGAAACATTATAGTAAATATACAAAATAATTAATAAATGTTTGCGCTGAAGATCGTTTAAATATGGTTGTAAAACGGCAGCAACTTAAAAAATTGTAAATACATACAACAAATATACACTCATTATATGAATTATTTAAAAAATGGAATATATAATAAAACTTTTGAAACACTGAAGTAACAAAATTCTAAAAATCAAATCAAAAAACTAAAAACGGCTGCAGCATCATTAGATAAGCATGCGCTGAAAATCTGAATGACAAATCTGATATCATAAATTGCCGTAACATAATAAATGTTTGCGCTGAAGGTCATGAACAAATTACTATAAGTCGGGTAAGACGTATATTGCGCTATGTAATGAACTATAGTGTAATGAACAAATAGTAAAAATCAACGTTCGAAGTGGTAAAAAATAAGTTTTTCTCTTTTGATAAAGAGTAGATATTACGATTTGCTATATACGAAAAGATAAAACGTTAAGTTTACTCATTTTAAAGAGCAAAATGCAAAAATTGTCTTTTAGAAAGAGTAAACGCAAATATTTGCTATTTAGAAAATACTAAAATGAGATATTTACTACTTTGAAAATTATAAAATTTTGGAAACAAAATCTAAACTAGTAAAAAGTACAAATTACGAATTGGAAAGAAGTAAAACAAGAGTAAAAGATATTTATTATTTAAAAAGTAACAAATTTTGTGCACATAATCTAAAAGAACAAATAATGCATATAACTCGCTTTTGCAAAAAATAAAATAAGATAATTACTCTTTGGAAAGCTATAAAATTTCGGGTGCCTAATCTAACAGACTTCAATTGGTATAAATATAAAAATGAGAAACTTACTATGATGATTCTTAAAACTTAAACATAAAATATTTGCCAGAGTTTCTTTGGTAACATTGCATAGTTTTCCGGGCGCATTTAGCGAACGATTTTAAGGTTAGGCATTTAAATAAATATCTTTTCGTAAATAGCAAATCGCAATTTCTACTCTTTATTAAAAGAGAAAAACCTATTTTTTACCTCTTCTAACGTCGATTTTTACTATTTGGAGTTTAGAGTGTATACCTTATCAGTACGTCCTCGCCGTAAGAGTCGGATAACAACATTAATATGTTGGCTAACGCTGGAAGGAAAAATATACTTTACAGAACCAGTACCATCAACTGTACAAGAACAATCACGATAACCCCCAGCTTAACAGGATTTGGACTACAGAAAAGGATATCAAGTTTTCATCAAATACACCGATCATGCACCTAATTTTAACATCCAATGTCGTATAAATAGGTATTTAAAATTATTATTTAAATACTTAAATTTGTTGAAATTTTACAATTAAAATTGTATCTATGTGTACCATATATAAATTATTTTGTCAATACTATCATTCAAATAGAATCCCTTCCCCCATCCCAGCTGCAAAATAGTTAGTTTACATGACACACAGTTTTGTAAAGATAATTCCCGTATAAATTCTATTAAGGTCAGGCCAAAATGACCTATGTTACCGATATTTTGATAAAATGGTAGATAAAAGTTTTCTCGATACATATAGGTCGATTTGTCTGAAATATATAATATAATGATAATATATCCAGGGAATGGCTGCTCTCCAAAGCGGCCTCCCTGATGCATGAGGGGGTAGCTTTCAAGGCAGGAGGGACTGAGCTCCTCCAGAAAATGCTGAAGGCAGTGGTCTGGCTCCCTAAGCCAATAGAGGAGTCGGCCGTAGTGCTGCGGCGCCTGGAGGAGTTCAACCCCTCCCTTAAAACATCATGCTGGAGAGCTATCAACCTCTCGGATGAATCAGGAAGGCAAGAGAGGGAGGACTCCTACCTCCGAATCTTCTTGCTGCCTGAGTCCCAAGTCAGGGCCCTTAAGGCCCTAGACTCTAGACCCTGGCTGGACCTGGGACGAGTTACATTTAAAGTGACTCAGAAAGGTCCGCCGGGGGAGGTGGTTGAGATGCAGGTGGAGAGCACATAATTGGCTCCTCCAACTCTGTCAATAACCCAAATTAACTTGCACCATAGCAAAGGCGCCTCTGCAATATTGCAGAGAAGCATGGCCTACGGTGCACACAGGCCTCTCGCTAATCCAAGAGCCTTGGATTGTGAAGGGGTCCATCAAAGGACTAGGTAGCCTACAATGCTACAGAGACCCGACAGCAGACAGACCAAGGGCAGGCATTGTCTGCAAGGGACTAAATAGTGTCCCCCTTTGGGATTTCTGTACAAAAGATTTAATGGTGGTTTCCATTAACGTATTATATATATATTAAAGGAGATGGGTAGGCTTATCATTGCCTCAGCCTACTTTCCCTATGAAGACACCGATGTTCCGCCGAAGGAGGTTGTCAGGCTGATTAGCCACTGTCAGGAACATAACTGGCCAATCCTAATAGGATGTGATGCAAATGCGCATCATGAACTATGGGGTAGCTCAAATGTGAATAGGAGGGGATCCGCACTGGTGGACTATCTCGTCACCACGGAGCTGGACATTCTCAATACCGGAAGTAAACCTACTTTCCAAAATGCTGTAAGGGCGGAGGTCATTGATATTTCACTATGTTCCTCGGCCCTTTCTGACAGAATTAAAAGCTGGAGGGTCACGGACGAGCCGACGCTGTCGGATCATGCTCAGATCGCCATGGAATTGGTGGGGGAGTGTGGTCCGCTGAAAGAGCTTCGGTTCCTCAGAAACCCCAGACATACTAACTGGGAGGGTTTCGGACGGGACCTGGAAAGGAACCTTGAGGACCTTCCAGGTGCTATAAGAGACATTCCCATGCTGGAGAAGGCAGCGCGGAAGCTGACTGAAGCACTCCGCCAAGCCTTCGAGAATAACTGTCTACTAAGAAGGAGGAAGCCTAAAGGCCAAATCCGCTGGTGGTCAGGTAAACTAGAACTATTGAGAGGATCCATACGGAACCTTCTCAAAAAGGCCAGACAAGGGAAAATTCCTTGGAACACTTATAAAAAGGAAAGAGATCGGTACAGATCCGAAATCAGAAGAGCACAGAAGGAAAGCTGGGCCGCTTTCTGCGAGGAGGTTGAGGGCGGAAACGAGGCTTCAAGACTGGACAAGATTCTGTCCAAGAACCCGGAAGCTGCCCTTGGCTCGCTCAAGCTTCCAGATAATAAGTTCTCAACTTCTGACGAGGATACCCTAGTGTACCTGATCAGTAGCTACTTCCCAGGCTTCTCGGAGCTAGGAACTGATAACAGGAAAATAATCGATTTCAGGAACAGATGGAAGGCGTCGCAGTGGCGCTGTCATCAAGACCTGGCAAAGGTTATTATCACTGAAGATAGGGTGAAATGGGCTATACGCTCCTTTCGACCCTACAAATCCCCTGGTACGGATGAAATTTTTGTGGTTCTTCTTCAGAGGGCAGAGGATTGTATCCTAGGGCCGCTGATGAAGATCTTCAGAGCCAGCCTCGTTCTTGGTCACGTGCCTGTAGCGTGGCAGGGAGTGAGGGTGGTTTTCATCCCGAAAGCGGGAAGACAAAGTTACACCACACCGAAGGATTTTCGGCCTATCAGTCTGACCTCATTCATACTAAAGAGTTTGGAAAGGCTGGTAGACAGATTCTTAAGGGACGGGGTCTTGAAAAACAAGCCTCTGAACAAGGATCAACATGCCTACAGAGCAGGACACTCAACGGAGACCGCTCTATATAGGGCTAAGCAGCTCATCCATAAACAACTTGAATGTGGAGAATTCGCAGTGGCGGTTGCAATGGACATAGAGGGGGCCTTCAACAATACGTCTCGGGGGGTCATCAAGTCAGCAATGATTGATCACGGAATTCCCGAGATGCTTGTTGAATGGACATGCCACATGCTAGGAAACCGCCTGCTGGAAACTACGAAAGGGGACACCACTATCAGAGGCAATGTTAACTCAGGTTGCCCACAAGGAGGGGTGATATCACCTCTCCTATGGTGTCTTGTAGTAGATAACTTATTAGATACGCTATCAAGTAATGGTCACCAAGTAGTGGGCTATGCTGATGACATTTTAATCATCGGACGTGGACCCTTCCTGCAAACCGTCTTGGAGCGTCTTTAACAGGCCATAAACCTTGTTGCAAAATGGTGCAAAGATAAAGGGCTTAATGTCAACCCGGATAAAACTGAGGTAGTTGTCTTCACCAAGAAATACAAATGGGCCACTAACTTTGCCCTAAAACTTAATGGTCAGTCTCTTAATATATCAAAAGAGATGAAATACCTCGGAGTCATCTTTGACAGCAAACTGTCATGAAAGAGGCATCTTGAGGATAAAAGCCGAAAATTTATCAATGGACTCTGGCAGCTCAGAAGGGCCATTGGTAGAAATTGGGGACTAAAACCAGCCACAACTAAATGGTTGTACAATGCAGTTCTCAAACCCAGACTGTTGTATGCAGCTACAATATGGGGGGAGAGAATAGCACTCAGATCTGCAATCTCTCAATTAGAGAGGCTGAGAGGCCTTGTGCTGAGATGCGCCCTGGGAACGGCTAAGGCTTCGCCGACGGCTGCCCTAGGGGCTCGTCTGGGCATAGAGCCCTTAGCCCTCACGATTGAAGCAGAGGCAGCCAAAGGACTCCTCAGAGTTGTAGGAGAGGCGGAGGAAAGGGGGAAGACATTGGGAGCCAACTTCTATGGAGGCCTGCAAGGCATGCCCATGGACAAGGCGACTACTGTCCACCTCTTTGACAAGAAATACAGGATCAGTCTTCCTTCGAAAGAAGACTGGACATCTCAAAAGGCTCAACTTCCCGCATCTGGAGAGGTCTGGTATACAGACGGCTCAAAGAATGCGGGAGGCTCAGGAGCCGGTGTCTACAGAAGGAGGGATGGAAAAGGACAGACCATATCGCTCGGAGCGTACACGACTGTGCACCAAACGGAGCTGCTGGCCATCATCTACTGTACACACTGGGCGGCCTCCTACAAAATCAGGGAGCATCTGACATTTTTAATCATCGGACGTGGACCCTTCCTGCAAACCGTCTTGGAGCGTCTTCAACAGGCCATAAACCTTGTTGCAAAATGGTGCAAAGATAAGGGCTTAATGTCAACCCGGATAAACTGAGGTAGTTGTCTTCACCAAGAATACAAATGGGCCCACTAACTTTGCCCTAAAACTTAATGGTCGTCTCTTAATATATCAAAAGAGATGAAATACCTCGGAGTCATCTTTGACAGCAAACTGTCATGAAAGAGGCATCTTGAGGATAAAAGCCGAAAATTTATCAATGGACTCTGGCAGCTCAGAAGGGCCATTGGTAGAAATTGGGGACTAAAACCAGCCACAACTAAATGGTTGTACAATGCAGTTCTCAAACCCAGACTGTTGTATGCAGCTACAATATGGGGGGAGAGAATAGCACTCAGATCTGCAATCTCTCAATTAGAGAGGCTGAGAGGCCTTGTGCTGAGATGCGCCCTGGGAACGGCTAAGGCTTCGCCGACGGCTGCCCTAGGGGCTCGTCTGGGCATAGAGCCCTTAGCCCTCACGATTGAAGCAGAGGCAGCCAAAGGACTCCTCAGAGTTGTAGGAGGGGCGGAGGAAAGGGGGAAGACATTGGGAGCCAACTTCTATGGAGGCCTGCAAGGCATGCCCATGGACAAGGCGACTACTGTCCACCTCTTTGACAAGAAATACAGGATCAGTCTTCCTTCGAAAGAAGACTGGACATCTCAAAAGGCTCAACTTCCCGCATCTGGAGAGGTCTGGTATACAGACGGCTCAAAGAATGCGGGAGGCTCAGGAGCCGGTGTCTACAGAAGGAGGGATGGAAAAGGACAGACCATATCGCTCGGAGCGTACACGACTGTGCACCAAACGGAGCTGCTGGCCATCATCTACTGTACACACTGGGCGGCCTCCTACAAAATCAGGGAGCATCTGTATATCTCTTCGGACAGTAGGAGTGCTTTAGAAGCCCTGGACGCACCTGTCAACAGATCCCAACTGGTGACGGAGTGCCACCATGCTCTGAATGAACTGGCTGGCTGCCGCTCTGTGACCTTACTATGGGTGCCAAGTCACATTGGCATCAGGGGAAACGAAGTGGCAGATAGACTTGCCAAACAAGCAAGCAGGGAACGCTTCATTGGACCGGAGCCAATTGTTGGCATCTGCAACTCGGAATTCGTAAAAATAACCCGAGAGTGGATAACCAAGAAACACGAAGAGGCCTGGAAGAATGCGCCGGGCTGTCGTGTAGCAAAAAGCTTTATTAATCCCCAAACGCTAGGAGACTGGACTTCCCAAATCTCCAAGTTAAGCAAGAGGAACGCAAGATTAGTGGCAGCTGTGATAACTGGTCACGGCGCATTACTTAAATACAGACATATGATAGGACTAAGCGAAAGTCCAACATGTAGATTCTGTAAATTAGAGGATGAGACAACACTGCATATCATCTGCAAGTGTCCAGCCCTCATGGAGAGAAGGAGAACCCATCTTGGGGAATTCCTTCTGCAGTGTATAGACTTTACGGCAGAGGACATTCCAAGAATAATTTCCTTCTGGAATAATATCTTTGAATGAGCCCACCGCATCAGAGGGACGCCAAGGGACTACCCATGCGCCCGGAGGCCTTATAGGCCCGAATCAATCAAAAATAATAATAATAATAATAATAATGATAATATTATACTATTAGGCCTCCGGTTTCTGACCCTTCAAAAGACGTTACGAAATTAATCCTTCTTTAATATAATAATGTCAAAGTGTTTTTCACACGAGGGGTACCTGGGTATTTGTGTTATTCGGTTTTTGAAAAAAAGTTTTCGAAAAAGTTTTTAAAAAAGAGTCCTAGAAAAAGTTTTGTTTCAAAAACTTCTTTCATAAAACTTCCGTCGAAAAAAGAAATTCGAGCAATAAAAATATCTTACAAATATTATATACAATTAATCCTATATCCTCTATTTATTAAATTAAGGAGGATCCCGTTTCGGACGTTCTCCGGTTCTGCGGTTCTCCGGTTTGGAGTAACGACTATTTTAATAATACACATTATATAATAATAATAATTAAAAATAATACGCATTGTATAATGAATATAAAATTCAAAATTTAATAATCGAATAAACTAAATGCATCTATTTTAAATGCACTCATCTGAATAAAGCACAATCAAAATACACCCGAGTGAGCGTTAGCGAGCGAGGTATCTGTTGCTAGTCTTCTAATTAATATTAAAATATATCAAACAAGCTACTTACTATTGTGTCATTATTACAAATGTGTAACTTAATAATATCTCTCATGCGTCGCTCTCTACTTAAAAACAAAAAATAAGTAAAAATTAATCAATTAAAAAAACACATTATTTGCACAGAAATTGAGGTTATGAATGACACATACCTATCCCCATTGTTGTGTCCACAATCAACACAATGAATTTGAAATTGTAATAAATAAATAAATTAAGAACATCACAAAAAAATAAATTAACACACATATTTAGCAAGAGGCAGTCTGAAAAATTAAAATACTCAAATCATTTCATATAACAGACGGTTAATACTGAAAAAACACGAAATTTCTCGCTCATGAGACAGCCGTGCGATCCATCGTAAATAAATCAAAGACGAAATTTTAAATTACGTTATATGAACGCAATAACAAAAAATTGACAAATTCCACAAGTTTGTAGGGATGGACTGTTTTTTTTTAAAGAAACTTAGAACTATAGAAGAGAATATTTATAACCTTATAACTCGGAAGGGTGCCATAGTGGGGAACACTACCCCTATCTCCCCGTCGCGCTTGTCTTCGAGCGCAGTTTTGAGGAATGGGTCGCTTAGCCGAATTCGGTGTACACTTAACGTTCGCGTCGTACTAAGAAAAAAAAATCCCTACAGTTCGGGCATTCTGACAATAAGGTAGTCTCGGCCAAACTTATGTAAAAAAATAAACAATTATAAACTTTCTTTTTTTGATTCGATACAAACAAATTAATAAACTTACAAATACGACGTTATTTACAATTTTTTGTAATATGGACGCATATGATCTGGTGACCAAATTCCGGTGTACGGTATTTGAGTGACTGAGAACCCGTCGATGTCTTTTACTACATATCGGTCACGATCTAGAACTTTCGAGGTTACTTATGGGCCTTCATATTGAGGGATCAGTTTTTTCTTAATGCCTACACTCGTATCTACGTTTTTAATCATTACATGGTCACCAACATTATACGTTGTCACGGGCTTTCGCTTGCTGTTAAAAAATATCTCGTTGGCTAATTGAGCCTTCGTAATATTTTTACTCGCAGTTTTCCTTATTTCGTCGAGATTTTGCTCGTCTGTTGATTCAAATATAGGACGAATCGAATCGTGTACATTTCCGACTTGTTGCACGCCAAACAGTAACTCGCTTGGTAGTTTTTTAAAAAACGTGATAAAGTATTATTAATCGCAAATTCTGCCTTATTTAGTGCCCGATCCCATTTTACTAGGGCGTCAGAAAACTTAACGAGCATGGGAGTTATTACACGTTTGACACGCTCAGCCTGTCCATTCGCACGCGGAGTACCAGCGGCGATCAGTTGATGTTTTATAGACTCTTCTGCAACGAATTACTTAAACGCATCAGAATCAAATGCTTTTCCGCGATCCGTAACGATAAGACGCGGTTTACTATACGCGTGGAAATATTCTTTTAAGTGTTTAATCACCTTATTAGTAGCCGTCGATCTGCACATGTAGAGCTTAACAAATTTAGTGAATGCGTCTATAATCAAAAATATATATTTGAAATCTTTGTAATTTTCACCCTCCATTGTTGAATCAGTAAATAGTCGATTGTTAAAGGTCAATATTTGTAAAATAAAATATAAAATTTTACAATACTTGTGAATTAAAAATTATATTTTACCTTAATATTGAATATAATGTTACAGCCGAAGTGATCTTCGTCGAATAACATTTGATACGAAATCAACGAGTATTTATACAAGTTAAAAACTAAAATTATTAACACAAATTTACCTATGATTATTCTTGATAAATTGTTTTTATTAACTGAGAAAAGAACACAAAAAATTTTTTCTAATATTACTAAAATACATAACAATAAATTATATAATTTAATTAAACAATGCAGTAATAACAGCACAAAAAACCAATGGATAAAAAACTTAACATCTAGTACAATTCCTGAAAATGTAATAAAGGTAGCATCTCTCGGTTCAAAATTTAATTGCATTTCAAAATTTACTAATTATGATATTCTAATAACAATTAAAAATGTTGAATATTCCTTAGATAAAATTGAAACTAATACAGAAACTAAAAATGAAATTAGGGATATCATTGTAAATAGCATAAAATCGGTAAGAAAAAAGTCTCCACACATAACATATCATGAACGAGAATTTAAAAACAATCTGAGTGAAACTAAATCTTTCTTAAAAGAAAACCCTAACATATTTTTTACACATGCTGACAAAGGCAACTTAACAGTATGTTTAAATAAAATTAAATATATAGAAAAAATGAACGCCTTATTATTAGACAATAATACATATATGATGATAAAAAAGAATCCGTTAAAAAAAATACAGTCAGATGTTTATCCTATACTGAAAGACCTTAATGATAAATTTTTAAAAGAAGAATACCATAAAAATGAATTAACCCAAACTAATACCACATTAGCGACATTAACCAAGCATATGGATGACCAAAAATACACAAAGATAATTTTCCACTCAGACCAATAATTTCGACAATAATCAGTCTTACACACTATTTACAAAAATAATTCATAACGATCTAAACAAGCAATACCAGTTCCAAAATCACACATAAATAATAGTTTTGGTTTAAAAGAAGATTTTAAAGCTTGAAAATATATATATATATATATGGGTGGTTCTCTGTGACATCGAAGATGAAAAAAATAAATATTGCTATAACTGTGGGAATATGTTTTAGAGGTATCCAGTAGTTCTCCTGAATTTTTTCAGATTTTTTCTGGGCCATTATTTTAAGTTACAGAGAGTCAAAGTTGACATTTTAGCACTTTTTTGCATTATATGCCCATTTTCATGAATTTTTAGCTACCAGGGGATGCATTTTTCACTAAAAACATAAGTATGACTTTTTTTGTAAAATTTTCCGAACTTTTCATTAAAAATACTTTTAAAGACATAAATGTATGCTGTCACACTCTTGTAAGCCATTTAAACCTTAAATAGTAAAAATCAGCAATTCTGCTCCGGACTCTGGTAACTTAATACTGTCTAAAAGATGTCTTTTTATAGTCAGAAGCTGCCTAAAAATTTCCAGAGTGGGTCTAAATCATTAAGATCACTTATGGTCAAAATATCCGGGATAAGTGCCCCAAATATTGATAGAAATGTATATTTGTTGCCTTATAACGATGAATCTAGTAGCATGATCATTGCAAAAAAATTTATGCACTTACCTTGGAATGGTAGAAAAGTATCTCCACTTGTTTCAGTATCCATCTAATCCCCTGTAAGCTGCTAAAAATACAAATATTATTATAAAATTATAAAAAATTATTTTTTAAACATTTATAATGCTGGATTTTTAGTTTTACATCCCTTAAGAATTATAATACTAATCTGAAGGATTACTATAAAAGTATCATCATTATTATCATTATTATTCAGCAATACATTGTTTAGATTTCACAAACTTGTCACTGTCACGTTATCATATTATTCATTATAATTATATATCCGATTTATTTATATATCTTTTGTATTAAATACGTATATTCAGTTATTGTAATAATGATGTTTATATATTTATAGTAATCCTTCAGATTAGTATTATAATTCTTGTAAGGGATGTAAAACTAAAAATTCAGCATTATAAATGTTTAAAAATTAATTTTTTACATTTGTATAATAATATTTGTATTTTTAGCAGCTTACAGGGGATTAGATGGATACTGAAACAATTGAAGATACTTTTCTACCACTCCAAGGTAAGTGCACAAATTTTTTTGCAATGATCATGCTACTAGATTCATCGTTATAAGGCAACAAATATACATTTCTATTAAGATTTCGGGCACTTTTCCCGGATATTTTGACCATAAGTGATCTTAATGATTTAGACCCACTCTGGAAATTTTTAGGCAGTTTCTGACTATAAAAAGACATCTTTTAGACAGTATTAGGTTACCAGAGTCCGGAGCAGAATTGCTGTTTTTCACTATTTAAGGTTTAAATGGCTTACAAGAGTGTGACAGCATACATTTATGTCTTTAAAAGTATTTTTAATGAAAAGTTCGGAAAATTTTACAAAAAAAGTCATACTTATGTTTTTAGTGAAAAATGCATCTCCTGGGAGCTAAAAATTCATGAAAATGGGCATATAATGCAAAAAAGTGCTAAAATGTCAACTTTGACTCTCTGTAACTTAAAATTATGGCCCAGAAAAAATCTGAAAAAATTCAGGAGAACTACTGGATACCTCTAAAACATATTCCCACATTTATAGCAATATTTATTTTTTTCATCTTCGATGTCACAGAGAACCACCCATATATATATAAATATATATATATATATATATATACCAACCGGTTATGTTTTGATATCATTAGATGTTAGTTCTTTGTTTACAAACATCCCAAGTCATGAGGTTCTCAATAGTTTAGATAAACACTTTATTCATATTCAAAATAAATGTAAAATCCCCTTTCATAATATCCGCAAAAATATAGAATTTTTATTTAATAATGTTCATTTTAGTTTCAATAATGTCATTTACAAACAAATATTCGGATCTCCAATGGGATCGCCTATATCACCATTATTTGCGGATTTAGTAGTGGATGATCTTGAGACCCACTGTTTAAAAGAATTAAAAAGTAAACACAATTGCAAACCAATTTTTTATTATAGATATGTAGATGACACAATTTTATGCGTGGAAAAAAATCCCATTATGTACCACATCACTACCTTATAATAGAGAGTTTTCCAATAAATGTTCCCGAATGCTAAGAAAATATAATATTAACACTATTCCTTTAATTAATCACAAACTTGATACTATTATACAGTTAGGCAAAGACAAAACATCAAAATGAGAGGAGACAGGGGTAGTTTACAAGTTATCTTGTATTAAATGCCCGGCTATTTATATTGGAGAAACAAAACGCTGCCTAAAAAATCGAATAAAAAAACATCAGTACAATAAAAATCCAGTAGCCGTTGTTACTGCACACATTTTAAATAACGTAAATCACAATTTTAACTGGGAAGATACAAAAATAATAGATAAAGAATCTTGCTATAAAAAAAGACTCATTTCGGAAATGTTACATATCAATCATCATAATTCGACGATTAACAAAATGGAAGATACTCAACATTTAAACCGTCAATATAGAAATGTTATGAATATAGTTTAACCCTTTCGTGCATATAAGGAACTGACAATCATAACGTCTCTGAAAATTTCGATGTCCGGCATCGAGCTGAATCCAAATCTGGAGTCAGATTTTGGAAATCGTAATAATTGGGCCCAATACCGAAGGGGCCCACTCTTAGAATGCAAAGTTTAGAAAAATAAAAAATACCATCGTATTCTACATAATATTTTAAGAAGAAATCATTCTTGTCATTTTTTTGATAAAACACAAATTTCAAGTAAAAAATGATTGAATTTCTAGGATATCGGACCTCTGAGTAAAAGCAGATGTATGTTTTATCATCCCGTGCAAATTTATCATCCAAATCTGGGATCATATTTCCGAAATTACAATAATTGGACCCAATACCGAGGGGGCCCAATCTTAAAATTGAAAATTTTGAAAAACAAAAAATACCAACGTATTCTGTAATTTCGGAAATATAACCCCAGATTCATCATCAGCTACTCCAAAACTCCATAAAAAGACTTTATTTCGCTTGGTTTGATGTTTGAGTCTCTTGTATGAACGGGATGATAAAACATACATCTGCTTTTACTCAGGGGTCCGATATCCTAGAAATTCAATAATTTTTTACTTGAAATTGGTGTGTCTTATCAAAAAAATGACAAGAATGATTTCTTCTTAAAATTTTATGTAGAATACGATGGTATTTTTTATTTTTCTAAACTTTGCATTCTAAGAGTGGGCCCCTTCGGTATTGGGCCCAATTATTACGATTTCCAAAATCTGACTCCAGATGTGGATTCAGCTCGATGCCGGACATCGAAATTTTCTAGTTTCAGAAACGTTATGATTGTCAGTTCCTTATATGCACGAAAGGGTTAAGGAGACTAATGTACACAAACTATGACGTATAGTTTGTAAACACACACTTTGTTTTTGTATAAATACTCGTTGATTTTGTATCAAATGTTATTCGACGAAGCTCACTTGGGCTGTAATATTATATTCATTATTAAGGTAAAATTCAATTTTTAATTCACAAGTATTGTATAATTTGATATGAATATTTATTATTTTGTCCAATAAATTCAGCACCTGAAGAGGTCTGCAAACCTAGCAGACGAAACGTTGTGCACATACATAAATTAATTGGATTTATTTATTATTGATCCTTAAGGGGGTATCCTCATTTAGAACGTTCAAAAAATCGATTCTTTTTATTGCTTAAATCTATTCCTTATATGTATAAGAACATACATCCGAAGTTATAGAGTCGGATCCGTAGTATTTCCGAAGATACAGCACTAAACGCAACGGGGCATCGAGCAAGTGCCAGTGCTCGGTCAGACTGAAACGCAGGCGCTCCTCCCCTCGTGTCTAAACTCGAAACTATATACCTAAAAAGGTTCAGCAGCTGTTCGAAATAATATTTTGCTTTCATAGAAGCGTCTTTTGAACCTTAGTATGTGTCATCGGTATATAATCTGTGTGTACCTGCTTCCTATAGAGCTGTTTGTGGCGTAACGTTTAGTTCTGCTCTGACTATTGACGAGTGCGCTTCAATATAATCATGTCTAGTTATCCGAAAAGTGACAAATCGAGTAGTAATTGTGCTGCAAAACCACGGAAACAAAAATTCCATGGTAATCAATTCACAACAGAATCAGACGATACAGAGTGCAACACAAGTAGTACTGAGAGAAAATTAGCCACCGCTAGCACCGAGAACATCATTGTGCATCCAACTCACTGCTATCGAATAATCGAATTTGTCACAGTATTTTTTGCAATTTCTGATATCGTAATTTGCAGATCTTGCAAACCAAATATACAATTTTCAGAGAGCGGACATTGAGGCTTAGGTTTCAAAATTGTATTATCGTGTATGTGTGGTCATAGAGAAATGAATGCAAGACCGTTTATAAACACTGGATTCGAAATAAATAGACGAATTGTTTTTGTTATGAGGCTTTTTGGTGTTGGACGAGAAGGTATCAATGTGTTTTGTGGACTTATGGATATATGTTAAGGTTTAGCAAAATCAACGTATGATCAAATTGTGCAGCATTTATATACAGCGCTAAAATAAATGTTCAAAAGCATCTGTGAAAAAGCTGTCAAAGAAGAGAAAGAAAAAAATATAGAACATGATAGATCTGCTGACTGTTTGAAAGTTTCTGGCGATGGATCCTGGAAAAAAGAGGTTTTCTTCATTGTTTGGTGTTACAACGCTCATTGCATATTACTCTGGCAAAGTAGTCGACCTTATTGTAAAAAGTGCATATTGTCATTCATGTGCTTTACAAAAGAATATTTATTTTTATTCTTGATTTTGTGCACTCTTTTTCCTGGCACTTCCTACCGTTTATCCCCTGGGGGACTTTAACGGTGTCCACCTACCACTTATGTGTGGGTGCTTTATCCCTCCCTTAAAACCCCACCATCTCGCATTCGCTCGGGGTTTTGCCCGTAGATGAGGGAAACCTGTGAAGCAGGGAAAACCTCACCCGAGATGGCCGGTGTATTCGAAACATTCTTTTTGGGTGTCAATGTCACATTGTGTAGGCCTTGACACCGAAACCGAATGTTTCACACCTCCCGCTCACGTTGTGAAGTGTGGAAAAACACCTAACCGATCCCGAAAGCCGAACAAGAATGGTGTCACCCATCCAAGTACGAACCGCACTCAGTGCTGCTTAACTTTCGTGATCGGCCGAGGTGCGTCTCCGCCACTCCGCCACCGCGTCGGTTTTTACAAAAGAATATATTAGATGAAGAAGAATTTGAAGAATGGTATAATGATTATAAAAAATCATGCTCTTTAAATCACGATGGTTCAGCAGGGAGGATGGAGGTAGATTCAATCGTGGAGATGTATTTGAGATCTATTGAAAATTTTGGAGTAAAATATACGAATTACATCGGCGACGGTGATTCGAAAACTTTCAATGGTATTGTAAAAATGAATCCATATCGTAATGATTACCCTGTGATAAAAAATGAGTGCGTGGGACACGTGCAAAAGCGCATGGGTACTCGACTCCGAAATAAAAGGAAGGAAGAGAAGCTTGGAGGAAAAAAGCGTCTAACAGAGAGTCTCATCAAAAAGTTGACAATATATTATGGTTTAGCAATTCAAAGGAATATTCATTCTGTCCAAGATATGAAAAAGGCTGTGATGACAACGCTGGATCATTATTGTTCAACTGATGAATCTCCTCGTCACGAGAATTGTCCGACAGGCACTGACAGCTGGTGTGAATGGCGCAAAGCTGAAGCTACGAATCGTCTTGCATCCTTCAAACATTCTGCTCGATTGATTGACGAAAAAGTGGAGGAACATATTCATCCAATCTACGAAGAACTTTCGAATGACGATCTCATGACGCGATGATTAGGTGGACACACGCAAAATTCGAACGAATCGTGCAGGAATGTTCAATGAAGGATATTCAGCAGTTCTGCATACTATGCAGTTACTCAATTTGAAAATTGGCCAGCAATGTAAAATGTTTGCGGATAATGTTGACATACAACGGATTGAACGAGAAAGACGACGTTCGTCTCTTTCCAGTAAGGAAGCTCGTACGGCCCGTAGACTTGAACAACTTCAACAAAATGAGTTCCATGAGGAAGCTGAAGGTCTATTGTATGGCGCAGGAATAGCTGATTAACGAATTATTGCCGTAAGTAGTCGAAAATTAACATTTTTCCAGTTCATAAACTTTAAAGCGCTTTTTCTCGAGTTTTCGTTTTTTCACTTTTTCTAAACTGGCGGGCGTGTTTGCAAAAAAAATAAATAAGCTATCGTAACGATCCGAAGGTTTTTAGCTTCAGTTTTATCTACTCTTCAATATGAACCGAAAAGGTTTTTGGAAATAAATTTCTAAAAGACTTTTTCAGCACATTAAAGAGATTTTTTTCTCGTAAAAAGCACTTTTTGCTTCAAATTCGGAAAAAATTTCAAATTTCACAATTTCTTCGGATTTTTCTTGTTTCAAATAGAAAATACATGTATGAAAATGAAATTCTTTTTGGCTTTCTGTTTTAGATCAAGATTAAGAGCTCTATCACTCGGATTACGGATTGCCCAACAAATGTGCCTAATAATCGGCTGCATTTTGATGTTTTTCTTTAAAAAAATTTTTGTGTAATGTTCAATTATATAATAAAATATTCCTGAAAGGTCTCTGGAGTTGGTTATTTTTTTCTATTTTAAAATATTCCCTAAAAAACGGTTTTTTAGGCCTTCCAAAGCAGGATACCCCCTTAACAATCGACTATTTACTAATATATTTGAAACCCTTTCTCGTTTTCTTAAATGGACCAAGATGATCGGCATGTAATGTTATGAACAGTAAATATTTTGGCCAACTGTGAAGGTAATCTTCATGTTTACCACTAACCGGTGAAAATTCAATGCAATTGAAACCATTTATAATATAGTTACGATCCTTTTCTTTCATATTCATTAGGGAACCAATAAACTTTCAACATATTTTCCATAACCTTTGCGACTCCTAAATGGTCATGTTCGTCGTGAATAGCTCAGATTACATTGTTGTCCATACATACCGGAACATAAAACAATAATCCACGCGTTCTATCTTTCCTATAGACTAATCTGTCGCGAATCTCGAAACGATTTCTGGATTGCTGTCTTGCCTAATTGAGAGCGACCGTTCAAAACTATTCCCTTCAATAATCAAAATTTAGTGATAACGACTCAAGGCATCGACGTGGGCCATGCGCTTACCTGGTCGGTGCTATATTTCATAGTCGTAATATTCGTGAAATAACACTCAACGCAATATACTGCTATATATATTCTGCTTGCTTAATGCCAGTCTAAAACTATCACAATCTGTAAGTATTTTAAATCTTCTTCCCGATAAATAAATATGAAATCGTTTTATCGCATATACCACAGCTAGACTCTCCAGTTTAAAACTGTGGTACCTAGCTTCTGTCGCGGTCGTTCTTTGGCTAAAATAGAATACCGGTTTGAATACTCCATCTTCTTGTCGTTGCATAAATATTGCACTGAAGCCGCTCATTTTGGGCAATAAACGGCAAGCAACGGCGCTTCGGTTAAACTATTATATTTTCGAAGCATTCAAATTCCTTTTCATCAAATACAAATGTTTTGTTTCTTTGTTAGATCATACAGAGGTTAAGCATACGAATCTATGAACTTCTTTGGTGTTTCTCGGTGTAGGGTAATTTATAACGGACTTAATATTCGTGTCATTTGGATGTATACCGTGTTCGCTTACTCGATAACTAAGATAATCTATTTCATACATTGCAAATTTGCACTTGTGTAAGGGGAGACGTAAATGATTCTCGCCGGTGATCTTAGAAACTTCACGCAAAACTTTGATATGCGCATCGATCGAGTCCGACACGATTAAGAAATTATCTGCAAATATTAAAATCTTTTTTTCCCGCATTAAATATCCAAAAATTTTTACGACGAATCTAACAAAAGCTTTTGGTCCGTTCTTAACACCGAAAGGGCAGAATAAATATTCGAATTGTCCCAATAGAGTGATGAATGCCGTATATTGTATAGATTCCGGAGACAACTTAACATGGTAGATACCATTGCTTCATCCATTTCCGGCCATAAATTCGGAATATATTGTTCTAACCTCACGATCAGTTCAGCCTTACTTCCAAGTGTTGACAAGTTGTTTAGTTTCAAAATATCTTTCAATTCGGCTACAGTGTAATTACTGGGAGCACAAGACGATATTTTAAACTTATTTGGAAAATAAATATTTTGCACAAAGCAATGAAAGTTTAAATTTTTCTTGCACAAAGCAGAGCAATCTTTTTGGAGCCGCGACGAATTACAAGTGGCACAAAGCACAAAATATCCGATTACGTTGCGCTTTACAAAACACTTCACTCAGCACATCCTTTATCCCACTTTTGAGATTGTAGGGATGGTCTTTTTTTTTAACTCAGAACTAAAGAGAATATTTATATTTATTCCCTTAATACATGATGCGTTGCGTCGCAGACTCTTCGTCAAAGCTAATCCCCTCGTTTCCTGAGTCGCTCACTCTTATCCTTTTTTTGTCGGAATCGCCCTACCACCGCTCCGCGAACATTACCCATATCTCCCCGTCGCGCTTGTCTTCGAGCGCAATTTTGAGGGACGGGTCGCTTGGCCGAATTCGGCGTACACTTAACGTTCGCGTAGTACTAAGAAAAAAAATCGCTACGAGTTATATATTTAAAAATATTTTTTAAAAATTAATTAGTAATAAACATTCAATTATATAAAAATTATACAAAACTTTAACTATTTGTTATAAATTACTTAAAAAATTTTGTTTCTAAATTGTAAAAATTAATAGTTAATTGTTATTATATTTTCAGATAAAAAAATCTGTGTATTTAAAATTGAATTAAAATTGAAAAAATGTGCATTTTAAAATTTACCGCGTTGCGCAACTTAAAATAGTATTTTGCGCATTGCGCATTAATCGATGATCATCTGGATCATCCGCTGAGGTTATGTTGTAAGGGAAAGATACTTATCACAACTTAGACTCTAACATTATATTATTAATAATGCTATTGTAATGTTGGATAAGATTTTTCGTATCATCTTTAACATTAATCGCATTATGTTGCAGATTTATGCGTATCATTTCAGATAACAGTCTTCTCCTCTAATTCTTTTCAGTGTCGAGTACTTAAGCATTTTCAAAATCGAATGAATAATCGTTTGTTGACATATGTTCGTATATCACATAATGCTAATCTGTTTTCTTGTTATTACCTGTATGTTCTTTAATTCGAGATTTCATTTGTCTTTTTGTTTCGCCTACGTAACTAGTAACACAATCTTTACACTCTACCTTGTAAGCTACTGTTTGTTTAGAAGGCTAAATAAGCCGTGAGTAGGAAAGCGAATGGGTTATCGTAGTAGTAGTCAAAAAAGTATGTATCTGCATTAAAAAAAACCCAGTTGAAGTGGGGAAAAAGCTTGATCTTAAAGTTACAGTGACTCGAATTAATTATGGTTTATGAAGTGATAAGTATAATTAAAATAATTGATTACCAGTAGATACAACAATAATATATAAATATATCATTCAGTGGAAGCTTAATAATAGATGATCATCTATACCTTACAATATTATAACTTAAACTATTCGCTCGATCAAGATTTACGCTGGCGCTAGTTGCTGTCGTGTCGCGGTCCTAGGCAGCGTAGGTGAGCCCAGGGCTCCATTCGATCACAATCGACTTCCTGGGTGAAGTGACGATTGCGGGTCCTCCAGAATGAATGTTACGGTTGGAAGTTGCTCGAGTGCCAACTCGAATTACAGTGCCCTCCGCTTCTCCGTTAGTCCCAAAGTGCAAGCGGAGGTGTCAAGGGAGAGGAGATGCGCTATCTTGCCCTCGCACAATGCACGTGCTCTATTTCGTATCTACAAAGCTTGTTGTGACAGGTAATGAGCATGCGACGAACGCGTACCGACGAGTCGGCCCGTTTTATTGCCCAGAGAGAGATGAACCTTCGAATCGTGCTAGAAGGCATAGAGAGGAGCCATAAAAAAATTCCCGGGCCCGCACCTCGGGATTTTCCATTCCAGCGCGTGGGATTTCGTTTTATTGCACGAACAAAGAGTGCAATTAATATTTTGTCCCCGAGCTTGGTCGAGTTCGAACCGATCTTCCGATACACTTATATAGCGGTATAGTGTATATAATTCGCGAACAACTACATAGGTTGTTACATAGGTTTTTGTTAACTTATCTATTTTATGTTTGCATCTCACAATAACATTATTAAAATTGTTAAAAATTTTTGGTATACCCCTGATTTTTGTCGAGCTTTATTGAGCTTTGTCTTGCATAGAACCTGATATTTTTTCGTAAAATTTTGGTATAAAGGGGGTATTTAAAGTTGATTTATAATTTGTTACTAATCTATTATTAATTTGTTTCTACTATTTTGTTCAAAACTATATTTAATTTTTCCCACCTTTTTCTTACATTGTGATTAATAAACTTCTTTGGGTAAGAATTATTTTCTAAAAATTCATTGACAAACCGAATATTGGTTCTTTGCAATTTTTCATGTGCTAACAAAATTGCTTTGTCCACCAATGTATAAACCATAGCTTTCTTTTGCTGAATAATATGACTGGATTTGAAATGTAAAAAGCATCCCGAAAAGGTACCTTTTCTGTACCAATTAGTAATTATTTGACTATTATTTCTTTTTATTGATACCTCCAAAAAATGTATATAAAATTGTAAAGATTGTGATGCTAGTTTAATTTTTTTTAAGTACGTGTAGATTTTAGATGTAATTTTTTTCTATATAAGTTTGTAACGGTTTTGTTATTTTTAAATAAATAAAGTAATTAAATTAACAATTAAAAATCCGATAAACAATAGTCTCAATTACTTGTGCGACCGGCTGCTCAGTATTAATATAAAATACTAGTTATATAAGCGTAGACGGCGGTATTCTTTACAATAACGAAACGCAAGGGAGACGAAAACTAAATAAAGCAGTAACACCGGAATTAATTTAAATAAACACAAGAAAATTTATTGTCAAAATAAAGAAGGAATGAACAGTGCGCGTTGCAGCGCGCGAACTCGCAGGTCGGTTAATGTACGAGAGTAATAAAGAGAGAAAGAGAGACAGAGAGAGAGAGAGAGAGAGAGAGAGAGAGAGACCAAAGAGTCGGCACTTACATGCGATTACGAGTAAAGCGTAGTCTGCGACGTCGCTTAGATCTCCTCTCCTAGTAGTAGAACTGCGTAAAGTCAAATTGGAGCCACCAATAAATGGGCTAAAGCCACAAAACAAAAAGAACTGCAGTCACAGTACCAGAATCACAAATCTTGCAAAATCGAAATCTCTCACAACGAAATCGCGGGCGAACGAGGTAAAATTCTCTAAGACCGAGTTAAGTCTCTCTGCTCACGTACTTGCAAGCCGCCATTCACTCTCTTTCTCTTTCTTTTATTATTCTATTTCTTCTTATAAAATTAACAATTTACAAGGTAGAATTTAAAGTTTTTCTATTCTATGCATATACGCAATATCTTCATAAATCGTGAAGCTTTCTGGAAATGTATTTGTTGCTTAAATCGCAGCATTTTGTTTATTTAAAAATGTCCGAGGACGATACTGACAAAATTCTTGCTGATCAAAAACGTACGTTACCCGAGTAACGACGGCAGCATCTCTTTCTGTATCTGACTTCGAAGAGCATTCCCCTATCTTAGAGGAATACTGGCATGATTTCACAGTACGTGATTTTATTCTGCAGCAGGCTTCCACAACACTCTAGGGACGTACTTTTTTCAAAAATAATGGATTCAACCAAATGATGAACATGTATCTGACGATCAAGGCTAGGTACTCTGAATGCATCAAAACTTTGAGTTTGATGAATAGACCACCGACGAGTTCGGGAGGAACTATATGGGCTTCAACGATAGTATCGACCCAAGCTGTCTGGAAAAGTTGAAATTACCGCGTTTCAAGGGGAATCAACGTGAATGGATGATATTTCAAGAAAAATTATCTGAATTTTAAAATTAACCCCGCTACGACCATTAAAGCATTAAAAAGACGTGGAACACGATCTATACCATCACAGTCCTGCACATCAAGTGAGATATTGCTAAAAGATGGTAAAATACAATTTATTAAATATATATATGGGCTATTTCACGTCAAGTGGTACGATGAAAATTTTAAATCGCTCCAAATTTGAGAACAGGCTGGAAATATCTTCCAGAAAATAGAAAAAAAATTTTAGGTGTTACAAATAATTTGCCTAAGAGTTATTCCACCATGAAAAATGGAAATTTTTCAATTTTTTAGAAACATTTCTATTTTCCAAGCCATTTATCTCAAAATCTATTAATTTGTTTGAAAAAACATTACAAACAACTTTTGTTCAAAATAATCTTTAGAACTTATCTACCTGGGTTACAATTCTTAATTTTAAAATCTCGAAGAGATAGAACGCCCGGAAATATTGAATATCAAAAAAAGGCGACCACGCCACAATAGATTTTGATCTAACACCGCTCAAAAGATCACATTTTTCGAGAGCTTTCGAATGGCGGTGGTTAGATTATTGGCCAAAACCGCTGGTGTAAGTTATGCCTCATAAACCTCATAAACACACTAATTTTCATGTATTTTAGGGCATAACCTACAACAACGGTCTTGGCCAATAATCTAACCACCGCCATTCGAAAGCTCTCAAAAAATGTGATTGTGGCGTGGTCGCCTTTTTTTGATATTCAATATTTCCGGGCGTTCTATCTCTTCGAGATTTTAAAATTAAGAATTGTAACCCAGGTAGATAAGTTCTAAAGATTATTTTGAACAAAAGTTGTTTGTAATGTTTTTTCAAAAAAATTAATAGATTTTGAGATAAATGGCTTGGAAAATTGAAATTTTTCTAAAAAATTGAAAAATTTCCATTTTTCATGGTGGAATAACTCTTAGGCAAATTATTTGTAACACCTAAAATTTTTTTTCTATCTTCTGGAAGATATTTCCAGCCTGTTCTCAAATTTTGGAGCGATTTAAAATTTTCATCGTACCACTTGACGTGAAATAGCCTATATATATATATATATATATATATGTATGTAGGTATGTATGTATATATGTTTACTTATGCAGACAACCAGCTGTTTTCTATCTCTACAGTTGTAAAAAAATAACCATCCCTCAGCTACTCCGACTAAATCGGGCCGAACTTGCTTTAAGTTTATAGGATTATTAAATCATTTAAAATAAGGGTCATAAACCCTCCAATATGGAATTTTGCAATTCTTTACTAATTCTATAACCAAAAAGGTTAGCTGCGAACTACAGTGTCCGCATAAGTCTAAGTAATTTTTACAGGAGCTCGCGTAACTACATTTGCAATTATACATTTTGTAAAAGATTCATGCAGACGTCCGCCAAAATTATTTAGACTTATGCGGACACAGTAGTACTCAACTAACCTTTTGGGTTATAGAATTATTAAAGAATTGCCAAATTCCAAATTGTTCTTTAGGCCCTAGGGCCGTTAATTTCAATTATTTAATAATCCTATTAACTAAAAGCAAGTTCGACCCGATTTAGTCGGAAACCTGAGCGGTGGTTCTTTATTTAAAACTGTAAAAGATTGATAACCTCTGCTGTCTGCATACGTGAAGCGGTATGATAAAAATTTTAAATTGCACCAAATTTTGAGAACAAGCAGGAAATATCTATTAAAAATAATTTGACTAAGAGTTATTCCACAATAAAAAATAAAAATTTTGAATTTAAAAAAAAATGCTATTTTCAAAGCCATTTATCTCAAAATCTATTGATTTTTTTGAAAAAACCAAATCGACCTTCTTTCGTACAAAGATCTGCGGCTTCGTCAAATTCGAGTAATAAGGAAGGAAAAAGTTCAAAATGACTATATGATAGGGTATATTTTGAAGTCGTACAAATTCGAGTTATCGGATATAACTGCCGGAAAACAATATTAGCTTTTTTAGACGAAGGCTCAGCGGTAACGTTAATCAATTAAAATATTGTAAAAGAAATCGGTCTAAATGTAATTAATTTAAATATTGCGTTGAAAGATATAAGTCAAGAAGAGCCTACAGCAATAGCTTCAAAGAAAACTCATGTAATGATTTAATGCGCAAACACTGTTTTCCATTTAAAAAATGTACTAATAATTAAAAATCTTGGCCTTCCTGAACAGAAATTAGAACCAGAAATTTGCCGAATATGCGAAACAGAGACTGGAATTCAAATACCTTCATTCAAATCCGCGCCAGATATGTTAATAGGTCAAGATTATTGTAATCTAATAATAAGCAGGGAAATTAAACAATTAAGAAATTTGAATCTTACTGTTTGCGACGTTTATTGGGTTGGACAATACACGGTAATTCAAAAGAAACGATTTACGTCGGTAAGGCTTTAGTAACTGATAATATTATACAAAAGAACAAAATTAATGTGACAATTTAAATTTGTTAATAAAAGAATCATTTGATTTAGATAGTCTAGGAGTATCGTTGAAATTTAAAGTTAATTCTGAAGACGAACGCGCATTAAATATTTTTCATAAAACATCTAAATATTCGCAGAATAAGTGAGAAATTGGCTTACTTTCGAAGAATGAAGGTCTTGACATTACAGAAAGTAGAGAAAATGCCCCGCATCGATTAAGATTATTAGAACGTAAGTTTGAACGGGATAGTACAAATGCGAATACTTATGCGAGTGAAATGAATCGATTCTTCGAAAATGGGTTTGCCGAAAAAGTGATAAACTCATCTACAAATAGTAGAGTTTGGTATTTACCCCACTTTGGTGTAACAAACATTAACAAGCCACAAAGAATCAAAGTTGTTTTCGATGCCGCAGCAAAAAATGATTCTAAAAGTTTTAATGACTTCTTATTAACGGGACCCGATTTATTAAATGATTTGATAGGAGTTTTGATGCGTTTTCGTCAGGAACAAATTGCATTCAAAGGGGACGTTAGAGATATGTTTTTAAAGATTAAAATTCGTTCTGAAGATCGAGACGCACAAAGATTTTTGTGGAGAAGCAATAAATTTACAGAACCCCAAGAATATGTTATGTCTTCTCTTATTTTCGGTGCAGAGCCATCCCCCAGTATTGCTTTTTTTTTATCAAAGATATAAACGCCGAGAAGTTTAAAAATCTGTACTCTTTAGCTGTGAATAGTATAAAAAAGAATTTTTATATGGATGATTTCTTAGATAGCTGCGAACCCGTTGAAAAGGCATCAAACTTGATTAAAGATGTAATTAAAATTAATAAAGTTACAGATTGGGAAATGCATGGTTGGACAAGCAATGAGTCGAAAGTTATTGAATTTTTAAATAAGAAAAATGATGATTCAGTGAAATTAGGAGACCCTATAGAAAAAAAAGAACGAGTATTGGGTTTGCATTGGTTAACTACTACAGATTCATTTACATTTAAATTTCGAGAATCAAAAGTTCCCCATCAACTTATTTCTGGAAACAACACCAACACAAAGACAAACTTTGAGTATTATAATGTGAATTTTTGACCCACTTGGTTTTTTGGCTCCCTGTTCTATTCAAGGTCGCATTCTAATGCAGAGTATTTGGAAAAGTGGAATTAAATGGGATGAGGAATTGCGCGATATTGAATTCGAAGTTTGGAATGAATGGGTTGCTAATTTGAAATTTACAGAAAGGTGTAAAATTCCTCGATGTTACAAAATAAAAAATGAACTAATCAACAATATCGTATTGTACACTGTCTGTGATGGGAGCGAAAATGCGTATTCTGCTGTAGCATATTGGCGATTCCATTTAGCAAACGAGAAGATTCATACTTCATTTATACTATCGAAAATCCGTAACTATACCACGTCTAGAATTAGAAGCAGCAGTTCTAGCCGTTCGTTTAGGTAAACTTGTAACAGTCGAACACAATTTTAAAGTTAAGCGATGCGTCTTTTGGCCCGACTCGCAGACAGTATTAAATTGGCTAAAATCAGACCCACGAATAGAGATGGGTACCAACAAAGCTAAATCCCGCAGATGATGCTACGCGAAAGGCACCCGATGCGTTAAACAATAATAGTCGATGGTTTTTGGGACCGCCATTTTTACGCGATAAGGAGGAAATTCGACCGAGATGGAAATATACTGAAAAATCTAATTTTGATTTCGCGACATCTGAAAAAGAAAAACGAATTAGACATGTAACTATTATACTAAGAGAGGATGATCTTTTCAACGATTTTTCGCGTTTCTCTTCTTGGGAAAAATTGCTACATACAACGACGTACGTTATATTAGCTAAAGACAAATTTTTGAATAAATCAAATTCTATTTACACACAACAATCTATTGCCAAAAGAATTTAAATTCAACAAGTTTAGAGAAGCTCGTTTAAAAAAGAAATAACAAATTCACAACAACTTAAACCATTAAACAACGATAGTTGTTTATTAAAAGTATCTCCTTTTTTAGATAAAGATAATCTGTTACGAGTCAAAGGACGTATTGACTATTATCCAGATAGCAAACTCAAATGTCAACCTTTAATATTAGATTCAAAGCATCCTGTTACTCAATTGATTATTAAACATTATCATATAAAATTTTTCCATACAAATAACGAAACTGTTATCAATGACATACAACAAATGTATTACATAATTAGTTTCCGAAAAATGTTACGATGCATTATAAATAAATGTGTAACATGCAAAATTATTCGCGGACTTCCAAATAATCCGAAAATGGCAAATCTTCCAACTGCGCGACTTGGTTATCAGTTTCGCCCTTTTACATATACCGGAATTGACTACTTCGGCCCTATATCGGTAAAAATAGGTCGCAGGCAAGAAAAGCGATGAGGTGTACTTTTTACATGCTTGACTGTCAAGGCAATACATATAGAATTGGCTCATAGCTTGACTCTGCAATTATGGCACTACAGCGGTTGGCGGTTAGACGAGGTTTTCCGCGGGTAATATATTCTGACAATAGTACAAATTTTAAAGGGGCTAATTTAGAATTAAGATCCCTCATTTCAGAATTAGATAAAGATAGAAAACGTAAATTTGCACTAAAACACAATTTTCAAGGGAGTTTAACCCCCCAACTGCGTCCCACATGGGTGGTTCCTGGGAAAAGTTGATTCGGTCGGTCAAAGAATCGATGCATGTAATTTTGAAAGATCACAATCCACGCGAAGAAATTCTTTTAACAATTTTGACAGAAATAGAACATTCTGTTAATTCTAGGCCATTAACTTACGTATCTTCCGATCCCTGTGATAAAGAAGCGTTAACTCCCAATTATTTTTTTATGGGCACGTCTTCTGGATCTGTTTTATTAAGTCATTATGACGCAAAAAATTACTGCACAAAAAAAACAATGGCACATCTCTCAACACTTTGCTGATTCTTTCTGGCGATGATGGTTGCAAGAATATTTGCCTACTTTACTGCCTCGCAAAAAATGACACACTAGTGAAGAAGCATTAAAAATGGATGATTTAGTTTGTATTGTTGATAACCAAACTGTTAGAAATAGATGGAAAAAGCTTTATAGTCTAGGCGCCAGGTATGGTTTCGTCACCTTTTCATATGCCACGGCTCTACCCAAATATTTTTAAAGCATTTTTGCCTGCTAAATTTTTTGGGTAGAAGTCTGAAAAAGTTATAGATAAATTGTTATTAACAAATTAATTGTTTAAACCGCGTTACAAGCCACCCTAACAATAATTCAAATTTTTCAACTATAGAAAAACAAAGATATTTTTATTACAAATTTTCTCGATTTTGGTTTGATTAAATATCTTGATTAGGTCAAAAGTTATTGCAAATTTAATGCAAAAATGTCCCGTTTACGTTATGCGCGCTCACTTTTTCAGTTGTAACTTTGGTTTAAATACAAGTTTTTTAATTTTATAACTTGCTTTCGATAAAACAGTTATATTTCTAACATGCAAAAGAAAAAAGTTATTAAATGCATGTATTAAATGTTATTATAATTTGCAAAAAGCAATAAATTAAGCTAAAAATATGGAAACTAAGTAGTTTATAACGGTATAAAATAGATTCTAATAATAATTATAACATTTAACCCAGATGAAGAAAAAGCTTATGTCAAGGCAAATATGCTTAATTTTGGTTTGTTGAAATATCTCTATTAGTTACAAAGTTATGATGACAACTCCAAGCTCGATGTATGCACTCACGCTCGCACATGATTACGTTTTCACACTTTTTGTGTATAACAAAATTACTAATATGATATTTTAATGATTTTTACAATAAACTATAGATACACTTACATATATTATTTATTAATAATATTAAGTAGGTATATTGTATTATATTAATTAAAAATTTATATGTCGCGGAGTATTAAAATTATATTGAAAAATATTTTTCTATGTCCAATTAATCTACGCTGCTTATCAAATCTAATATATTTATAGTAATAAATTGTTTTTACAATTATAAAAGAATATATAAAAGAATAAACGAGGCAAAATCGAACTTTGTAAAAGCATGAAATATACAGTTTAAAATCCTGCATCCAAGACGTTTTAATGAGAAACAGTAACAAATATACATTTCTATTAATAGTTCGGGCATTTTTCCCAACATTTTGATCAAAAGTGGTCTTAATGGTTTAGACCTACTCTGAAAATTTATAGACAGTTTTTGACTATAAAAAGTCATCTTTTAGACAGCATTAGGTTTCCAGAGTCCAAAGCAGATTTGCTGATTTTCACTATTTAAGGTTTAAATGGCTTACAAGAGTGTGTCAGCATGCATTTATGACTTTAAAAGTATTTTTAATGAAAAATTCAGAAAATTTTACAACAAAGTCATATTTATGTTTTTAGTGAAAAATACATACCGTGGGAGCTACAAATTCATGAAAATGGGCATAGAATGCCAAAAAGGGCTAAAATATCAATTTTGACTCTCTGTAACTTAAAATAATGGCCCCGAAAAAATCTGAAAAAATTCAGAAGAACTACTGGATACCTCTAAAACATATTCCCATATTTATAGCAATATTAATTTTTTTAATACATACGTAACAGACAAGTTTATTTTATAATACAGAAACTGTGGATGAATTTGTTGATGTGAAAGACAAATGGGTGGTTAATACTACGAACAAAGACATCCCTCTTTTTGCTCGTGAAAAATTTAATTTTACCTCCAATTGCGGCAAAAGCACCGCTTTCGAAATTTTGAAAGATATTGAGTTCCACCTTCAAGTAAACGAAACAAACACACAAGATAATAATACTAATGACGGTATAAATTATGAAGCGATTGCGTTAAGAAATAATAATTTAAAAAAAGAACTCGTATCTACAAATTACCTAAAAATTTAATTCTACAAACAATATCGAAAAAATGGAGGTTTTTGAAAAAGAACATTCTCCTTGTTAAGGTTGAATTTATGGAAGGGATAGAACAGCTCTTGGACTTAACTTTTTTACAATTTAATGACAAAACTTATAAATAAATAATGAGAGCTTCTATGGGGTTTTCTACGAGCCCATGGTTTGCTGATATGGTTTCAGAGACTTTGGAAATCTCATGTCTTAGTAAATTTAAGAATGACATTATATTATATAAAAGATATGTGGATGACACTTTATTAATAATTAAAGAAGAAAAAATAGAGGAGATTTTAAACAAGTTTAATAACTTTTGTGACCCTCTTAAATTTACAATGGAACTAGAGTCGGATGGTAAATTGCCTTTTCTTAATTTATATATTTATAGATATAATGATACTACTCCTATAACCAACTGGTATAGAAAAAACTCAGCCTCGGGTCCTTATCTTAATTTTCTCTCACACCACCCACAATCTCAAAAAACCGCAATGGTTTACAATTTAATTGACAAAGCGATTTCACTATCTGACTCAATTTTTCACAAAAAAAACATAAAAATAATAACTAATTTCTTACTAAACAATAATTACCCACATGAATTTATTCAAAAATATATTAATAATAGAATTTCACACATAAAAAATAACATTAATACTAATATTAACATTAATTTAATAAACAGAAATCGAATTCGGAGACCAAGACTTGTTTTACCTTTTATTAAAGTATTAACCCCGAAATTGAATGTATTTATTAAGAAACATGAATTTATATTGATAAATTGTACTATTAATAAATTCAACAAAATTATTAAATTGGGCAAAGACAAAACTGTAAATAAGCAAATTTGTAATATTGTATACAAGATACTATGTAGTGATTGTCCTGCGTTATACATAGGCATCAGTAAGCGTAAGCTCAAAACCCGTATTAGTGAACATAAATATGACGTAAAAAATAAAAATGACAAATCCGCTTTAGCGGACCACACAATTAGCACAAGACATAATATCGATTTTAATAAAACATGTATTTAGGACATTGAAAATAATTTTTAAAAAACGTATGTTCTCGGAAATGTTGAATATCTACATACACGACGACAAATTAAACTGCATTGAAGACATAATTTTTTAAAGAATATATACAGAGTTATGCTTGATGGGGTCAAAATGTTGCATGCGTAGACGTATCTAGTGCATTGAAATCCGGTGATAACTCTTTCACTCGGTCGTCCGTTTAGTGTCTTCAGTCTCTTAATATCGGGGAACTATGTGGTGCGCGGAGGTGGCACGTTTTCCGAGCTGCCGGGGGAATCCCAACAGGCCTCGACATAGTAAGTCGGGTTTACTACTTCTTCGCAGCGTATGGTTTCCTCATACACGGGAGAAGTCTCGGCTCGCTTGGCCTCGCAATATGTTCGTTCTCTACGACTTAAATACTCACTTGATTATGTTGATACGTTACACACATGTATTGCACGTATATGTATGTATGTGTTATGCGTATGCATATGTGTACACATATGTATGTGTATGTATGAGTATATTGTCGGAGGTTAGTCGATGTTGGGATATTAATATAATTTTCACTATTGTAAAGGACTCCCTTCGGGGAGGTCCTCGTTCCAACGCATTCAGCGTGAATGCCACGAGTGTGAGGTGTGTGTTTATCTTTAGTTTTACTTCTTAATTTTAGTGTCAACAAATGTTTTATACTTGGTTAATTAATACTTTGTTTAAAATTGGGCATATGTGAATAATTTATGGTTTTTTTGTACATGTAGTGGTTTTGTACGCTTGAAGCGATGTTGATGAATTCGGAATGTGATTAGCATCTCTGCGTTTTTTGTTCGGTAAGAATATTGTGTACATTAATGTAAAAAAATCGCGGGCTTAAATTTTTAATAGCATATTTTTTTCGCTGAACTGTTTTTATAGCCTTGATAAAGGACGGCCAAAAAACGTCCGAATCGTCGGCTACAAGAAAATGATTTTACATTATTATTAAATTACTTTTACATTATTTATGTATGTAGTGACTATTATTTATTATTAATTACTTATAATATTAATTATAGGTATGTTCTTAATATAATAATTTAATTAGGTACAAAAATGTACAAACATTGGAGTACTGGCAAAAGTGCTTACACAATTTTTTAATATTTTATCCCGTAAATAGTGGAGTTATCCCGGAATACCTCACGAATTCCCGAAATATCGAGAAAATCCCGTAATTAGTAAAGTATCCCGAAATAACTCACAAATTCTCGAAATATGCAGGAAATCCCAAAATTAGTCAAGTTATTCCGGTATTCCTCAGAAATTCCCGAAAAATCGAGGAAATCCAGTAATTAGTGAAGTTATCCCGAAATATCCAGGAAATCTCGTAATTAGTGAAGTTAACCCGGCATGCCTCAGAAATTATCGACATATTTACAAAATCCCGAAATTAGTGGAGTTATCCCGGAATACCTCAAAATTTCCCGAAATATCGAGGAAATCCCGTAATTAGTGAAGTTATCCAGGCATACCTCAGAAATTCCCGAAATATCGAGGAAATCCCGTAAATAGTGAAGTTATCCCGACATATCCAGGAAATTCCAAAATCAGTAAAGTATCCCAGCATACCTCAAAAAAGACCGAAATATTAAGAAAATCTCGGAATTGGTGGAGTTATCCCGTAATACATCAAAAATTCCCGAAATATCCAGGAAATCCCGACATTAGTAAAGTAATCCCGAAATAACTCAGAAACTCCCGAAGTATCCACTAAATCCCAAAATTAGTGAAGTTAACCCGGCACCTCAACAATGACCGAAATATTAAGAAAATCTCGGAATTGGTGAAGTTGTCCCGGAATACCTCAAAATTTCCCGAAATATTGAGGAAATCCCGTAATTAGTGAACTTAACCAGGCATACATCAAGAATTCCCGAAATATCGAGGAAATCCCGTAATTAGTGAAGTTATCCCGACATATCCACTAGATTCCAAAATTATTAATTTATCCCGGCATACCTCAGAGATTATCGAAATATTAAGAAAATCTCGAAATTGGTGGAGTTATCCCGGAATACATAAAAAATTCCCGAAATACCACAGAAAATCCCGAACTACTATAGAAAATCTTGAAATAACCAGATAATCCCGAAATTAGGGAATTTATCCCGAAATATCCAGGAAATCCCGAAATTGGTGGATTAACCCGGAATGCCACAGAAAATCCCGAACATCCAGAAAATCCCGAAACATCCAGGAAATCCCGAAAGTGGTGCAGTTATCCCGGAATACGTCAGAAAATTCCGAAACATCCAGGAAATCCAGAATTTGGTGGATTTATTCCGGAATACCACAGAATATACCGAAACATCTAGGAAATCTCGAAAGTGGTGGAGTTACCCGGAATACGTCAGAAAATCCTGAAACATCCAGAAAATCCCTCAATTAATGAATTTATCCCAAAATGTCACAGAAAATCCCGAAACATCCAGGAAATTCCGAAATTGGTGGATTTATTCCGGAATACCTCAGAAAATCCCGAAACATCCAGGAAATCCCGAAATTGGTGGATTTATCCCGGAATACCACAGAATATCCCGAAACATCCAGGAAATCCCGAAAGTGGTGGAGTTATCCCGGAATACGTCAGAAAATCCCTATACACCCAGGAAATCCCGAAATCGGTTGATTTATCCCGGAATACGTCAGAAAATCCCGAAACATCCAGGAAATCCATAATTTGGTGGATTTATTCCGGAATACCACAGAATATCCCGAAACATCTAGGAAATCCCAAAAGTGGTGGAGTTACCCGGAATACGTCAGAAAATCCCGAAACATCCAGAAAATCCCTCAATTAGTGAATTTATCCCAAAATGTCACAGAAAATCCCGAAACATCCAGGAAATCCCGAAAGTGGTGCAGTTATACCGGAATACGTCAGAAAATTTCGAAACATCCAGGAAGTCCAGAATTTGGTGGATTTATTCCGGAATACCACAGAATATCCCGAAACATCTGGGAAATCCCGAAAGTGGTGGAGTTACCCGGAATACGTCAGAAAATCCCGAAACATCCAGAAAATCCCTCAATTAATGAATTTATCCCAAAATGTCACAGAAAATCCCGAAACATCCAGGAAATCCATAATTCGGTGGATTTATTCCGGAATACCACAGAATATCCCGAAACATTCAGGAAATCCCGAAAGTGGTGCAGTTATACCGGAATACGTCAGAAAATTTCGAAACATCCAGGAAGTCCAGAATTTGGTGGATTTATTCCGGAATACCACAGAATATCCCGAAACATCTGGGAAATCCCGAAAGTGGTGGAGTTACCCGGAATACGTCAGAAAATCCTGAAACATCCAGAAAATCCCTCAATTAATGAATTTATCCCAAAATGTCACAGAAAATCCCGAAACATCCAGGAAATTCCGAAATTGGTGGATTTATTCCGGAATACCTCAGAAAATCCCGAAACATCCAGGAAATCCCGAAAGTGGTGCAGTTATACCGGAATACGTCAGAAAATTTCGAAACATCCAGGAAGTCCAGAATTTGGTGGATTTATTCCGGAATACCACAGAATATCCCGAAACATCTGGGAAATCCCGAAAGTGGTGGAGTTACCCGGAATACGTCAGAAAATCCCGAAACATCCAGAAAATCCCTCAATTAGTGAATTTATCCCAAAATGTCACAGAAAATCCCGAAACATCCAGGAAATCCATAATTCGGTGGATTTATTCCGGAATACCACAGAATATCCCGAAACATTCAGGAAATCCCGAAAGTGGTGCAGTTATACCGGAATACGTCAGAAAATTTCGAAACATCCAGGAAGTCCAGAATTTGGTGGATTTATTCCGGAATACCACAGAATATCCCGAAACATCTGGGAAATCCCGAAAGTGGTGGAGTTACCCGGAATACGTCAGAAAATCCTGAAACATCCAGAAAATCCCTCAATTAATGAATTTATCCCAAAATGTCACAGAAAATCCCGAAACATCCAGGAAATTCCGAAATTGGTGGATTTATTCCGGAATACCTCAGAAAATCCCGAAACATCCAGGAAATCCCGAAAGTGGTGCAGTTATACCGGAATACGTCAGAAAATCCCGAAACATCCAAGAAATCCCGAAATTGGTGGATTTATCCCGGAATACCACAGAATATCCCGAAACATCCAGGAAATCCCGAAAGTGGTGGAGTTACGCGGAATACGTCAGAAAATCCCGAAACATCCAGAAAATCCCTCAATTAATGAATTTATCCCAAAATGTCACAGAAAATCCCGAAATATCCAGGAAATCCCGAAAGTGGTGGAGTTATCCCGGAATACGTCAGAAAACCCCGATACATCCAGGAAATCCCGAAATCGGTGGGTTTATCTCGGAATACGTCAGAAAATCTCGAAATTGGTGGATTTATCCCGGAATACCACCGGAAATTCCGAAACATCCACGAAATCCAGAATTTGGTGGATTTATCCCGAAATACCACAGAAAAGTCCGAAACATCTAGGAAATCCCGAAATTGGAGGAGTTATCCCGAAATACCATAAAAAACCCGAGACTTGCAGGAAATCCCGAAATTGGTGGAGTTATTCCGGAATACTTAAGAAAATCCCGAAACATCCAGGAAAACCCTAAATTAGTGAAAATTTCTCGGCCTATCTAAAAAATTACCGAATTATTTAGAAAATCCCGAAATTAGAGGAGTTATCCCGGAATACCTCAAACATTCCCAAAATATCCAGGAAATCTCGTATTTAGTGGAGTTATCCCGAAATAATTCAGAAATTCCCGAAATATCAGTGTTAACCCTTCCACTCCACACATACTCTTCATTCTTACAACAAGAGACCAGAGACCGCCGCGGGACACCGGACACCACCGCCGGACACCGGAGAACGGATGAATTTTAATATAATGTAGATTTTGGTTATAACAAATTATTTTATATTGTATTTCTTACAAGAAATTTTAATTAAAATCCTTATAAATTAATGAAATAAGTTTACAACATGTAATATATTAAATGTATATTCAATCGTTGATTTAAAAATAATGAATATCACTCAGAATGTCACTCTCCTTTGCATAAAACAATAATATTTTACTTACAAATTTCTATTGTAAAATATAACCATAATCTAAAAGATCCTATATATATGCTAATTAAATAATTCGTATTTTATTGGATTTAAAATGTATAATGGTTAAAAAAAAATTTAATAGCAAAAAAATACTCACTCGCTTACGCTCGCTATTTTTTTATTTGTTTATTTTTTGCTATTATTTGATTAGTGGTGTATTAAATAATATGAACCGTATTTCTGTCTATAAAAACGTAGTTCAGTATATAGATGAAAAACAAATAGTAATATTGTTAGAGTACCAATTTATTATAATAAAATATATACTGTAGGATTCTGTACGAAGTATTACATTAAGTAAAAATACAGTAAATGTATGAGGCTCAATATGTTGACTCCCAGAAATATTAAGTCCCAAAAATTTTAACGGCAAAATCTAAAACTAAAATTTTTTAAATTTTTTAAATTTTTTAAATTTTTAAGACCCAAAACATTGAGTCCCAAAAATATTAAGTCTCAAAAGTTTCAACAGAAAAATCAAAGACTAAAATTTTTAAGACCCAAAATATTGAGTCCCAAAAATATTAAGTCTCAAAAGTTTCAACAGAAAAATCTAAGACTAAAATTTTTAAGACCCAAAATATTGAGTCCGAAAATATTAAGTCCCAAAAGTTTTAACGGCAAAACCTAAGACTAAAATTTTTAAAATTTTTAAGACCCAAAACATTGAGTCCCAAAAGTTTTAACGGCAAAATCTAAGACTAAAATATTTAAGGCCCAAAATGTTGAGTCCCAAAAATATTAAGTCTCAAAAGTTTCAACAGAAAAATCAAAGACTAAAATTTTTAAGACCCAAAATATTGAGTCCCAAAAATATTAAGTCTCAAAAGTTTCAACAGAAAAATCTAAGACTAAAATTTTTAAGCCCCAAAATGTTGAGTCCCAAAATTATTAAATCCCATAAGTTTTAACGGCAAAATCTAAGACTAAAATTTTTAAGGCCCAAAATGTTGAGTCCCAAAAGTTTTAACGGCAAAATCTAAGACTAAATTTTTAAGGCCCAAATTTTGAGTCCCAAAAATATTAAGTCCCATAAGTTTTAACACAAAAATCAAAGACTAAAATTTTTAAGACCCAAAATATTGAGTCCAAAATATTAAGTCCCAAAAGTTTTAACCGGCAAAATCTAAGACTAAAATTTTTAAGCCCCAAAATGTTGAGTCCCAAAATTATTAAATCCCATAAGTCCCAAAATGTTAAGTCCCAAAAATTTTAACGGCAAAATCTAAGACTAAAATTTTTAAGGCCCAAAATTTTGAGTCCCAAAAATATTAAGTCCCAAAAGTTTCAACAGAAAAATCTAAGACTAAAATATTTAAGGCCCAAAATGTTGAGTCCCAAAAATATTAAGTCCCAAAAGTTTCAACAGAAAAATCAAAGACTAAAATTTTTAAGACCCAAAATTGAGTCCCAAAAATATTAAGTCTCAAAAGTTTCAACAGAAAAATCTAAGACTAAAATTTTTAAGCCCCAAAATGTTGAGTCCCAAAATTATTAAATCCCATAAGTTTTAACGGCAAAATCTAAGACTAAAATTTTAAGGCCCAAAATGTTGAGTCCCAAAAGTTTTAACGGCAAAATCTAAGACTAAAATTTTAAGGCCCAAAATTTTGAGTCCCAAAAATATTAAGTCCCATAAGTTTTAACAGAAAAATCAAGACTAAAATTTTTAAGACCCAAAATATTGAGTCCAAAAATATTAAGTCCCAAAAGTTTTAACGGCAAAATCTAAGACTAAAATTTTTAAGCCCCAAAATGTTGAGTCCCAAAATTATAAATCCCATAAGTTTTAACGGCAAAATCTAAGACTAAAATTTTTAAGGCCCAAAATGTTGAGTCCCAAAAGTTTTAACGGCAAAATCTAAGACTAAAATTTTTAAGGCCCAAAATTTTGAGTCCCAAAAATATTAAGTCCCATAAGTTTTAACACAAAAATCAAAGACTAAAATTTTTAAGACCCAAAATATTGAGTCCAAAAATATTAAGTCCCAAAAGTTTTAACGGCAAAATCTAAGACTAAAATTTTTAAGCCCCAAAATGTTGAGTCCCAAAATTATTAAATCCCATAAGTTTTAACGGCAAAATCTAAGACTAAAATTTTTAAGGCCCAAAATGTTAAGTCCCAAAAATTTTAACGGCAAAATCTAAGACTAAAATTTTTAAGGCCCAAAATTTTGAGTCCCAAAAATATTAAGTCCCATAAGTTTTAACAGAAAAATCTAAGACTAAAATATTTAAGGCCCAAAATGTTAAGTCCCAAAAATATTAAGTCCCAAAAGTTTCAACAGAAAAATCAAAGACTAAAATTTTTAAGACCCAAAATATTGAGTCCCAAAAATATTAAGTCCCATAAGTTTTAACGGCAAAATCTAAGACTAAAATTTTTAAGCCCCAAAATGTTGAGTCCCAAAATTATTAAATCCCATAAGTTTTAACAGAAAAATCAAAGACTAAAATTTTTAAGACCCAAAATTGAGTCCCAAAAATATTAAGTCTCAAAAGTTTCAACAGAAAAATCTAAGACTAAAATTTTTAAGCCCCAAAATGTTGAGTCCCAAAATTATTAAATCCCATAAGTTTTAACGGCAAAATCTAAGACTAAAATTTTTAAGGCCCAAAATGTTGAGTCCCAAAAGTTTTAACGGCAAAATCTAAGACTAAAATTTTTAAGGCCCAAAATTTTGAGTCCCAAAAATATTAAGTCCCATAAGTTTTAACACAAAAATCAAAGACTAAAATTTTTAAGACCCAAAATATTGAGTCCAAAAATATTAAGTCCCAAAAGTTTTAACGGCAAAATCTAAGACTAAAATTTTTAAGCCCCAAAATGTTGAGTCCCAAAATTATTAAATCCCATAAGTTTTAACGGCAAAATCTAAGACTAAAATTTTTAAGGCCCAAAATGTTGAGTCCCACAAGTTTTAACGGCAAAATCTAAGACTAAAATTTTTAAGGCCCAAAATTTTGAGTCCCAAAAATATTAAGTCCCATAAGTTTTAACAGAAAAATCAAAGACTAAAATATTTAAGGCCCAAAATGTTAAGTCCCAAAAATATTAAGTCCCAAAAGTTTCAACAGAAAAATCAAAGACTAAAATTTTTAAGACCCAAAATATTGAGTCCCAAAAATATTAAGTCCCATAAGTTTTAACGGCAAAATCTAAGACTAAAATTTTTAAGGCCCAAAATTTTAAGTCCCAATAATATTAAGTCCCAAAAATTATAAGGCTAATATATATAATACTAACGGTCCCAAAACGTCGTAAAAGTAATCCTTGGGGATCAAGGGAACACTTGCCCGGACGGACGGACGGACGCCCGGACGTAGATTTGTACTTTAATATAATGTTAGATAGATTTTTTTCATCTTCGATTTAACAAAGAACCATCCAGTATATATTGTGACGGAAATCGTCACACAACTATTTGCGGCAAATACATTATCTAAACTCCTTTTAAGTGTAAGTCGTCGGAGCCTTTGGTATGTCAAGGCCAACCGACGACATTTGTTTACGAAGATCAAGTGTACAATTACGTGCGCAATAGTACGTAGAGATGAGAGCGCGAGAGTGTGTGTGCACGGAGAAAAAAGTTGAAGTAAAAATTACAATGTTGTCTAGTAATGCGGAGACAGACTAACACAATCCAAAAATTTACCATAGTGTATATTAAATTTTACTAGAAAGTTATTAATTTTTACTACAATTCTGGTAATATTTACTACAACTTCAGTAAAATTTACTATACACTATGGTAAATTTTTGGATTGTGTCAGTCTGTCTCCGTATTACTAGACAACATTGTAATTTTTACTTCAACTTTTTTCTCAGTGTGTGTTTCTCACTCTATCCGGACAAAATCTATCCGGTGCGATCGAGAGTTTCACGGCTAAAAAAAAGGCGTGTGAGGCGCAAAGCCGTCGATTTCATTTTTGCGAGGTGAACCGCGAGTGTGTTGGTGTGTGAGCAAGGACGGGAATGTGTGCGAGTGTGGACGCGACTCGCGGGACACTCGCCGCCTTTCACCCCCGCAGCCGACGTCGGCCTCCGTTGCCCAGGAGGACAAAGGGACAAGGATCATCGGCTGGGCCATCCACGGGGCGTATCCCGGTAAGTTTGCTTATATTACAGCGCGCCCCCCCCCCCTCCCCCTATTGCGAGTTTATGAGTGTGTGTACATCGGGAGTGTATTCGGGTGCGCCGGTATCCGAATAGCGGGGATTGGGACAGAGTCAACCGCAAGCGAGGATCTCGATCCGGTTGACTTCCGAGACTTCCGCCCGCGCGAAAGCTATATTGTCGCGGCGCGAGGCCGGATGGCCAAATGTTAAATACACCAAAATAAATGTTTAATTCATTTTTATTTGAATTCAGTGTGTATCTATTGTTCTCCCCGCTCCCGCCGACATCCTCTAGTAATTTAAAACAATCGTGTCGAGACAAGGAGGATCGCCCGAATCTTCCACACCGTTCGTCCCAGCGAACTCGTCTTCCTGGCGACAGCCCGCAGTTCGCGATAAATTACTTACTTGAGTGCGCGGTATTGGGCAGCGCCGTCCAAAGGTTTATTAATTATAAAAATTAATTAATTTCACCCGGGCACGTGAAGACCACGTCACAATATATATGGGCTATTTCACGTCAAGTGGTACGATGAAAATTTTAAATCGCTCCAAAATTTGAAAATAGGCTGGAAATATCTTCCAGAAGATAGAAAAAAAATTTTAGGTGTTAAAAATAATTTGCCTGAGAGTTATTTCACCATAAAAAATGGAAATTTTTCAATTTTTTAGGAAAATTTCTATTTTCAAAGCCATTTATCTCAAAATCTATTGATTTTTTTGAATAAACATTACAATCAACTTTTGTTTAAAATAATCTTTAGAACTTATCTACCTGGGTTACAATTGTTAATTTTAAATTCTCGAAGAGATAGAATGCCCGGAAATATTGAATATCAAAAAAAGGCGACCACGCCACAATCGATTTTGATCTAACACCGCTCAAAAGATCACATATTTCGAGAGCTTTCGAATGGCTTGAGTTAGATTATTGGCCAAGATTGCTGGTGTAAGTTATGCCTCATAAACCTCACAAAATCACTAGTTTTCATGTATTTTACTCATATATATAATATATAAATATTTCGCCGCCGCCGCCACCGCCACCGTGTCTAAGAATTCAGAATTCAACATATATATATATATATATATATATATATGTGTTATATTTGTGAGTGTGTGTGTGTGTATATAATATATATTTGTTTAATATATATATAAATACTTAAAAATTGTTTTGTCAAGAATACATAATATATGTATTTTTTCCATGCGTAAAAAAAAGTTGTGAATATGACTTGAAAGAATGTGTATTAGTTTACTCATTCCTGACAAAATAAAACTGATAAAATTTTTAAATGTGTACTCAATGATAATAACAGATCTAAAATTTAATGCTTTAAACGTAGATGCAAAATTATTTGAAGATAAAATAAATATTAATCAAGTAAACCATACACTTTTCTAAACATCAATATGATATATACAATAGATTAAAAATTAAATACATTAATTATTGCATTTTTAAGATAATTCTATTATAAACAGTAATGGCAAAAGAAAATTCAAATTTTAATAGTGGCAATATAAAATACGAATTACATTTAAAGTATTTCAAAAATTATTAATTTAGGAGTTATACCTGTTATATAATTGGATTTATTGGAATTTTAATAAGTTTCAGGTATTTATTCAATTATATAACAGGTATACCTGCTTATACCTACTATTTTGTGTTTGTAAGCAGCTTAGAGATTGAAAAGTATCATTAACTAACATTAAATAGTATATTTTAGAATTATTGAAGAATAATAGTGCTATGTTGTTTGAATGCAAGTATATGGTTACTCTGTTTTTTTCATAAAATGTATTCGCACTCTTTTTTTAAGAAATTTGATATAACTAATTTACAAATTAATCGGGATATTGGATTAAACATCCGCCATCGAAAAAACGCACCCGAGAATTTCAGAGTGACGGAAATTTGAATCCAAGCCCTGCGAGCAGTGTCAGATTCAGAAATTTATATACATAAGTTATTAAGGGGGTTTTATACTCAATGTTTGATGATTAATTAATAAAAATCTAACTGTGTGCTGATTTTTAGATTAAAATATTATAGCGTTTGCGAGAAAAGTCTTACCAAAAATATCAAATCTTTTCACCTCGATGAGGTTAGGAACACATTTTTAGTAATATTTTTCTCGACAACGCAATAATATTTCAGTTTCAAATTAAGCACAGAATTAAATTATTGAAAATTTATTACTGATAATCGCGATTGCCGATAAGGTAGGGAGGATAATTATTGACTATGACACCCCGTTAATGTCATTAATATATTAATATCATCAGGTTATAAGAATAATGATATAATAACTTAACAAAAATTTTAATTATGAAACGGGCCCTGAATAAAATTTACATACAAAAATTTTACTTTTTCTTTGAAAATACAATTAGCTATTTATAACTACCTTGAAGTCTGGATTATCAATCATTGGTGCCTCCCATTCTCCATCCATTTCATCATCCCAGTCGTCCGGTTTTGTAGCTTCAGGATCTGGTATATGCTCTGGTTTATCCCAATCATCAGGCTTTCTATCATCTGGATCTGGAATTGTTGGCTTATCATCCCAGTCTGTAGGTTTTGACTGAGATGGATCTTTTATTTTCTTAGGAGGCAGAAAATCCCAATCTTCTTCAAGTAAACCAGATTCGACTTTTTCATTATCAATGAGAACCTATAAGTTATTGATGTTAATTTATCATATACAATTTGAATTCTAATTCGTACATAATTTATTCTAATCGTAATATAATATTTTTTCAATTATCGTATAAGGAAACTGTTAAACAGTTGATACTTATAAATAACAACATAATATACTTTTTGCTATTAACTTAGTTCATAAATCATAATGTAAATTGATAATTATTAGTGTTATGTACATTATAATTTATAATTAACCTTAAAGGACCGAAATAATACCGTATGGCGTCATAAGGTGATTCGCCAATATTTGGCCTCGGATTGACTTCAACTTGGTAAATTTGAAATACTTTTTAAGAGATAATAAACTTTTGAATGTACAAAAATCTTGCCCTTCTAAAGAATAATGTTTCAACTACTGCTACATTAATAAATACATTAATAATGTTAGATTTTGAACAAATAGATTCAAATAACGAAAGATTATTTTCCTTTTTCTGAAATATACTTACGGTCTGTATCTAAAATTTGGTGCATTTTAAAATTTTGATTTTGACGTGTAATGCCTATATATGTGGGTGGTTCTCTGTGAAATCGTCGATGAAAAAAAATAATATTGCTATAAATGTGGGAATATGTTTTAGAGGTATCCAGTAGTTCTTCTGAATTTTTTCAGATTTTTTCAGGGCCATTATTTTAAGTTACAGAAAGTCAAAATTGACATTTTAGCACTTTTTGGCATTCTATGCCCATTTCCATGAATTTGTAGCTCCCAGGGTATGTATTTTTCGCTACAAACATAAATATGACTTTAATGTAAAATTTTCTGAATTTTTCATTAAAAATACTTTTAAAGTCATAAATGTATGTTGTCATACTCTTGTAAGCCGTTTAAACCATAAATAGTGAAAATCAGCAAATCTGCTCCAGACTCTGGAAACCTAATGATGTCTAAAAGATATCTTTTTATAATCAGAAACAGCCTATAAATTTCCAAAGTGGGTCTAACTCATTAAGATCACGTATGGTCAAAATATCTGGGCAAAATGCCCGAAATATTAATAGAAATGTATATTTGCTGCCTTATAATGATGAATCTATTAGCATGATGCAACAAAATTTATGCACTTACCTTGGAGTCGTATCCATCTAATCCTCTGTGAGTTGCTAAAAATACAAATATTATAATACAATTATAAAAATTAATTTTTAAACATTTATAATGCTGGATTTTTAGTTTTACAACCCTTACAAGAATTATAATACTAATCTGAAGAATTACTATAAAAGTATCAACATTATTATTACAATAACTAAAGTATTTACGCATTAATGTAAAAAATATATCAACAAATCAGATCTGAGATTATAATGATTAATATGATTAAATGACAGTGACAAGTTTGTGAAATTCAAACAATGTATTGCTAAAATAATAATAATAACTCTATTAATATGTCGGCAATTTTCTCAGATATTTTGACCATACGTGATCTTAATGATTTAGACACACTCTGGAAATTTATAGGCAGTGTTTGACTATCAAAAGACATCTTTTAGACAGCATTAGGTTTCCAGAGTCCGGAGCAGATTTGCTGATTTTCACTATTTAAGGTTTAAATGGCTTATAAGAGTGTGACAGCATGCATTTATGTCTTTAAAAGTATTTTTAATGAAAAGTTCAGAAAATTTTACAACAAAGTCATATTTATATGTATGTATTATCGGTCACACCGAACTAAATAATTTACTTTTAGAATAAAGTAGGCTCATTGTACTCTTTGTCCACTATGGTTGGTGGAATTTCCCAGAGCACGGCCTTTATTAAAAACAATTAAAGGCGTTTTGTCCTCGATCTCCAGCTTGGACTCCTCAGTAAGGAACTGGAGATCTTACCTTAGACGCCTGTCGCAAGATGAACCGCGACGCCAGCAAGATGTTCTGCGGCTATATATATAGAAAAGAGACGACGATCTCTACAACGACTGTAGCGATATAGTCGTCTCCATCTGGTGGTGGGAAAAACCACCAGCCAGAGTGCGACGTATGCGACCTAGTCGCCGGTTATTTGAAAATTTGAAAAATGAATCTATCGTTCGTAAATGTCTATATGTATGTATTATCGGTGGTTGGTGGAATTTCCCACTGAGGAGTCCAAGCTGGAGATCGAAGACGAAACGCCTTTAATTGTTTTTAATAAAGGCCGTGCTCTGGGAAATTCCACCAACCATAGTGGACAAAGAGTACAATGAACCTACTTTATTCTAAAAGTAAATTATTTAGTTCGGTGTGACCGATAATACATACATATAGACATTTACGAACGATAGATTCATTTTTCAAATATTCAAAGTCATATTTATATTTTCAGTGAAAAATACATACCCTGGGAGCTACAAATTCATGAAAATGGGCATAGAATGCCAAAAAGTGCTAAAATATCAATTTTAACTCTCTGTAACTTAAAATAATGGCCCGGAAAAAATCTGAAAAAATTCAGAACTACTGGATACCTCTAAAACATATTCCCACATTTATAGCAATATTAATTTTTGTCATCTTCGATTTCACAGAGTACCACTCATATATATATCGTTTATATTCGAAAATATATATTTTATATGTATATTGTAAGTACACAATGTACATATTATGGTTCATTTTTGTTCGGCAAAATGAGAGAATTAAAAGTACAAAACTATTCTCGAAAACGTTTTTTTTCCATAACAATCGATAATGATCTCTTTATAATAGGTTATATATGGGATTTACCTGTAGATTTATACTACGCATACGAAGGTAGTCTCATTTGCGGAACAGAAAAATTACTCGTAAAGTTGAACATATCAAAGACATATGTGTCCAACATTAACGTTACGAGAATTGAAGGTGCTGGTAAAGACAGAAAATAGACAGACTCTAGCCTAACATCCAAAAATGTACACATTCATTTTAAATATTTATAACTATAAACCTGCACTCATTGTTTTCTTAAACTTATTCAAGTGTAAATTCTTAGTGTGAATAGTTATTTTTGTCACATTTATTAATTTATATAGTTAATACGTCTGTCCCAACATTACCTCATTAAAACAGTTTTGAATTTGGCCCAAATTCGGGTACTTTATCTTAGTCGAAAAAATACATGGTAACCGAGTATTTGGAATGGTAGTTCACTGTGCCCTGGTCTATTTACATGGCAAGCGCCTGTCTATGTGAACAGATTAACAATACTCTCCCAAAAATTCTTAATGATACGGACTTCGGAATGTTATGACCCTTCTCTGAACTACATACATATTTACAATACATACATTTCTTTTTTAATAAGTTGCATTGAAAATTGACTTTACTGTAAATGTTTTAAATAAATTTGAAGTATGTTAAGTATGTGAGAAAATGACGGCAACTTCCGATTACTTAACGAAATTACGAGTTCGTTACACCAATAACGGCAATCTCAAAATTGTAATGTCCCTACGTGCAGTCAATCGATCGATAATAAAGATTGCACACCCAATCAAATTTACATGTAAGAGGTCATTGTCCCTTCTCCAATTTTCGATCGTTCTGCGCTGATTCCATTTATTCGAGCCCTTAAACACGCTTACTACTCGTTACCCTTGACTCTGCGAAACGACTTTATAAGGTTAGTACAAAATAAGTTCAAAGACCGCACGTTCGTTGCCATAGAAGGCGAAAATTTAGTAACCTAGATGAACTAATAAATCGCTTGAAACAAGGTGTTTTCACCCGCCGAAACCTTAAATAATTTAAGGGAAAATTAGGCACACTTGTAAAAAAACGGGAGTTCTCTTTATTAAATTCTACATCGGAATCGCGAAATTTACGGAAAGCCATTTTCGACAGAAAAAGACTCGACGGTAACCTGGAACTTACTCGCTATCTGACGGAGGCAAAGGAAAAAAATCTTAAAAAGACAAATTTTTTTAATACAAGCTACGTTTTGTTGGCGTGGTCTGCCAACATCTTCAGGATATTTATTAGACAAAAAAACAAAATTACAATTGAGAATACACATATGAAAATACACTGACAATAAACGATTTTGTACCTCTAATCGGATTATCGATGCATCAAATGATCTGTTAGATTTTGTGCACATCGTCGTGTTTATATGTGTAGCGAGTGTAAACATAGGAAACGTCAAACGGTTGTTAATTAGGCATTTCTTTTTTGTTTAAATTATTACTATCAATTTTGATACGTATCATTTCAGAAATCAAACGTTTATTGTAATTATACTCGCTATCAACAATTTTTGATGTTGATTAACTACAAGAGGACGTCGAAGCTAGCATTTTTACCATCAGAGTAACTCTACCTAATGGCACATATTCGCAATTACAGTTTCACACTATTCTTCGTTATTTGCCGCTGGATTTCAATGAAATTTGCACAGGATATATAAAATGATGCAGAGAATTGGAATGTGCATCGAAAAGCGGCGAAAATTGAAAGAAAAACCTTTCTGATTAGTCTAAAACTGCTAACCCCAACATCGATGCACCCATACAGCGTCACCTCTTGGGGAATATCCTTACTACATACGTATAACGTACGCGGTTGGGGTTAGCAGTTTTAGACTAATCAGAAAGGTTTTTCTTTCAATTTTCGCCGCTTTTCGATGCACAGCCCAATTCTCTGCATCATTTTATATATCCTGTGCAAATTTCATTGAAATCCAGCGGCAAATAACGAAGAACAGTGTGAAACTGTAATTGCGAATATGTGCCATTAGGTAGTTACTCTTATGGTAAAAATGCTAGCTTCGACGTCCTCTTAAATTTATAGACAACATTTGTGTGTTCTAGTTTTTTAGTACAGTCTTTGCCTAACTTAAATATAGAATTGAAATTTTCCTGTACTAATGGTAGTATTTAAATATTGTAAGAGTGTAAAATCTGTGATAATTTATTGAAATTAATGGTATAAGGAAACGTTATATAAATAAGACGGTTAATTTTTTAAGTTGGCTGTTTATTGGTTCCATTGTTTTTGATTTTATTAATTCGATATTGCATATTTTGTCTTATGAATTCATAGGATAGTCATTATCTCATAACAATTTTTGTACAATTTTAAAGTTTTTTGAGTGAAAACATTCACTAGATAACAAAAATGCTCGGTCTACTAAATTATAGACAATGTTCTTTTTTTGTTGAATAGGATGACTTGAGAAATAATTGATAAGTCTGACGACGATTGATTGACGTTTCCTGTGTTTACACTCGCTACATATATAAACACGACGATGTGCACAAAATCTAACAGATCATTTGATGCATCGATAATCCGATTAGAGGTACAAAATCGTTATTGTCAGTGTATTTTCATATGTGCATTCTCAATTGTAATTTTGTTTTTTTGTCTAATAAATATCTTGAAGATGTTGGCAGACCACGCCAACAAAACGTAGCTTGTATTAAAAAAATCTGTCTTTTTAAGATTTTTTTCCTTTGCCTCCATTAGATCGCATATAGGTTTTCAAGATTAACGCCATGGAGAGTGATTACGATATATACAATAATAACGAAGACAGCTTTTACTTATGTCGAACTCTTGATCATATGTGTGGGGATAAAGCTTACGTTCATGTGCGCTGGTTTACGCCCACACAATCTGACTCACAATTATACTATCTTGACTATGACGATTACGTTTCTGTGAAAAGCATCCTTACTAACGTTTCGCTAAGCAAATTAACAAATAAACGATTCTATATAATAAATGACGAAAAAACTAAGATTTTGCAAGTGTTACAAAAATCCATTAAAAATACTGATAACTTATCTCAAAACATCGATACCCCTGTAACTACTGCTGTATCCAATCCGTCCATATATCCAAATTCAGATTCTAATGCAGTACTTTTAGTAATTAATGATGAATCTTACGAGCCCATACTTTTAGATCCAATATTTGCCGATCACGATTTCTCTTCCTCCTCTACTTCTAATGGTTATTCTGAAAATACTACAAACAATAACTCGGGAAAACACTAACTCACATACCATTACAACGAATTCTACTGATGACGCTGTTACTTACAAAACTGATCAAACGTCAGGTCCAAGTTCGAGCCGTGATGACCAGTCTTTTAATACGACCGGAGTGCTTGACACTGACTACAAATGCCAGACCTCGTCTGTCGCATAACGTTGTCAAAACTCGTGGCAGCTTTTGTATGATAAGTAATAGCTTTGCTTATTTGGTAACATGAAAGAATGATCCAGTCTGTTTGGGTGCTAAGACTTTAGCTCAGATGAATAGTTTACCAGATTGAAGTAATTTAATCAACTAATGATAAAATTTATAAATTTCTAAAAAATTCACAAACCAATTACTATGAAGCCCTCTCATGGCAAGTTTCTCTTGAAATAATAAAGGAAGTGTTTTCTGGTGCTCCATCAATTGTTCGGTTATGTAATAATGAAGTAGTAATACCAGAACCAGATCTTAGAGAAAATATCGTCGTTAGGAATCTATCGTATAAATAAAACATAAAAGCGTCTTCGAGAGAATTATTACTGGCCAAATATGAAATCACAAATTCAAACAATCATTAAGCAACCTATGGTTCTAACCGACACCCCGGGTCAGAGTTTGGACAAGGTTGCCATGAACCTGGTGGGTCCCCTTCCAAAAACTAAAAGTTATGTAAAATACAAACGATCAATACTACCGCATTCCGATCGCAATCCAATGCCCAGATAGAGCATATGCACCATTCGCTAAAAGAATACATAAAATTTTACATATCAGGTACGGGAGAATGGGACACATGGTGCGAATGTGCCTCCTGCTCTTACTATACCAGCGTTCACGAAGGAACGAAATTTACGCCATTTGAATGTGTCTTGAATGTCTATGCCTGCACGTACAAGTCGATCACAATCTGAGCAAAACCTATTTTCCATACGGATCAAAATTAAAGTAAATCCAGGAAGTAGCTAGAGAAAATCTAATGCAAAAATAAGATCAAAACAATACTATAATAAACATTTAAACCAATACGAATTTAAAGTAGGCGATAACGCCATGTTGATAATTAAGCCGAATCGAGGCAAATTTGTGCCCCAATACTCTGGTCCTCAGTTGGTGAGCGTAAACATAAACAAATATATATGACCGGCCAATAGCATCTATTTAGTTTTTATAAATCTTATTTCTTATTAATACTAGTATTATTACATTTTATTTGAATCATTTCCGATATTAATCTTTTGTTATAATTAGACTCATAATCTATAATTTTCGTATTATTCCAGTTAAATTCATGTAAAAAGTTCCTTTGATATTTATTATTTACCGTATTTAAATAAACGTATTTTTCCCGCGTTGCGGCGGTGGTTACCTATCCGCTCTATCAAATCTGTTAAGTGTTAGTCTGAAACCGAGGTCCGGTTTCGGATAACAACCAGGTAAAAATCAAATCTGAAATTGACCGCGAAATAGGGATATCGCGTCGAGCACTTGTCAATTATAAATATACGAGCTCTTAGGATTACGAAAGGAATCGTATGTGGGTTAAATTCAATTAATCAAACTCCGGATTGAATTTGTATTAATAAAAATAAATTTATTGAAATGAGTATGAAAATAAATAATAGAGAGACTGTTTGTTGCTGAGGTCTACGTTTTAAATTACAAATCGGTAAACGGCCGACTTGTAGAGAGAGAGAGTGGGGAAAATATCGCGAACTAAAGTAATATAAACAGTCAACCGGACTGGTATATTAGCAATAATTAAACTATTTATTGTTTATTAAATAAAGCGCGAACACGTGAAGTGGTACCACTTACTTTCTCGAGTTCGTTGCTGGAATCGTATAACGATCAGCTGGACGGTCGCTCTCTCTCTCTTTTTCTCGCTCGCTCGTTCGCTCGCTCCCGTTGCGGTATCGGACGGGTGGTCCGTTCGCCACGCACCGAGGTTGCGTCGCTGCAGGTCGATTTCCAACGGCGACACTCACACCTCGAATGCAGGATTGGCCTGCAGTCAAAATACACCCACGAACACCACGGCAAATAAACACGGTGAAGTTAAAACACGGGACGCGGGGGGACAACACCTGTCGCGTGTCAAGGCGGCTATATCTCCCATTAGCGCGCAAAAATCTCCCCCTCACCTGTGTATTCAGTTGCGCGCGCGAAACCGATTTTGCCCGTGTAGCCACGACGAACCGAGCCGAGCTGAATCTTGCCGGCCCGAGCGGATGCGAACATTAGGATACTGTTCGCTCGTGTTGCTCGAATTCGTCAAACGTTAAGGCAAACCATACCTTACCGTTATACGCTCCTTCCAGATTCCACATACCCGTGATGTCGTTTCTGCATCCCTGACGAATTTGGGATGGGAAGTGGCTGCAGTTCCGACGAGGTCTGCCTCTACCTCGTTTGGTTAGCCCGCAGTGGCTATCGGTCGGAATTACCATTGCACGATTCCGCGGTTTGGCGACGACCCTCGCGTTTCTACGCAGCCTACCTCTACATCGTTTAACGGGGGGCACGACATTTGTGTTATCTCGTTCCTCGTGTAGAACGGCGCTCGCTTGCATCTCGCCGCGTGAGACGTCTTCGCTCGCAGGAACCGTGTCGCTTCGTGTTCCACTTCCCTCGTAGGTAGATTGGTCTCGACGTCGTCTTTTTGGCCGTACTCATCGCCATGGTCATCCGATAAGTACGGTTCGAAGTACTGGACATGGCATTTCTCTACATGTTCCTGAGCATCCTGGATCTTAAGAGTATTTAGGCCGTAGCTGTATACGATCAAATAAACACTGGCGTATTTAGGAGCTAACTCGGCGGAGACGTCTTGTGCGCTGGATGAGAGGACTCAGTTCTTCTTCCATACCAAGTCCCCAACTTCAAAAGAAGCAGCTTGTCTCCCGGCATTAAAGTAACCGCGTTGCCTATCTTGAGTTTTATTCGCGTCGTCTTGAACTCGACGAGCAGTGCCTGGTGGCTCAAGCTGCCGGCCGTAATTTAACATGGCCGGGCTCCATCCTATCGAACTCTATACCGCCGTATTTAAAGCAAACACAAGGTCTGGTAACTTCTCGTACCACTAATATAAGACACTACCATCGTTTTCAGCGTCCTATTAGCACGTTCGACGGAATTGGCCTGAGCGTGGTACGGAGGAATAGTTGTATGAAATATTCCACGAGATAATCATCTACGAGCTTGTTCTTGAACTCAGTGCCGTTGTCAGATAAAAATACTTCCGGCGTGCGAAAACGCATGACGACTCGTTAGTGTAATTCTTTCACGATCGGCACTGCTTCAATCCAGCGCATGAACAAATCCTGGAAGACCAAAATATATTCAAATCCGTGTGTGGAGCGGGGAAGTGGTCCAGTAATATCTCCTGCTATCACTTGCCATGGCTTTTCAACCACTCGCCACGTTGCTCCACCTTGCATTGCTGACACATGACATTTGCGTACATACATAGCAAATGTCTTTTCTCTACCTAAATGTCCAGCTACCGGAACATCATTACGGTTGTCGATGCACTTGGATCGAACAACGCTCATATCCGGGATCCACCTACGTCAACCTGACACCACCAGCGCGTCTCGTCCTCAGGACGGTAACATCGTCGGCTAGTGATCGATATCACTATCTAAGACATCGCAGGTCTCCGGATCCATTCCGACTTTCTGAGATCTGTCAAGAATCAGTCCTGTCCTTTTCTGCCTAACTGCAGCTGGACTATCTCGGTATACGGGAGTCAGACCATTTTCCTCCTTGGCGACTCCCTGTCCTTTGGGGTATGTGGTTGTCTCCTCTAACCGCTTCCCCGCGCATTTTTTGCGCAGTCAGGGCACGTCCTGACGGTATACTCCAACTTACCACAAATGTGGCACTTGATCGGCTTGGGGAAATCTTCTTTCTTCTCGATCTTCTTTCTTGAGTCCGACGATTCCCCAAGCTTCGAGGGACCACTCGATGACCGTCGATCGGGACTTTTACGTGTCTCCTTCCTCCTTCTCCTAAACCGAGGAGGAGACTTGTGAGTTTTCTTCCTAGGTGGCGTATCTTTATCCACCTTAACCCCAGCCGTCTGGCTACTCGTTCGCAAGGTTTCTACGGATTTCCTCTAGGACTTTTGTGAGCCGTTCAATCGGATCTTCCCGACTCGGCTCACTCACCTCTTTAGCCACGCTTGCTACCTTGGGCTTGGCGGTCGGCCGCTTCTTGTACTTTGCCTTGTAAGCAAGTTCCGGCAACATTAAATCTTGCTCTGCCGGAGGCGGTCGATATAACTTTTCACGCTCGAGCGTTCGCTCGGCGTCCATCGCCAGTTCCAATAAATCAATAAATCAGAGGAGTGAGTCGGGGTAGCGGTCGCTCCGTCTGGGTGCTGATGCTGCTGACGGTTTGGGTGGCCTGGTCCTTCTTGATGATGGTCTGGGCAGCGGCGGTCCGATTCCGGTACTCCAAGGTGATCCGGGCGGCGAAGTCTTGAGCGAGGGGAGCCCGATGTAGTCGCTCTGGGTAAGTTCGTACGTCATGAATGGGATGGAAAAAGGGTGCTAATAATTATGACCAACAAGTGATCTTTAATTTAAATTCGCCTTTATTCAAAAACTGTAGACATGATGCAGTGATTACCCCGACAGGTGGGGTACTCCCGCTGTGGGAGAAGGCGAGCTGCTGTACGCTCGAACTGACCTATACTTATAACGGCGCTCGCTTATCTTGATAACGGGAACGGCGCGATAAGGGGGTAGCCACCTTACGGCCGTTATCGGTACTACATACTATATATAAGCTATATGTATAAAGGCCGTGCGGTTCACGCCTATTAATAGTATGCTTGCATATAACAGAGTCGTTCGGCTTTTGTATATATGGCTATTTCACGTCAAGTGGTTCGATGAAAATTTTAAATCGCTCCAAAATTTGAGAACAGGCTGGAAATATCTTCCAGAAGATAGAAAAAAAATTTTAGGTGTTAAAAATAATTTGCCTAAGAGTTATTCCACCATGAAAATGGAAATTTTTCAATTTTTTAGAAAAATTGCTATTATCAAAGCCATTTATCTCAAAATCTATTGATTTTTTTGAAAAAATATTACAAATAACTTTTGTTCCAAATAATTTTTAGAACTTATCTACATAGGTTATAATTCTTAATTTTAAAATCTCGAAGAGATAGGACACCCGGAAATATTGAATATCAGAAAAAGGCGACCACGCCACAATCGATTTTGATCTAACACCGCTCAAAAAATCACATTTTTCGAGAGCTTCCGAATGGCTTGAGTTAGATTATTGGCCAAGACCGCTGGTGTAAGTTATGCCCTAAAATACAATAAAATTAGTGATTTTATGAGGTTTACGAGGCATAACATACACCAGCGGTCTTGGCCAATAATCTAACCCAAGCCATTCGGAAGCTCTCGAAAAATGTGATCTTTTGAGCGGTGATCGATCAAAATCGATTGTGGCGTGGTCGCCTTTTTTGATATTCAATATTTCCGGGTGTCCTATCTCTTCGAGATATTAAAATTAAGAATTGTAACCTAGATGTTTTTTCAAAAAAATCAACAGATTTTTAGACAAATGACTTTGAGAATAGCAATTTTTCTAAAAAATTGAAAAATTTCCATTTTTCATGGTGGAATAACTCTTAGGTAAATTATTTTTAACACCTAAAATTTTTTTTCCATCTTCCGGAAGACATTTCTAGCCTATTCTAAAATTTTGGGGCGATTTAAAATTTTCATCGAACCACTTGACGTGAAATAGCCCATATAGAGCCGTCTTTACGCATCTCTAACGACTCCAAGTACGTCTGGATCTGTTCGCTGGATTGCGTACCAATCCACTGATCGACTTGCGTGGTCATCGATTCCGCCATTTTGACCTCAACAATATTAACGCTACGCTTACTTACAAAAAAAATTTGAATTGCTATTCACTTTACCTGTGCAAGGTATGCTTTTCTACAAATTTTTAGGTGGCTTTAATTAATAAAATTATTGGGTCACTAAGTTGAAGAATGAATTATTTTCCCTTTATAATTACAAAAAAAAATTAAGCACACTTATTTGAAATTGGCTTTCCTACCTGATATAAAAAACTTCGATAAAGAATTATATTTTTGACAATAAATTTTACAAACAAATCGGGAGGAAATATTGACTTTGTTAACAATTAGACATACAATATTAAAGGTAAAATGAAATTTCATGAATTGTTAATAAATTAAATTAAAAACTAGAAAAGAAATTTTTATTTCTTGGCAGACATTTTTTTTGGCGGCTATATCTATCCTCAGCGCGCGAGAATCTCCCCCTCACCTATATATTCAGGTGCGTGCGCGAAGCCGATCTCGCCTATGTAGCCACGACGAACCGAGTTGAGCCGAATCTTGCCGGTCCGAGCCGATGCGAACATTACGATACTGATTGTTAGTGTTGCTCGAATTAGTCAAACGGTAAGGTAAACAATACAATACCGTTACAACCTTTAATTTTATGAGTTCCATGAGCTCGAGCAATTATTTAAAATACTGATTGTAATTGTGACGGTTGCTATTGAAATTTGTCTGTTTACTTATTTGTACATTATTCTCATGTGGGAGTAATTTTAGTACTTCACCACAATTATCCATAACCTTGAAGTCAATAAAAAATTTAGACCTGCCACAAATGAAACAAAAAATATTGATAATTAATATAAAAATATAATTTTGTTATAGAATAAAATTGAAAGAAAAAGTTTGTCACTTTATATTGATAACATACCTGTTGCCTTCAATCTACAAGTATGACTAAATACCTTTCACCCAAACAAAAACAGAACACGAAAAATACTACCAACATGTTGCCAAAATTTAAAACATAGTTTATATGTTTATAAATTGTTTATTTAAGTTCTCGAGAATGCATAATAAGATTTTTGGAAAGTAATCTTACACCACGTACACCAATTTTTGCTATTGACGAGTATCCACCACCTTATCAAACTGAACCTACATATCATAAGCATAACTTACTCTATAATAAATTTGTAACAATAAAGAAATCTGTTTATTTTTTTTATAAATTATTAAAAAATAGCTTATTTACTATGTGTTTACCTCTTACGAAACTTTACAAAATGGAATTTGATACTTAATGTTTAATTAAAGTTGTGCACATAAAGAATAATCACATAAGATGACCAAATTTAAACTTCATAAACTCTTGATTCAAATTATTGAAAATAAATTTAAATAGTTTAGTATAGAGTATAGGGTTGAGCTTAATACCTTCTGTCTGTATTGTTTAACAGCATCGGCGCACATTTGATAACCATTTGCTCATTGAATACACCGTTATTGAGTTAAGCGTTAGCAGCAGCTTGCCAGGCAACAACGAGCTTCACAAGATCTCTGCCAGTGATACCTTCAGTCATACCTGCCATTTTGACACAAAAAGCACCACAGTTAAATTGTGCAAGTTTGATCCTGCGGTTTTCTTTGGCAGCAGGTTGTAATACAAGTTTGTCAAAGTAAAGCCTACCAAGTCGATCACGCTCTTTTATCCAGATAACGAAAACTTGACCATTTCGAACGTTTACTGCTTAATCAAATTGTTTGGTTGTACTGGAAACTAACACCAAAATGAATTTATTGCTTTTTACACGAGTAAGGCACAAAATAGTGTTTAACATGGAATGCTAATCTTCGGTTATGTGTTCACTCGATCATTTTCGTAAGAATGCGTCAGCCTCATAGATGAGTAATACTAGATCTCGTAGTGACGTTGAGACCTAGTCGAAAACTTTATGTATGGCAGTTATACCATCGCGATCGAGACGTGCAAGATCACCACATCTCAGGATTGCGTTATCCATTCTAGAAGGTTCGGCAAACTTCTTTATAAACATTGTTTTATCTGAAGATAGAAAAAATTATATTGAAATTGTGCATAAACAAATCAATATTACTTTCAATAATTATTAAATCAATAGTTCCATAAAATTTAATTAAGCATTTTAATTTTATTGTATTTCGATTTTCCTACAAAGAATTTTTTGTAAAATGGTAAATATATTGATTTACTGTTAATCTTATTTAATTGTTAGTATTTATTTAGTTATTGATTTAATCAATTACACAATATATGAAACAAAGGAGATGTAAGTATTGTTTTGATAAGAAAACTTTGGTTTCTGAGTTCTACCGATCTCGCGAGTTTACCGTATTAGACATGTAACGCACATGTTTGAGCAAGGCTCAGAACGGATGAGTACGATTCACCGATAGTATCGTTCCGCCCACGACAAGACACGGAGATGGCGGGAAAGAGAAAGAAAAACCATAGCCACTCGCGAAGTAGGTCGAAGCGTCTCCACACACATCTGTCCCCTGAAGACTTTAAGTTGAAAAAAATGGTGAGCAAAATGGATCCCGGGGAGCGATTCTACAATTTTTCAAATATTTTCACACTAATGGCATGCATGGAAATGCTCGATTTCGTGAAAGGAGGAATACAAATCTCAAAATTTATTTCGGAATAATTAACTATTTATTAAACATTGAAATATAATTTTATAACAATCAAATATAAATTTACAACAGCAAAATATACATTTCTCAACGAGAAAAATAAATATTTTCATTTCAATAATATCAATGTAATTATATATAACAAGTCATTAATTCTTTTTTTCACAAAAAATAACGATAACTTATTATAATTATGTTACTTTTACTAAATATGTATTGATGAAAAATCAACTACTGAGTCTCTTAATCGTACTGCATAACTAGAATCATCCAGCAAATTAATTTTGTAGCGGTCCCAGTATTTGATGAATTCACTATGAATAGCTTCGCCAGTCTGTTCAGACGATTACCCTAACCCTGAACCATTTAAATATCTTACACATTCCTTGACATGATGAATCAATATGTATATTTTTTCGGAAACATCAGTAGCAATGAAACTTTTTTTAATGTTTCAATGTATACATGCAATAATTCAATATTCACTGGTGTGGTGGAAAAACATCATTCAACTACTTTATTCATTGCTTTGAATGGATGTATAATAGGCTGTAACCGCAATATTCCGACGTCCCTATAAATTTCATAATCTTGCAAAATATCAGCATTTCGCAATAGTTGACGATAAGCGTTTCCCTTGCATATTTCGCCATGGTAATTCTTGGATACAACTTTGAGTTTTTTTTGGCCAAACTAATGCATTTTCTCTTCCTACTATCTTGACTAGCCCATTCCAGAATGGATGGTTCACGAAACCCTGCATAATATGGAGTTCTGGCACGGGATATTTTTTTAGTACAGAAAGACTAGCGTTTTCTTCAAACAAAGGAGAATGGATTGTACTGTGAGAGAATTTGGCTTCTTTTTTCTTAGATTTACCAATATCGCAAAATTTCGAATAGTCTGCATTTAAATCACCGAAAGTTCTGAGTCATCTAACTTCCGTATCGGCTGTCGAGGAATTAGTATCGGTACTTATAACAATACACCTAATAGATAATAAAATGAATTAATTCGATCTGACGGAGGCAAAGGAAAAAAAATCTTAAACGTAGATTTTTTGGCAACGTTTCGTTGGCGTGGTCTGCCAACCTCTTCAGGCTGTTTATTAAAAAAAATTCACAAAGTTATTTAAATATATACAAAATTAAACTTCGCACTGTAAAACACTGAGTGACAAGAGAAACAGAAACTAATGTACCTTTAATCGGATAAACCGATACGTCCAATGGTTGGATATACAATCAAATTCATGTACATTACCGTGTTACTATATACGTAGCGAAAGTAAACAAAAGCAGCGTCTAGAGTTGACAGTTAGGCATTTAAATTTCTTAGAACTCGTAAATAAGAGTTATTTAAAAATTTTATATCATCTTATTAATATTGTTACGATCAAGTTTAATATGCACCATCTCGGAAATAAGACGCTTATTATAATTACATTCACTATCTACAATTTTTACACCATCCCAATCAAATTCGTGTTTAAAAAGCGTTACATGTTGATTCACTACCGATTCTGAATTTTTGTTTTTTTTATGTTCATTGATCCTGGTTTTTAATGATCGTTTAGTTTCACCAACATATGAAGCAGAGCAATTTTTACAACTAAACTTATATACTATATTTGTATGTTCAAATTTATTTGTTATGTCTTTACCTAATTTAATAATTGAATTGAAGCTTTTTTGTACTGAAGGTAATGTTTGGATGTTAAAAGAACGTAAAATGCATGATAATTTGTCAAAATTGGTAGAATAAGGTAGCGATATGTAACAAAGTCGGTTGACGTTTAGATTTGTCTGTTTGTTAATATTTCTATTTTTTATTTTATTCATACGAAAATGTACCGCTTGTCTGATGAATTTTAACGGATAATCATTGGTCAATAATAATTTTTGAACAGTTTTTAGATTTTTTGAATGGAAACATACATCGGGTAACAATATTGCTCGGTCTACCAAATTGAAAATAACATCCTTTTTTTGCTGGATTGGATGTCCTGAAAAATAATTAATAAGTCTTCCAGATGCGGTAGATTTTGATACCAATCTGTTAAAATACGGTCATTGTTTCTAATTAATGATCTATCAAGAAAATTAATTTTTTTATCTGTTTCTAACTCAAAAGTAAATTATAAATTATTACTGTAGGAATTAGAAGTGTTAATAACATTCGAATGTTCCTTGCAACTTAGTTTTAGAGAGTTTGGAAAGAAGAATTTCCACCATTAACATCAAATGTAATATCCCGTTTAATGAGATTTTATTATGTACGAAATTTCTGTATGAAAATACCTTTTTTATATTCAATGACACATTTTATCAACAGACTCATGGTACACCTATGGGTTCACCTATCTCTCCACTTTTTGCCGATATTGTAATGGATGACTTGGAAAGTGATTGTTTAAATAAATTATCAACTTTACATAATTGTAAACCGTTATTCTATTTTAGATATGTTGATGATACAATAATGTGTATTAAAAAAGAACATGAAAACTTAGTTATTAACACTTTTAATTCCTACAGTAATAATTTACAATTTACTTTTGAGTTAGAAACAGATAAAAAATTAATTTTCTTGATATATCATTAATTAGAAACAATGGCCGTATTTTAACAGATTGGTATCAAAAACCTACCGCATCTGGAAGACTTATTAATTATTTTTCAGGACATCCAATCCAGCAAAAAAAGGATGTTATTTACAATTTGGTAGACCGAGCAATATTGTTATCCGATGTATGTTTCCATTCAAAAAATCTAAAAACTGTTCAAAAATTATTATTGACCAATGATTATCCGTTAAAATTCATAAGACAAGCGGTACATTTTCGTATGAATAAAATAAAAAATAGAAATATTAACAAACAGACAAATCTAAACGTCAACCGACTTTGTTACATATCGCTACCTTATTCTACCAATTTTGACAAATTATCATGCATTTTACGTTCTTTTAACATCCAAACATTACCTTCAGTACAAAAAAGCTTCAATTCAATTATTAAATTAGGTAAAGACATAACAAATAAATTTGGACATACAAATATAGTGTATAAGTTTAGTTGTAAAAATTGCTCTGCTTCATATGTTGGTGAAACTAAACGATCATTAAAAACCAGGATCAATGAACATAAAAAAAACAAAAATTCAGAATCGGTAGTGAATCAACATGTAACGCTTTTTAAACACGAATTTGATTGGGATGGTGTAAAAATTGTAGATAGTGAATGTAATTATAATAAGCGTCTTATTTCCGAGATGGTGCATATTAAACTTGATCGTAACAATATTAATAAGATGATATAAAATTTTTAAATAACTCTTATTTACGAGTTCTAAGAAATTTAAATGCCTAACTGTCAACTCTAGACGCTGCTTTTGTTTACTTTCGCTACGTATATAGTAACACGGTAATGTACATGAATTTGATTGTATATCCAACCATTGGACGTATCGGTTTATCCGATTAAAGGTACATTAGTTTCTGTTTCTCTTGTCACTCAGTGTTTTACAGTGCGAAGTTTAATTTTGTATATATTTAAATAACTTTGTGAATTTTTTTTTAATAAACAGCCTGAAGAGGTTGGCAGACCACGCCAACGAAACGTTGCCAAAATATCTACGTTTAAGATTTTTTTTCCTTCGCCTCCGTCAGATCGAATTAATTCATTTTATTATCTATCACCATGGAGAGCGATTATATTATTTACAATAAAAATACACCTAATAGTTTCTTCTTCGACAATGAAATCTTTCCAACCTTTTTTTAAGTCCTTTAAAGCAAAAAACAATACGGACATGGATATGTGGATGAAGAAGTTTGTTGTCCGTTAATAATTAGCAAGTTTCAAATCAGACGCAAATTTAAAAGTTATATTATTGATTTTTGTCAAATCAAATAATATTTTCATAACTTTCCATAATATTGGGAACGATGCACAGCATTATAACTTTGTAAACACTAGTCAATGATCCATTTTTGGCATTTTTTTTTTGGGAAAATATCTCGTCCAGTTGATGCATTTTCATGATCGTGGTTAACATACCTTTCAGGAAAAATGGATAAGGATATTTTAAAAAACCCTTGCCCTCCATCAGCCATGACTTTTACTAAATAATTACCGATAACATTCCGTTTAGTTAACATTGTTTCCAATAATTCTTCGGCATCAGCCCAGGCTACGGGTCTATTTTCCTTAACTCTCGATTTTTCAATATCAAAATCGCAGTTGGAATGCTTATACACATATTTTAATGCTTCAGACCTCTCGATAACGTGTTCTCTATATTTTATCGGAACAGATTTTTTACCAGCATGATTTCTTAAGAAATGTGTCATTTTTTCATATTTTTATTAGACATACCCATATGGTTTTGGTATTCATCTAAGTATTCACTTGAAAATAAAACAATAGGTTTTGTTCGCGGATTTAACTGAACCCTTAGTCTTTTCGGACCATATGTTTGTAATTTTATATCATTTATCGTATCCATAGAATTATTATCATTATTATGCAGTTTACGTTTTAAATGATTAATAACTATTTCGTCTTTTACCGACTCGGGAAGTGCCTCCACCAATGTAGATGCATTATTATGAATATCTTTAACACCAGAACATTTATGATATTTACCAGATCCGAGAATTTCTTGAAAACATCGTCTGCAAATCTTAGTAATATTTTTAGATGGTACAGTAGTCGCAGCTTCAGCACTTGAAAGTTTCTTTACATTAGATGCAGCATAATGCCCATTTGAGGAAATAATTTGCACATTTAAATCACGCTTGTGGCCTCTATCTTTTTGCTTTTTCACACGACTGGTTATTCTTACTTTTAAACAAATGTAACAATTACAACAGCCACTAATTGTTCTTGTTTCTTTACGTAAGACTAAACTTTCAAAATTAGGCATAATCGGTAATGGTCGTTTAGAATTTCCTTTATCATGTTCATTTAGTGTATTTCGACAAGTATTACATACACTTTCTGGAAATCTTAAATCTTCAATGTCAAAATTTTTATTAACGTACTTTTGAACTAATAGAGAACGCGCAGCGCTTAATTCATAAAAATTAATATTTCTATTACCCGTAAATACTTTGTTCCACAACAAGCACAAACTTTTAATCTATTTTCTTCGTGATTGCTAACTAAAGGCATTGTTAACCTACCGAAGTATACTGATTGATTGACAAGAACTGAATAAGAAGCGAGTATTTTGCCTACTTGACAACAAAAATTAGTATATACAAGTTTGCGCCACAATGAAAAGTGCATTCTTATATAGCGCGGTGTTGGAATAATCACATTGTAATTTTTACGAACAACGCTTAGTGACCACTAATGTTGCAAAGCAGTAACTAATGCGAGCGCTTCCGATTTTCTTTTCTTCATCAAAACGTTTTTAGTAAAAGAAACAATTATAATACGTTATAATTATATACATTATTTTATTCAAAAGAAATACATGACTTCTTATAATAATACCTTGAAAATATTATTGAAAATATTTATTTTTTATTTTATAAAATGTATTGTTATAAATTTATATTAATGTTTCAATGTTGAATAAATAACACAGGCCCACAAAAAAAAAGTTTCGTTCGCGGTATACCAGACCACGTGAACTTTATGTTGTTGGGGTCGCTGAATCCGAATCCGTGGACCATTTGACCCGGGCACGTCAAGATCAAGGTCAGGCCAAGGTCAAATTCACAAAATACATCGCAAACAAAGTAAACCAGTATATCTACATGTTTTTAGGGTCGCTGAATACAAATACGTGGGCCATTTGACCCGGTCACGTCAGGGTCAAGGTCAGGCCAAGGTCAAATTCAGAAAATGTATCGTATAATTGAAAATACACCGAAGTCATGGAATGCATTACTTTATCTGCAAAACTATATCGTGAATTCCAAAATCACTCGATCCCACGACCCTTAGATACCTCAGGACCTTACCTCAATGATCCTATTACCCAATAATCGGATTAACTCATAAACCGATAAATCCATAGCCTAAGACAATCTGCTCTTATCCTACTCTTTTATCCTTAAATGACCTGTGAAGTGGATTACGTTTGCGCTTTTTCTTATTGTCAGTGTGCTCTCTGTTAAATGTCCAACAGTAGTCATCATATGTGCATTCCACTTACCCTGATAAAGTCTTTCCATTTCCTTCATGTCTTGATGAAAGTGTTCTCCTTGTACTTCGCTGCAATCTCCAAGATTTTGTTGGAAGTTATCATGATGCGAATCAAGAAAATGCAATTTGTAACTCATCAAACAGCCCAATTTCTCATGGTTTTGAGCATTTCGACTATCAATTCCCTATAGTTTCCACTTTTGTGATTACCCAAAAAATTTTCAACTACGCTTTTAAAGCTTAGTCATGCAGCTCGTTCTTTCTCGGACATTGTGTTAACGAATTATTCATCTCTTAGCAACTTACGAATTTGAGGTCCATCAAAGATACCTTCTTTCAACTTTGCACTAGATAAAGCTGGAAAATGTTTAACCACGTATTTGTATTCAGCGATCCTAAAAACATGTAGATATACTGGTTCACTTTGTTTGCGATGTATTTTGTGAATTTGACCTTGGCCTGACCTTGATCCTGACGTGCCCGGGTCAAATGGTCCACGGATTTGGATTCAGCGACCCCAAAAACATTAAGTTCACGTGGTCTAGTATACCGTGAGCAAAACTTTTTTTTTATGGGCCTGTGTAAGTAATTATTCCAAAATAAATTTTGAGATTTTTATTCATTATTTCACGAAATCGGGCATTTCCATGCATGCCCTTAGTGCGCACATATTTGAAAAAAAATTGTAGAATCGCGCCCCGTGATCTATTTTGCTCACCGTTTTTTCAACTTAGTCTTCAGGGGACAGATGTGCACGGGGTGTTACCCGAGTAAACTGTTACTCAAGCCTGAGTAAGTATTGGGTAGGCGTGTATATACGCGAACAAATATGCGATTCGCAACCGGCGTCGAGATACGCGTCATAACACGCCGCAATAACACACGTGCGCATCTACTTGGCGCGTCAGAGTACTTCTCACTCTGGCATCACATTAACCGCGACATGTTTACCGATAGTCAAGTAACTCGTACCTCATAAACCTCACGCGTACCCCGAACGAACCGAGACGGCGTGTCTCGATTCTTTATTGCAGCCCGCGCACACACTCACGTATACCTTTTGTCTAGTTTGTTGTATTTTTATCACTACATATCTATTGAATCCGAGTTAAGAAATAGCATTTCCTTGGTCCGACTTATATTATTATTATTACTATTATTTTAGAGGAATATTTCTCGATCTTGGTGAATAAACCATACTTTCAATTAGATGGCGACGTTTCGTTGACTTTTCGTCATACACTTCAGGCTCTATCTTTATTTATAAAAAACGAATTTATTTGAATATACATAAACAATTATAGATATTGTATTTAAGCCTAGTAAATTATAACATTTTACTGACTACTTGTCAATGTATTGAAGTTCAACATTTGAATTTATATCGCAGCATCCCTGAGTCGACGCACTAATAATGAAAACAAGGATATTTCAAAAACATTGAAATTACAGCAGCTCCATAAAACAACATTAAGTAATAAATTAAATAAATAAATAAATCAGAACATCACCTCAATATAATTACACGAAAATACAGCAAAAAGCAGTCACAGTACTAGATGAAAATATAACAGACAGTAGACTAAAAAGTATAGTCATACGTAGCGTCATACCCACAATACCTATGTAAAGACAAAGCTATTTTATGATCTCATCAACAATTTCACAAATCCAACCTTCAAATAGTTAAACAATTTTTATATAATAACAATTATCTGCAAACATTTATAAACCATAATGTTAAGAAAAGATTGGATGAATATATATATAAAGGATAGTAATAATATAGTGAACCAAAATAATAAAAAATTATAAAACATATTTAGATACATTAAAATTACCATTTGTACCTGCTTTTTATGAAAATATTGAAAATACAATAAAACAGCATTATATTAGACCTGCTCCTACAATTTGTAACAGTCTTCATAGTATCATTATAAAGGGAAAAAAACAATCAGAAAAGAAGCTTGAGACTAATGTTGTTTATTAAATTTGACTAAACATAAAATTTTAATTGCGACGATTGCTTTTTTCTCTTACACAGTTCTTGATTCTAGTCAATTTTTAACAAATAGTGTTTAGGTTGCCACACTTTTTAATATGAATTTATTTATTTATATTTTTTATTTTATATATAAATGTATGACATAATATAAAAATTTATTTATTTTAAAATTAATAAAAATAAATGCATAGTTAAATTAAAAAATCGCACCTTTATACAGTTATAGTTGGTTTCACGTTACACATGATTATACTTGTAAATAACAACTGTAATTGAATTTAATCTACGGTCTGTGATATTTTCCTATAGTCCTGTGACTCTTTTTTGCTTTACCTTAGCGTAATTATTTTATTTTATTTATTTTTGACTCAGTGATGCTATCATCAAAACTCAAATGTTAAACGTTCAAGACATTAACAAATGGTAAGTAAAATGTTACAATTCATTAGGTTTAAATACAAAACCCATAATTATTTATGTATTTTGAAATGTATTCGTTTTTATAAATAAAGGTATAGCCTGAGGTGGATGAGGAAAAGTCATTGACACGTCGCCATCTAATTAAAAGTATGGTTTACTCACCAAAATCGCGAAATATTCCTTTAAAATAAAATTATGCATGTATGATAAAGATACATCTTCTCGTTATATGGGCAAATCTCCCTAACTTTTAATTTTTGGCAAATAAACGTGGGATCAGGCAATTTTAGGAGCAAACCTTTGAAATTTGGTATGAAAGGTTAGGAATATTATTGGAATAGATTCGTATAATATGCTTTCATGAGCAAGAAATGCTCCAAAAGTTGTGCGCGATATTTCATTTTTTTTATAATAAGGTCAGAAAAAATAGTGATATGGTTATTAAGATTTTATTTATAAAGCATAAAATAATAAAAATATAACGAAATATAATAAACATTAGTAACTATCACAGAATAACAACTTATAGTCGATATAATTGAAAATTTCACACAATACAACTCTAAATTTCCCTCCCCTCCTTTTCTCATACGAAAATTTTCATGCAAACCGTGCTATCAAGTTAAGTCTATCTGTATAGTAAACATCGGTCGGTTCCATAAATTCTAGTAAACGCGTACGATTTCGGCCAATAGTTTGTGGAAATAATTCTAAATTTTATTGAAATTTCAATGAAGATGTATTCTACCTGTCACAGAAAATCCAATTTGTAATTTATTCATGTTTTAATTAATTTTAGTTAATTTTTTTTAAATTAGCACTCCTTAAAAAAATGATTTACACTACTGTAACTTTTGGAGCATTAATAAAAAAACTCTGTTAATTTGACAGATTGTTGTATTTAATATGTTCTTTAAGAGATTTTTACTGTTTTGATGTGCTGTATACAGAAAAAACATGATAGTCTTCCAAAGTCACATTGCTATGAATCTTTCGACGAGTTTCGCATGAATTCTTTTACTTAAATTTTATTTTCTACTTCATTTTTGCAAGCACATACTTGCGCTATACCTCAATCTATTTCTTTTTACATCTACTAAATGTACAATTTGGTTATTTGCTGATTTCAAAAATGCTCCAGTCAATAGAAAGAAAAATATGATAGTTTTAAAATTTAGTGAAATCCCAGTAACCCAATTTCAAACCATTGAAACTTTTTATTGGAAGGGAGCACATCAAAATATGGAAGACTTTTTCGATGCGCTATTAAAATAGAATACTTGTTTACAGTTTCAACCATTTCCAAGCAATGCTCCAAATTTTACAGTAACCATAATAAATTAATTTTTCAAGTGACACGATATTTCATCATTTTTCTTACATTTTTCAATTATTGAAGCATCAATTTGAGACAAAGAAGTTTGACAAAGTATCTATTGAGCTTTAACCGTATAGATGAAGTATAGAACTATAAATTGAAACTGGTACAAAGAGGTTAAACACATTTTAAAGCTGCTAAATCAGTTAATGACACAAAAAAAAGTTAGGGATTTTTGCCCATATAAGATTGCGCGTAATAATTGATTTACCCGCGATCATTGACGCATTGCACACGTATGGCACACATTTGACTAGCCGAGCACGGGTACCGGCAAAGTTAAAAAAAATAAAGAACCCGAATGTAATACCATTTTACTTGCCCACTATGTATCCAATTTTGGCCCATCATTCAAAATAAAAACCGGTGCAGAAGAAATAAATTTTCATGTATTACCTCCAAGTTTGAAGGGCAACAAAATTTTAATATATATATATATATATATATATATATATATATATATATATATATATAAATAGATGTATCAGTAAGTGTTTTAACGCCCAAGACAGAGAGAAATGATGCGTAATTTCTAATATGTAAGAGAGAGGTTTAGATTATGGAGCCCGGACGTCATAAACTCCTACTGCAAAATATATATATATATACATATTGTAACAATACGTTAATATGAGGAATACAAAAATTTATAGAAATAAAAACTTTTTGATCGTACAACCCTTTTTTTGACTAAAAAGGTATAACGGTAAGCGAGTTACCGATCAGGTGAGTAACTGAAAAGAGTATCGAGAGTGATGCGCGCGCATGGAACGCGCGCGAGAATCGTGCGCGAGAGGGGTAACGAGACAGATTTCGCGCGCGCACGGCAACAACAAGGTGTTGGTGACCGTTGATTACTTTGTTACGACATAAAAGAGCGAAAGGAGTGTTGTGCGTTGTGTGTGGGTGTGAGCAGCTTCTCCCCACTAACCTCCACGTCAACGTGTGCAGCAGCACCTCTCACAGGCAGTGAGAAAAGGAGGCCCGGCGAATCCCACCTTCTCGACCGTTGGAGAGTGAGAGAGATACGCGTACGAGCTCTCTCTCAGTAGCACAGGCTTTTCCCGCCGAAGCGAGATATTCAGATACGCGGTAAGTGGTGCACCACATTTAGACCCGCGTGTCTACTTAATATTTCGCGTCCCGATTTACCTGGTACGGTGAGGAAGCGATCCTCCCTTTTCCCCTCTCGTGACAATACCCGCACGGATAGAAAGGTCGGTGGTTCGCGGGAGCCACTTCACGAGAGAAGGCGCGCGTGACGTAGTAAGCTTCTACGTAAAAGCTCTCTACGTCAGAGATTCATACGTCACACGGTGTGACGTATGCCATCAGGTTAAGCAGCCGATCATATCCGGATCGGTTGCTCGTAATCGACAGTTCAATAGATTTTAACTGATTCTTTTCGCGCTGACCTCGGGGGTAGTCATCGGTACGACTCCCCGTAAATTGTTAACGTTAATTTATTATTTATTTATTAATCTTTAGCTGATTATTTAATAAATTGACTCGGCGAGACTATCTTTCTCGCCGATTAAACGTAAAATATCGATTGTAAATAGTGTTTTACCGATTACTGTCCTATCCTCCGAATACCGCCCTCTCCGGTGTTTATCCTAGTTGGCAAATTTGGGCATAGGGCCCAACACACGGTATATAAGTCAAACGAGGTGTTTGACGTTGTTAACGGCATTGCACGGGAATCAAAGGGATTCCCGGCCGCATCGTGGGACTGCACACTTAAGGTTGGTAAGTTGGGACAGATTGGGCCTAACCGTGGGCCTTACATATCCCCAGTACCCACCCCGTTACAAAGGTTTTTATTAATTATAACTATAGACAATGTTTTAAACTAATATAAATTAAATATTTCAACAGATTCTTCTTGAAATTTATAAATGTTTTCAAATTTAATGTATATAAGAAAAAATTGTTAGATTTTGAGTGACTAAGTGATAAAAATGGCCAAAAAGTTATTTTTTCAAAAAAGTCAATTTTTGGATTGGCTACAGTTTTGGTACTAATTGAAATCCCGGTCTAAAAATTCAGCTACACTCTACTAAAGTAGGTTTTTACGGATTCAATACATTAAAACAAAATTCTATTTTTTAACTGGATCACCTGACATGGAATATCGTATATGCGTTTGAGAGTATATAGCTTGTCTTTACAATATATATATATATATATATATATATATATACATATATAGATACGTATATATATGTATATATATATAAAAATCAGTATCGGTACTTATGGTGACACTACGTGTTATCTTGGTGTTTTGAGGTTATAAAACATATGTAACGACTCAGATATAAGGGGGAGAATATTATTTGATAGAATAATGCATAAAAAACCAATAACCCAAATAACTAAATACCCCTCACGGGTAAGAAACACACTTTGACCTTATAATATTAATGAAGGATTGAAGTTATAACGACTTTCGAGGTGCCGGAGGCCGAAGGCATTAATATTATAACGTCAAAGCGGGGCTTACAAAGCTAATTTACCGTTTTTTTGTGTGTCGGCATAAGTACCGATACATGGTTGAATTTTTGGTGGAATTATGCTGACGTCGGCATAATTCCCCCAAAGTCAGCACAATTCCCATTTCCCGTAAGAATTTGTCGGCATAAGTACCGATTCATCAATTTATGTAGGTCAATGTTACATAAACTACATGTCAATATTCAACTTGAAAAAAGTTTAACTTCGCTACCTTTGATTTTTTCATCTAAAAGTCTAAAAGAAAGCTTGGAGCAATACCTTTCAAATAGTCTGTAGCATTTTTATGGCCTCCAATTCTGTAAAAAGTTATGACAATTTAAAGAAACACGAAATTTTTTTTAAAATTTAAATGGGAATTACCATGTTAATTTTTGTGAATTTTTGTCTTTCTTTAAATTGTCATAACTTTTTAGAGAATTGGAGGCCATAAAAATGCTACAGACCATTTGAAAGGTATTGCTCCAAGCTTTCTTTTAGACTTTTGGATGAAAAAATCAAAGGTGGCGAAGTTACACTTTTTTCAAGTTGAATATTGACATGTAGTTTATGTAACATTGACCTTGAGATTAGAAATTCTAACCCAGAAGAATAAATTCTAAATATAATTAGCAACGAATGTTACATATAATGTTCTATAGTAAAATTTGATAGATTTTGAGTTATATAGCGGTAAACCCAGCTGGTGTTGGAAAAAATATGGAAAAATTCACTTTTTGAGGTTAGAATAACTTTTGAGCAAATAGATTCCAGTACCTAAAAATTTTTTTCTGTATTCTGCAAAACATTTGCAAAGTGTACCCAAAATTTGGTGCATTTTAAAATTTTGATCGGACCACTTCACGTGGAATACCCCATATATATGTCTGATTATCTGTGTAACTTAAAATAATGGCCCAGAAAAAATCTGAAAAATTCAGGGGAACCTGTAAAACATATTTTCACAGTTAAAGCAATATTAATTTTTTTCATCTTCGATTTCACAGAGAACCACCCCCATATATATACATTGTAACGGTATTAATTATTAAAAGACGTTTTGAATTGAATTAATATCGTTTAGTAAACGCGAGTATTCGATATAATAACTTTTCTCGGAAACGGCGCGGCGAACGAACAACGATCCGTGCGTAAGGGAGGGAGAGAGGGCCTCGAGATGGCCCACGGAAAATTCAGTACGGCGAAGGATGGTCAACGCTGCGGTTTAGTTAGGCCGAGTTACGAACGAATAGGCGACACGTGTGAGGGAACTCTACCGCGACACAGACGAGCGATCGAGAACCGGTACGTTTCCCGGGGTACGTGTGCTATTGCCGCAGACGCGAGGAAACACAGCGAGCCCAAGGAAGCGGGGTTCGACATAGTGGTTCGTGTGGGTATCGTGCCACGAAAGAGACGGTGCGGTTCTGTGACTTTCCTTGGTCCTTGCCTCGACGAGAAGGCTACCTGCCCAACAGGCGGCTAGGAGGCTTAAGGCGTAGTTGGCGTCCGGGGCATCGTAAGGACGCCACATCGTACGTAAGTCGGGATAAGATCCCACGTTTCAATATAGAGCGGACCGCATTGACCGCATCGAGAGAAGTAGAGACCCCATAACGTGGCCCTTATGGCCATGATCGTAATTTCGGCCTTAATTAGAGGCAGGCCCCGTTACAATATATATATATAGATTTTGATTATTTTCTACTTTCACTAATTTTAGTAATTACTTTTCATTCCTTATTTACTAGAATTACTTTAAAAATTGTTATATTAAAAGTATATATTTGCAATAATGAAAATTAACAGATTGCCAACATAAAAATATGCTGTTAATTTTTTTTTATTTTTTATAAATATGCATATCTGCTTTTATTGTTCATTTGCACTAAAATATAATTATATTATTATAATTCACTAACTTAATATTCGTAAGCTTTATATTAAAAATTTTTAATAAACATCTAAAAGTAACTTCCACAACAAATAATGCGAATATAAAAGCAAACGTTATAATAAATATAATTTAATAATATAATATAGTACATAATAATTAAAATAATGTAATATAATATACAAATATTAAGTACCCATTATTCATCCAATATTGCGGTACATCATTCAAATTAAAAAAAGGGTGGAAGAAATAAATTTTGAAGTATAACGTTCAAACTAGTTAAAATTTACTAATTTAAACATAATTGTTTACATGGCAGCTCAGTAGCAGCTCTTCCAATTTCAACACTGACATATGAAATACAGTTGTGCCAGATTTCGACGATTTTCTTTTCTATACATGTTATGCACATCGATTATCTACGCCAAAAAAATTTTTTCAGTATATAGAAAAACGATTCGCGTGAAAGTCAAAACAATTAAATTCCTGTGTATGTAAAGTCTGATCCGTGTGACACGCACCAAGAGAGAAAAGTCTCGGAGTGTACCGAAAATTGTGCCCATTTCGTTAAAAGGACAATAATAGATTATCTATAAAAGTTACATAGATGCAATTTTCTTTGCTAAATAATATATTAGTTGAAAGTTTAGTTATCATTCTGAAGCTTATATGTTTAATTAAAATTAATATGTAATTAATTCAATATTTATTAGAATAGAAATTTTGTAATTTCACATAAATAAAAATGCATATGAAATATCTAGTTGGAAAGTATATTAACTGTAAAAATTAGCAAAGGAAACCATTCATAGTGCGAGCACAGGCTGTAGACGGTCGCACCTTATAAGTTTATATTATCAGGTTGCGCTTGAGAATAACAGCTTGCGCGCGGGGTTGGCACGCATCGGCGCGCAGCGGGGCTCCGCCCTCATAGTTACATATTTATCTTGAGCAATTTCTCTCATAACAAAAAGAATTCAATAGGGAAAAGTTTTATGATGATTAGACGAACATTTCTTCTATTTACAGTTTCTATGTAAAATGAATATAATTCAAGATAATGCTGCGAAATCATTAATGCGCAATTATAAATAGTGCTGTAACTTAAATTAATTATGAACGATATATCTAGAAATTTAACCATGAGCATTTCGCATCATGAAAAAGCTACCCTACGAATTACAGTCAAATTAGTTGAATACTTTTTGATATATTTGTGGAACATCGAATACATAAATATCATTCAACGATCTATGTGAGCATCTTGCGCCAAAAATATTTAACAACGTGTATTGTGCACTATTGAAACAAATTTCGTACTATCAAGAAAAAGATTTTGTCTCTTATAAAGTTTTTGAGTAGGATGTATGCATTTCGAGAAAATTAACATATAACGAATAAAACGTATTTTAAAGCAAACTTCTCTGTATCTGTAATGTGGCTTTATAAATACATCTGGAAATAGGACCATAAATTTCTCATACAATTTTCAGCCAGATCAGTTGAAAATTTTTTGAGATATTTGAGGAAAACCCGTTTTTGAATGATAGACATATAAGGCTCCCTGGGCAGATTGGACGCTGGACTGCCTCAGGATGGGAGCGATGGTTTGCTCCCTCAGGTTTAGTCCGTCAAGAGCCCCACCAGGTCCTGTCTAGGTCTCACCAGTTCCGTAAGCCGGGAATCAAATCTGCCTCGTCCTCGGCCGCTCTGTGTCGCCAACGCAGACGTCCCTCGCTTCATGTTAAACGAAAATAATTGTTCTTATTTCCTAATTTTGTCTAACACTTACCCATTGCTATTATCAGGTTTGGTTGTTCTTATCATACATAAAAGTTTAACCTAATTAATATTTTGTTTAATTATTTGTATTTTAAATAGCCCATCTCGTTATTAAACGGGTAATTTAGGTTGTACCTTTCGGGGTCTACCTCTCTTTCTATGTGGGTTGTTGCTACTTGGGTTGTTTTGCTGTATCTTTTGTGCTACCGGGTGCTGCGAAATGAAGAATGAATTTGAGGTAGGATAATGTTTCTAGGGGGAATGTATCGCTTTAAGTCATTTACGTAGACTTTAACTCTTCGCTCAGTGTCTTCGTCTTTTACAATATAATAATCTTACGGGACCTATATTAATAAGTGCCATTTTTGCTGCAAAATGATTTTCATTTGATGACAAAACCCTATTGCGTCGACAAATTCATCACCAACTCTAACAAGATCATATATTGCTGCAAGTTATCATCGGTTTCAAATTCCTATTTACCCTTTCTACCGGATTTGCCCATGCAAAATAGGCTGGAATGACTGTATTATGCAGTACTGCTGTAATCTTTCTACAACATGGCGAGTTGCAAAATCATTCCCATTGCCCGAAATTAGATATTTAGGATAGCCCCATCTGTTTATTACTAGTTAATCAAAAACCTGTAGCACACTTATTGCATCTTCTCGTCTTGAAGCTTTCATTTCCACATAACGGGTGAATAGATTTTCGAAGACGTTTATGTATTTCAAGCCTTGCTTTGACGGTAGTATCGGCCCCATTATATCTATCAACTACTACAACTGTATTTTTTCCCTGCATTATCTCTGCTCAGGCCTGCTGATTACTTTTGTGAGCTTCACATTTCTGACAAGTTTTAACATAGTTGCACGTGTCATAGTAAATACCTTACCAGTAGAAGTAGGTAATTAGCCTTGCATAAGTCTTGTCATTTCCCAAATGACCTGCTTGAGGGGTATAATGCGTTTCGTATAGAGCTTCTCTCTATCAGCTGCTGGCAGTATTAGCTTCCAAGCATCTAAATAAGGGACTAATGGGTCTACTAGAGGGGCTTGGGTCAGTGTGCGTATAAAAGGTTGCCTTTATACATAAGTCAGGGTATTTTTGAGGAGATTTTATTACTGCTTGGATTTTCACTTGGTACCAAGGATCGCTGGTATTAATTGTGGCTGTAGCTGCTTGTACAGTGCTACCTTATGGTATGCTCCTTTCCCGTGCACAAACTTAATATTATAGCTTTGCAGGATTGTATTCCATCGAGCCAATCTACCTGTCGGATTCTGGATGTTATGAAGCCAGAGAAGGCTATGCTGATCTGTTATCACGGTAAACTCTTCGCCTTGAAGGTAACCTTTGCGTCTTTCAATAGACCACAAAACGGCTAAGCATTCCTTTTCTATCACCGTATAAATAATTCTGCTTTGTTCAACGTTCTGCTAACGTAATATATCGGGTGTTCTTCGCCACTAACTTCTTGGGTAAGCACTCCGGCTATAGCATAGTCGCTAGCATCGGTTTGGAGGGTAAAGGGGAGGGAAAAGTCGAGACGAGCTAAAACAGGAGCTTGGGTAAGTGCTAGCTTCATTTTCTCGAATGCATCCTGCTGCTCTTGATGCCAGTGCTATCTGACATCTTTTCGCGTTAAATAATTTATACTCTATACTATGCTAATTTATCAATAAATCTTGAATACCAATTAATTAAGTCGGTAAAACGCCTTACTTGCTTCAAATTACTTGGAGCTGGATACTCTAGTATCGGTCGTATCTTATCTATATTTGTTTTTAAGCCCTCCTCATTAACAATATATCCTAGATAAGTCACTTCTGCACAGAAGAATTCCGACTTTTCTCTATTGATTTGCAGGTTACTTTTCTCAGAGCGCACCTGAAGCATCCCCATGCTTCGTCATCTAAGACTGATAGCAATGCTTTAACAATATCCTGAGTTAAGAGACCATAACTTTCTTTGCATTTCTCTAAAATTGATAATAATGTTTCGGGATTATTCTTTGGCGGCGCGAGAAAATTTGTGTCATCCTTTTCTCCCTTATGAAGGTAGCATTTTCTAAGCATTTTTCGTACGAACGGCTTCATCTATATGCTGGATTAAATGTACTTTGCTGCTGCTGTAAGTGCTGGTTATTTGGGATGGAGTACGTTTCATTGTTCTCCTGATGCACTGGCAATCTGATATGCTGTTTGTTTTGCTGCTAATTATTTTGCTAAATTAGGATGCTATATAATTGATGCATTTGCTGAATTTGCTGCTCTAATCGTTTAAAACGTTCTTTGTAATCTGTTGCGGTTATGGTTTTATTCTTATTTCTCTGTTATTTCTCTGTATGTATATTGCTGTTTTGGGTGCAACTCCTTGTGTTTTGTATTTCTTTCCTAGTCTGTTAGACTCTTTTCTCTTGGCTCGTTCTTTGTTCTGGTTTGCTTTGCGGTGGCGTACTCGCTCGGCCGACTGGTCTTGGTATTAGTGAAATAAGGTATTAGTGAAATAATGGTATTAGGGAAAAAGGACTTGTGCTAATAGGACGAAAAGCTGATGGTTGGTGTTTGTACTGGAGGGAATGACTGGTACTGCATATTGGGTAAATGGGTCTATCAGGTTAGGGTTTGTGGGAGATGATGGAGCTAATGTACGGATGGGATAATACGACGTAGAATTTATGCTTAACTGTGTCGTTGTTATGCTTGGTAGAGTATTTGTTAATTCCATCATCGAATTATTGCATATCGGTGATGCTAGATTTAATCTATATACTGTAGATTGGGCTTGAGGATGGTTAGCTGCGCTGCTTAATCTTAAATTTTGATCGTTTAATCGCTGCATATTTTCTACTGCATTGTCGTTTTCCCAAACTTCTGACTGTGTTTCCGTTCCGCTTTTTATCTCAGGCAATGATAATAAGTTTTCATTATACATAAATTGGATCTTGGTATATTCCTCTTGATTATCCAGTTGGCAGATGTACGTAAAGCATCCGTCTTAAGTTACTACTTCTTGCAGAATCTGTATTCTTAGCGATGTTTGGGATATTTTCTATTTCTGATGGTGCTAGAGACAAATCTGTTTCTATATTCGGGTTAGCCTCGTTTACTGCTGCTTTCCAGTCAGCAGACGATGCTCCGAAATTACGTCTAATTTCGTATCTAACTTACGTATCTCTAATAATTTAGGAATTAGCATCTATGTTTATCCCTATTTAGCACATGTCTACAGTGATTCTACCGGCACTGGTATTATTAGTGCTTCGTCGTATTACACCAGCACCTATTGCCGGTTGAGAAACCGATAGTTCTTCTCCCAAAATTAAATCAAAATCATCACCATTGTGAGACATTGTGTTTAACTTTAAGTAGCTTATTTTGTTATAAATAAGTATCTAATTATATTATCAAGCTAAGGTAACTATTTCAGAATTACTTTCCACTGAGCGATCAACAAAAAAAAAACAAACAAGTTTGCGTTATTATGAGCTGAGCAGTACAGAAAAATAAAATACAGCGGGGAATATGAATGTGTGTTTGTTAATTATTAATTGCTATTATATGTGTATACGCAGCGTTATGATTCTGGGAAATAATATGTACAACCTCTAGACCGCGATCGCGCTCCTCGAGGTGGCTCAGCTAGTCTCCTATAACAGCTGGTTTTCTCTTCTCCTGAACATCGTAGTTGTTCATCACTTAAGCTAATACTTGCTTCCACATTTCTCGTCCGTCAGCTAATATATACGGCGCGAGTTCCAGGCGTGGCGTCGACTTCGTTGCAGTGCCGCCTATCTCGTTACCCGGAGACGCCTCGATTCTCTTTTTCATGTTGACGCCCTACTCCAAGGTCGCCACTTTGACTAATTTACAGCTCCAAGTAATTGCTTATTTCTGGGGATTACGCGGGTATGCGTATTCATTTAGTGTATAGTATAAAGTGGAGGGTCTTGGCCTTCCCGACGAGAGGTTTGCCCTCCGCACCCCCACCAGGGTTTGCGGCCCTCACCCGCTCCAGTATATTATACATTAGATTTGATAAGCAGCGTAGATTACTTGGGCATAGACAAATATTATTCAATATAATTTTAATACTCCGCGACATATAAATTTTAATTAATATTATACAATATATCTACTTAATATTATTAATAACTATTATATGTAAGTGTAAGTATCTATAGTTTATTAAAAAATCATTAAAATATCATATTAGTAAGTTTGGTATACACAAAAAGTGTGAAAACGTAATCATGTGCGAGCGTGAGTGCGTACATTGAGCTTGGAGTTCTCATTTCAGTAAGCGTCAAATATAACTAATAAAGATATTTCAATAAACCAAAATTGAGCTTATTTGCCTTAACATAAGCTTTCTTCTAATCTGGATTAAATGTTGTAATTATTATTAGAATCAATTTTATACCGTTATAAATAAATTAGTTTCCATATATTTAGCTTAATTTATTGCTTTTTGCAAGTTATATCAACATTTAATACATGCATTTAATAACTTTTTTTCTTTTGCATGTTAGAACAATAACTATTTTATCGAAAGCAAGTTATAAAATTCAAAGTTACAACCGAAAAAGTGAGCGCGCATAACGAAAACGGGACATTTTTGCATTAAATTTGCAATAACTTTTGACCTAATCAAGATATTTAATTAAACCAAACTCGAGAAAATTTGTAATAAAAATATCTTTATTTTTCTATAGTTGAAAGATTTAAGTTATTGTTAGAGTGGCTTGTAACGCGGTTTAAACAATTAATTTGTTAATAACAATTTATCTACAATTTTTTCAGACTTCTACCCAAAAAATTCGGATTTAGCAGGCAAAAATGGTTTAAAAATACTTGGGTAGAGCCGTGGCATATGAAAAGGCGACGAAACCATACCTGGCGTCTAGACTATAGAAACATTATCCCCCCTAAAATTCATTCTTCATTTCGCAGCACCCGGTAGCACAAAAGATACAGCAAAACAACCCAAGTAGCAACAACCCACATAGAAAGAGAGGTAGACCCCGAAAGGTACAACCTAAATTACCCGTTTAATAACGAGATGGGCCATTTAGAATACAAATAATTAAACAAAATATTAATTAGGTTAAACTTTTATGTATGATAAGAACAGCCAAACCTGATAATAGCAATGGGTAAGTATTAGACAAAATTAGGAAATAAGAACAATTATTTTCGTTTAGCATGAAGCGAGGGACGTCTGCGTTGGCGACACAGAGCGGCCGAGGACGAGGCAGATTCGATTCCCGGCTTACGGGACTGGTGAGACCTAGACAGGACCTGGTGGGGCCCTTGACGGACTAAACCTGAGGGAGCAAACCATCGATCCCCTCCTAAAAATATTAATTAAGTTAAACTTTTACGTATTGTAAAAACAACCAATCCTGATAGTAGCAAAGGGTAAGTATTAGGTAAAGCGAAAGTGAGAGAGAGAGAGCGAAAGTGTGGACATTGCACGTTCATCCGAGCATCGCCGTCAAACGGTGGGTGAATATTCACTCTCGCTGCTTACGGTACCGCCGAGTACCAGTGCTAGTGTATGCGAGACACTGGTTCCCTTCCTCCCCCTTCTCTCCCTCTACAGCGAACCGCGATATCGACAACGGAGCAAATCCACACTATTTCGATAACCCGGGAGTTATCTCGTTTATTGTTGCACCCTATTACTTATATTGTTGGTAATAAATACCTTTATTATTTTAAATAGCTTCTAATTCACCTGCACCCTGATCCCTAGTGCAGCGTGACACAGTATTTAAAAAAATATCATTTACTCCATAATATCGAGGACTAAAATCAAATTTTACTCACACTGTAGTAAAAATTATTTGGACATCTTACAACATATAGATAAACGAGAAGCATATGTTGAATAAACATATGAAAATGGAAAATAGCAAAGTCAATGTAGTACTATGAAATTGTCGAAATGTGAAACATAAACTCTTGAATATAATCTAATTTGGTTGGAATTCCAATATAATTTTGCCAAATATTGTAAAAATAGGTAACTATATGCAAAATCGTGAGACATTGTACAATCTATTTGAGAATATCAGAAATGCCCAAAACTATTATAAATGAGTAAAAGATGGAAGCTCCCAAAATCAAAAGAGGAGCCATCTATAGTGTTTTGGCGTTTAGAAGAGTTCAACCTATCCTTAAAAACATTAAGCTAAAAAGCTATTCACCTTTCAGATGCATCGGGAAGGCAAGAAAGAGAAGATAGCTACCTGCGAATTTTTATGTTGCGCGAATCTCAAGTTAGAGCGCTCAAAGCCTGGACTTTAGACTTTGGCTGAACCAATACACGTTAACTATTTTCTTTTTTAATACAGTGTACGTAAAATTTTCTGAACTATTAATTTTATAAAATAGTATATTTTACACTAGGGCGGTGAAACATTGGCGACTGGATAGCACTCATATACTGCCACTCAAGGCGAAAGTGAGAGCGACAAATGTGTTCTATGGGGTCGCCATTTTAATTTTCGTGGTGCGTATATTATATTTTCAACGAGCCCGAAATTGCAACTTCGCGATTCGGGCGCAGGGAACAAAAGTGGCATTGCAAATTGTTGTCTCGGCACGTGACATTTATATTTGTATTTATTGATGAAATTAATAGAATTGTATTTGTATTGTGTCATCTATTTATTTATGTTTTCTTCCGCTAACTTTTAATTTAATTAACATGAGAAGGAGACTGTCCGAATCTTCCGTACCCAACGTTCCGGCAAACGTGTTGCTGACGGCAATTGCCAGCATCTTCGTGATAAATAAATTATGAGCATGGTATACAGCAACGCGGCTTCTTTGACTAATTATAATAATTAAAATTACAGTTATAATTTTAATTGGATTCGCGATTACCACGTCACAGTGTCTAATAATTTTTTTTATCATTTTATATTTTTAAGAAGGTGCGAGCTTCTAATTATTTGCCTAATCAACTATATAACAATCACTATAAATAAAACAAATATTATTGATTATACCTGTGTCACTTTAACAGTTGAATAGAGCATTCTCTATTAGTTATTTACTAAGTAACATATTTTAAGTTGCAAATATAAATATTTAATACATTGCATAAACGCCTTTACTTTAATAGTGAACTTGAATTCAATACTCACCTCATATGTATTGTCAGGTTTAATAATAAGAGTATATAAATGAGTATAAATGTCATCTTTACAACGAATATCTTTATTAATAAGTAAATTTTTTCCCTTATAGTTGATTATAACATGAACTTTCTTCGTTCCAGGTCCGCAAATATCTGGTCCTAAAAGAAATATATTTATGTTATTTATATTAAATACCAAACCATTAACTTATTGACAGATCCAATAATAAGAAAGTTACTGAATTTTAGTGAACTTGATGTAACTAAAACAGAAAACACCGAATCTAACCCATCTAGAACCGGAATCTAGAATTCCAGGAATAGAGCACGTGGCCACCTTTTTTAAAAGTCTGCTTTAATGATCGGTTAAAAATTTTACCTTTAATTTTAATGAAATAATGAAAAAAAAATCTAAAATTTTCATGAAACCCACATGAAATCAGTATTTGGTAGTTTTATAATCTCTTAACAATAAGAACAACATGAATAACAAAAAAAACACAAGGTGTCAACTTAGTAATTTTTATTAATTAAATAAAAACTCTAAAATAATGATTAGAAACATTATAAAAGTTACAGAAAAATTAAAATTTTTTCTAATTATTTTAATGTTGCTCTTTTTATGCTCCCAACTTGGTGCTAATCAGCAACGTAGGTTGTACGATATTTATGCTAAAGAAACACGTGATGATAGTACATTGTCTAGTAGTGCTTATCAAAAGGCGCGATAGCGCCTGACGCAAGTATAGCGCGAGAGCCATTATATACAGCTAATTAGTCCCTCAGATTTATTACTTTTCTAACCGTAACATTATTACATTATTTATTTGCGCTGTTGGTCACGCATTACGTTCCTTATTTACTCTTCGTTACTGTACAACAAGTTTTGTCCGAATTCATTCACGCATAATTAAGAAAATCGATGCCAAAGATATTGCTTGCTGAATTCCTTTTCTCGTTTTTGACATATGGGAGATGTGTGAGATAGAAAGAGAGCGTTGCGTGCCAGCCGGTCAAACAACGCGTACAGAGCTCCCAACCAGTGGCAGGCGCAGAACTTCAGACATGTGACTGTCACGCAATATTTCTTTTTTTGGTTATATAACTTTCTAAACATTTTATTTTATTATTTCTCAATAGACTTCCCAGTGACTCCAGTATGGTAGATATAAATTAATAATTGTTTAAACATGATAAAATTCACTACCACTCCAGTTATTGGAAATGAATAGTACTGTTACAAATATTTGTCGCATTGGTTTGTTTTTTTTGTTAGCTGTTCGTTATTATTCAATGTCATTTATTGTATAATGCCTTGTTTCTTGGTATTGTTTACATTGATGTTTGTTTACTTGAAATATTGTGTTGAAAGAGAGAGCTGAGAATCACCAGCAGGTCAACTGCCCTATGTAATCTCTCTGGTATTTATAAAAATGACTTGACATTTTTATACTGTTTATATAAGTACATATTTACATATTTATGTGAATATGGTACCAAATACTTGGAATTGTAATTATAAACGTATGTATTATATGTGAGTGTGAGTTAAAATTGTAAGAATCGATATTAGTTATTTTTAGTTTTTAGCGCCAAAAGTTACAAATGTAGACGAGACTGCGCGCGTAAAATACAGTGAACCAATCAGGTTTAGCGAAACCCCTCCAAAAAGGCATGTAAGAGGGGATTAATCCACGTATTACATAAGAAAGCGCCGTCATGAAAATATCAGTGTTATTTGAAAGCTTTGAATAAAAGAATTGAAAATAAAATAGATTTAATTTATTCATTCCTGCCCCAATGTTTAAACAAGTACAATATTATATTCGTCGAGTAACTGGGAAGTCCATTGAGATTATACACAAGTTATCATATTTGATGAATTGTTATCAATTGGTTTGTTTTGGTTTTATTTATTTACCAGAAAGTCTCTTGAGAGCATATCTTCATGTAGTAAAATAGAAAGTTTACATATATAAGATAGCTTGCGTATAATCAGAATAGACTTCCGAGTGACTCCAGTATAGTGGATATAAATTAATAATTGTTTAAACATGATGAAATTTACTACAACTCCAGTGATTTGAAATAAATAGTATAATAATAACTCGAGTAACGGAAGTCCATTCAGATTATATTAGTTTACACTTTTCAATAGAGCAATAGTTTCACTTTCATCTTTCTTTAAAGGATAATTTTTACTTTTTACCCTATTGTCAAGAGTAATTTTTATATCTTGCACTGTTCAAAGAGTAATTTTAGGTGTTTAGTCGTTTAAAAGATGTAGTTGTGGGATTTTTAGCATTACTTCAAGAGTAGCAAAGTCAACAAATTACTCATTTATGTTTCTGTTTTTATTCTTTGGGGTTAAGAGTGTGTGATGAACCTTGTTTAATTTGACTGAATTTTCCTGAACGAAACATCAGACCTAAATTACACGGATCTACAATTTACAACATAAATATTATAATTTATTTATTTATTAATTACTCATCCAGAGTAACATATACATTACATAATTTTGTACAATGAACTGTACGCAATTATGCAGCAGAGAAAAAATGTTTTTCTGTACGCTGATCCGAACTTAAAATTAAAGTAACTAAAACTAAGTTAGAGTTGGTCAATGAGACAATCAAAAACCACCGCTTTGCTATAAACTAACTTAACCTAAATTATAAAGATAAATAACCATTTAGAGAATTTAAATTTAAATTTTACAACCGTATATATTTAATACAATAACGTATATAAATTAAATTAGACTTGTATCAGTTTGTTACCAAAATAACAGGATCAAGTCCTTAATTTACTACATTTATTTAAAATATGAATTGTATAACTTTAAAATTTCTACCAATATCTAACAAGCATTGATCTTGCCGTAGTGAAGGTCTGTGTAGTCGCATTTCTGTCTCTCGCGTATAATAATCTTTCCATATTGTTCAATCTGGCTGGACAAGTTAATCCAACTGTGCACGTGACTCTATAGTGTGGGAACATTTCTTTGCTGGTTCGATGAATCACATTTACACGAGGATGTGAAGATAATATCATCTATGACTACTAGGTCGTTATGTTTGGGTTGTTGTTTTAACGGATACATAGAATTAGTAAAAGTTTGAGTGCCACGAATACCTCTATAAAAATAAAATATTGCCTTATTCGATCCATGATAATTGAGATCTCCATATGTCATACGATAACTGTTTGATTGCATTATTGCGCTTCTTAGATTTTCCACTATTTTACTATTCATTGCTTTAATATTATTCTTTTCAGCCATGTTATCAATCCTAGAGAAAACAGTCTCAATCGGTGCATATTTGTTTTTTACAGGTTCACTCTTATGTTCCAGTGTATTACTATTCCCTTTTACAAAATGTATGTGTTTGAGCCCTTTTAGTCGCGCATTAACAAAATAATCACAATTCGCTACAATTTCGTGCAGATTTATGTTTTTTCCTACAAATATACCAGGTGTACTATGATTTTCCATTTCGCTTCGATTTATTAATACATTTGCAAAATGAGTCATTATCAGATTGATTTTTATCGGTAAGTTTTTCATTTTTTTCCAGTTATATTCCAATATACGTTGATGCGATTGTTTATAATGAAGTATACAATTTCCCTTTGCGCATGTAAGAGTTCTAATATCCATTATTATTTTATCAAGTAATGCATTAACATCCTCATGGACCTCCAATGTAGGATATGCCTCCTTGATAATTTTATTATTTAACTTACGTATTGTATCATGTATACCTATTAAATTCTTCTCTTGTAATAATTGTTTTATTTGTTAGCAATCAATTTTTTTTAACATTATTCATAGTTGTGCCTATATATTTGTTTTTATCCAGTGCTTCAATTTATTTTTTAGACTAATTCTATTCTTTATTACTTTTAATTCGTTAGGTAGTTGATTAAAAATTCTGACAGCTGTTACGTAGTTATTTTTGTTGCCAATTGTTTTTGTGAATTGAGGAATTGGAATACTTTTATTCCTAGTTTTAGTACTTCTTTCTGTATAAATAATACTCATATTTGAGTAGTGATAGAAAACAGCTTCAAGGCAAAATGATTGTTCAATAGTTAATGGGTAGTTGTAAGTTAGAAATTTATTTTTACTAATTATTTTGAGTATTCTTGTTTGAGTTTGCTCTATTAAATTTAAACTATTTTTATAAGCACCTCCCCATGCCAGTATGCCATATGTTGCTATGCTATGAAGAAGGGCATAGTACAAAGTTAAGAGATTATTTGAGTCCATGAAACTTGTAAATCTAGTAAAAACATATAATAAGTATTTAGTTTTGTTTATTATAAGTTCGAAGTGTTTGTCCCATTTCATGTTAAAATCTAAAACTAAGCCGAGATATTTATAATGTTCAACTCTTTTTATTTCTTTATTATCTATATAAATACTCATTTTATTAGGGAAACTATCCTTGTAATTACCAAACGTGATGTATTCCGTTTTGCTAATGTTTAAAGATAATTTGTTACTTGCCAACCAGATATCGACTGTTTTAAGTTGTTTGTTCATATCCTCTTAAGCTTCTTTCCAAGTTTTACCTTCCACTATGATTACGGTGTTATCAGCATAAGAGAATATCATGTCTTTAGGTAGAGTTTCTAATAGATCATTAATGTATAACAGAAAAAGCAAAGGACCTAATATTGTCTTTTGTGGTACACCAGTAGTAATTGCACATTATTCACTCTTAATATTATTTATTTTTACCAATTGTTTACGATTAGTTAGATAGCTTTTTAGTAGTTTATATGAGCCTATGATGACTATGATTAACTGTATCAAAAGCCTTAGCCAAATCAAGGAAAGTAACAATTGTAAGTTTACTTTTATCCAATTTAATATAAATTTTAATGGTCAGTTGATGTATTGCATCTTTAGTTCCTTTATTCTTCATGAAACCAAACTGGTTGTCCGCTAATATGTTATTTTTTGTATGAAATAATATAATCTCTGGTGAATAATTTCCTCTAGTATTTTTGCTATATTGGAGATCAGTGAGATTGGTCTGTAATTAGTAGGTTTGTATTTGTTTTCAGCCTTGTACATTGGAATTACTTCAGCTTTTTTCAAAGCTGCAGGCCAGGTTGCTTTTTCGATACATAGGTTAAAAATATACCTTAGAGGTTCAAGTATGTGAATTGATATTGCTTTCAATGTTTTGACATTAATATTGTCAACTCCTCCAGTTTTATCTTTCATGTTTATTATGATTTCTTGTATTTCTGCAGGTGATGTATTATTGTTTTGTTGATAAATTTTAATTTTGAAGTATTACTTTCTTGTGGAATTTTAATATTATCGCTGATCTTCGGTCCAATTTGACAGAAGAAATCATTAAAACAATTAGTTATGTGTTCTGGAATGTCTATCTTTTTATTCTCTTAATCTAGTACATCTTCTGCTAGATTGTTTTTTCTTTAATTTTTACCAAGTTTAAAATTTATCAACTTCCAAAGTTTTCTGGGGTTACTACTATTCATCATAAACCTATTTTTCTCATAATTAATCTTAGCCTTCTTGATCACTTTACATAATATTTTGTTGTAGTTCTTATATTTAGCTTCTTTCGCCTGAATTTTCGGATCATTTCTCTATGCCTTGTACAATTTTTCTTTTTTATTGCATGACATTAAAATTGCTTTCGTTACCCAGTTATTCCTAGGCTTCAAATTATTATCACGATTATTGGTTGTCACTTTACTAGACATTTCGATGCACATACTTAACTTCTTAATTAGGATGTCTACTGCATTATTTGGGTCCATAACATTTACATTTCTCCAGTCCAAGTTCTTCGATATATTCAGAAGCTTGCTATAATCAATTTTATGCGAATTAGATGTGTTTTTTTATACGTTAATATTTCATTAAATGTCACAGTCAACGGATAGTGGTCCGTGAAAGTATTTGCTAATGTATTGTATTGCTAATTTTATAGTATTATTTTTTATAAAAATGTTGTCAATGCATGTCCCTTCTGCAGGGTTATAATTAATATATTAAATTAAAAATCTAAAAAAAATCATACAGATAGCTTAAAACAAAAGCGAGGTCATAGCGTTTTGATTTTTTATGAAATAATAATTTTTTTAATGATAATTGAGTAAACAATTTTTAGAAGCTAATTATTAGTAAATAAGTCATAAACTTTCAACGCTAACATTGTAATTATAAATAATCAATTTAAAAATCTGGAAAATTTTAGGTATATTGCTATAACATTCAGACTAAGACATTCATTGCTAAGACATTTTGAAGTTTTAATAATCACAAAATATAAATTAAAAATAGATGGATTTCATTAAACAATAGATAAAGTTAAAAATTTTTTGAAAATAGTTTATAAGAACAATACGAAAAAAATATCTCACTTCTGCGCTGAAGCATACAAATTTTTTAGCGACTTTACAATGCGATGGTTTTTATTATTGATGTAGAATTTTACTCATTCAGAATCCCTAGTCAAATATTTGGCCAGATTTTAAGGAGAAATGACAAAACATATTTAAATAATCTATAATTTTTTTATATTTTCATATATTGTTTATATTTTTATTTATATTGATATGCGGAGGTAGTTGGCACTCATGCATTAAGCTTGTATATGTTGCTTTTATATTATGTATTTTTACTGTTTTTGCCTTACGGTGGATTTTCCTCCTAGGCATAGGTAGGGCGTCGGGTTCGTAATCTGGAGGTCCCAGGTTCGATTCCCGGCCCCGGCCGATTGATATAAGCACCACTGGCAAATGTATTTTCAACAAGTGCTTTCTTCACCAAGATATCGTATGACCTCCGTCGCTGATTAGCACCGGTTTGGGAGCATAAAAAGCGCGACGATAAATAATAAAAAAAAAATTGTAAGTTGGTTAAAAAGCTAAAATTAAGAAATTGAGATGCTTAAAAAGTGTGGTGGGTAATTAAAAGTATGAGTAAGATTAAAAAGATAATTTTGTGCTTTACGCAATGGTCCCATGCATTTAATTGCTGGAGCTATAATTAAAAAGCAATTAATAATTGAATTTCAAAAATTAGCAAAATGTTCGTGTCGACGTATTTATTTTATTCTCATCGGATATCCCGTACTCGATTTAACTTAGATCAACGTTAACAATAATTATTCAAATCGTGAATGATTTTAAAATAATTATTAATTACTCATCAAAATGTAACCTAAGATGTCGTTGTTCCTTGAGTCGTAACATGGATCGCGTAGTGTAAAAAACTGCGTAGGGTACAAAATTATCTTTCTAACCTTACTCATACTTTTAATTACCCACCATACATTCGCCGCAGAAATTCGCAAATATTTTAGTGTCAACGAATTCTGCGACATACTGTATATTTATCTGTGTATAAATTCAAATACATTCTTGATGGTGCTATAAATTGATTTGATTGCAAGGTGGGTACACGGAGTGTGGGACTCGGCCAGCGTGACCCATACCCATTAAAAAACCACCCTGCCTTCGGTCTTGGAAGGGCTCCTCCTCTCGACTGATCTTCTCCCCCCCCCCCCCTCGGAAACCACCGTGAGGCATTACTTCGTCTCCGTCGACATCAGGGCAGGTCGGGCACTCCGCACCCCCGTATATATGGATGCGGTGCAGGTAACTGCGAAGACACCCATGCCCGGTAAGCACCTGGGTCAGGTGGAAGGTGACGAATCCGTGTTTCCTACTCGTCCACTTGGCGACATCTGGGATGACCGGGTGGGTCCAGCGACCTTCGCTTGCCGAATCCCATTACTGCTGCCACAGTTCACTGGTCCTGTTTGACCACCGACTGCTACTACCACGTGCTGCTTCGCTGCTGTTTTCTAAGGTACGCCGACCTTTTCTGTACGTATCAGCCTTCTCTATCGCCAAAAGATCGATGGGAGAAATTCCCGCGATCACCGAGCGGGCTATATCTGACACGGTTCTATAAGCATGAGCCACCCTTAGTGCGGCTATTCTGCAGACTCGCCGATAGGATGCACCGTAGCTTAGGTTACTTCTTAGGGCATCCGCCCAAATCGGGACTCCATATAAAACTACCGAACTTACTACTGTCGCTAAGAGGGCTCGACGCGGTTGCTTTGGCCCTCCGATATAGGGCATTATGCGACAAAGCTCTAGCCACTCCTGTGGCTTTCAACCCTGCTCTCTGTGGGCGTTCCTTGAATGTTAGCCGCGCATCCAAGATGACTCCTTGGTATTTCACCGTGTCCGCCGATCTTATACGTTTACCATTTACAGTAAAGGTGGCGAACCTCCTTTGCTTCGTTCTGGAGATAAGTACCGCCTCGGTCTTTTCGGCCGCCAGACACAGCCCATGGGTGCTCAACCAGTGTGTGTGTGTGTGTGTGTGTGTGTGTGTGTGTGTGTGTGTGTGTGTGTGTGTGTGTGTGTCTGTGTGTGTGTGTATCATAATAAAAGTAGAGTTATACGGACACTTTTGGTTGCGTAAGTGGACTTATGCAGACGTCCGCATAATTTATTTGCAAAATGTATAATTGCAAATGTAGTAATGCGGACACCCCTCAATATTACTTACACTTATGCCTATGGCCCTTAAAACATTTGGAACCCACAAATATTTGGAATTTTGCCATTCGTATAACGCAAAAAGTTAGTCGAGTACTACTGTATCCACACAAATCTAAGTAGTTTTGACCAGAGTCCGCATAACTCTTCTTCTATTAAAATATATACATTTACTAGGGGGGCTTCGCGCTCCAATTTCCTATTTAAGGATTATTAAAATAAAAATGAAAAAAAATTACATTAAATTTCTCCGAAATTTGCTAATTTATCATACATTTTCAAATAAGGTAAAAAAAGCATCAAATTTATAAAGAAATTTAATGAAAACCTCCCTATATTTAGATTATTAAAATGATTAAGAAAAATAAAATTTTTCTTAAGAATATCCCTGATAATTTATCTTGAATTTTCAAAAAAAAGCCACAGTTTGCATCAATTTTTCTAAATATCATAATGTATAAAGTAATTTAATGAGAACCCCCCCTATATTCGGATTATTAAATTGATTAAGAAAAACAAAGTTTTACATTGAATATACCTAAATTTTGGTTATTTATCATCAATTTTCAAAAAGAGTAACAGTGTATCAAATTTTCCTGAATTTTTGATAATTTATAATGAATTTGAAAGAAAATCACCCTACATTCATATTATTAAATTATAAAGAAAAACAAAATATGAAATTAAATTTTCTTGAATTTTGAAAATTTATGATGAGTGTTCAAGAAACTCCACAAATCGCATTGAATTTTCCTGAATTAGATAAGTAATAAATAATTTTAAAGAAAACTCATAATTTCTAAGAACCACCCGGTGCATTGTAACTCCTAGTTTTTCTATAATTTCCAAAAACTATTTAAATAAACGCACGCACGCATGCACGCACGCACGCACACACAGACTCACATGTACACACACACACAACAAAGTTATAAAGAAAATAAGAAATTGAAAAAATTTTAACCAAAATATCCATCCACATTATATTAAAATTTTATACTGTCAATATAACGATTTAAGTATAAATTATGTTATATTTTTTTAAATAGGTTGTAAAAATTAATTTTTTTTCAATATAATCGCGGCACCCAAAGGAATAATTAGACATAAGTAAAGAATAAGGAAGGAATAATTAGACATAGTGTTTGACTTTTTTATAGGTATTTAATTAATTTTTTAATGGTTTTAAAGATTAAGTCTGAGCGTACGTCCGTACATCCGTACGTCCGTACATCCGTACGTTCGTACGTCCGTACAGGCAGACTTTTTATTTTTTAACTCTTCTTATATCTCTCTTGGATTTTCGAAAAAATGAATTTTATTTAATGAAAGTGATCGCGGAACCACACGGATTAATTAGTAATAGTGTTTAACTTTTTTATAGGTGTTTAATTACTTTTTTAAATGGTTTAACCTCGATTATTTAAAACGATTATTTATTTGTTTATCTCGATCAGTTATAACTGAAGATAACATTAAGACTGGACATCATCAACAGGAAGGGAATATTTTTTTTTAATTTCGTAATATGGGTTCCAGTAGATGATGCCCTGTCGACCTGGAGGTAACAGTAGGGACCTGGACATCTTCTACAGGAAGAAAATTTTTTTTTTTATTTCGTAATAGGTCTTTCAGTAGATATTGCCCCGATGACCTGGAGGTAACATTACCGACCTGGACATCTTCTACAGGTAGAACAATTTTTTTTTGATTTCGCAATATGCCGTCCAGTAGATGTTGCCCCGTCGAGCTGGAGGTAACAGTAGGGACCTAGACAGCTTCTACAGGAAAAAAATTTTTTTTTTGGTTTCGTAATAAGCCTTCCAGTAAATGATGCCCTGTTGACCTGGAGGTAACATTACCGACCTGGACATCTTTTACAGGTAGAAAATTTTTTTTTTGATTTCGTAATAGGTCTTTCAGTAGATATTGCCCCGATGACCTAGAGGTAACATAACCGACCTGGACATCTTCTACAGGAAGAAAATTTTTTTTTTATTTCGTAATATGCCTGCCAGTAGATAATGCGCCGTCGACCTGGAGGTAACAGTAGGGACCTGGACATCTTCTACAGGAAGAAAAATTTTTTTTTTGATTTCGTAATAGGTCTTTCAGTAAATGTTGTCCCGTTAACCTGGAGGTAACATTAGGGACCTGGAAATCATTTACAGCAAGAAAATTTTTTTTTTGGTTTCGTAATAGGCCTTCCAGTAGATGATGCCCCGTTAATCTGGAGGTAACAGTAGGGACCTGGACATCTTCTATAGGAAGAAAATATTTTTTTTTGATTTCGTAATCTGCCTTCCTGTAAATGTTGCTCCGATGATCGGGAGGTAACATTAGTGATCTGCACATCATCTACAGGAAAAATTTTTTTTTTGGTTTCGTAACAGGCTTTCTAGTAGATGTTGCCTCTTCGACCTGGAGGTAACAGTAGGGACCTAGACATTTTCTACAGGAATAAAATTTTTTTTTGATTTTGTAATAGGCCTTTGAGTAGATGTTGTCCCGTTAACCTGGAGGTAACATTATGGACCTGGACATCATCTACAGGAAGAAATTTTTTTTTTATTTTTATAATGAACCTTCCAGTAGATGATGCCCCGATGACCTGGAGGTAACATTAGGGAACTGGACATCTACTACACGAAGAAAATATTTTTTTTTGATTTCGTAATAGGCCTTTCAATAATTGTTGCCCCGATAACCTGGAGGTAACATTAGGGACCTGGAAATCATCTCCAGAAAGAAATGATTTTTTTTAATTTCGTAATAGACCTTCCAAGATATATAGTAATTATTATAAATTTATGATAATAAACTAAGTTTTGTTAATTAACTAAGAGATATTAAAAACATTACTAGAATGTAGGATGTAAGTAGTAGATCAATTCTCAGAAAATCAGGAACATTCAGTTCATTAAGTAGATATTAAATGATATTATCCACATCCACATCCATCCACATTATATTAAAATTTTATACTGTCTAAATGACGATTTAAGTATAAATTATGTTATATTTTTTTAAATAGTTTATAAAAATTAATTTTTTTTAATTCAATATGATCGCGGCACCCAAAGAAATAATTAGACATAGTGTTTGAATTTTTTATAGGTATTTAATTAATTTTCTAATGGTTTAAAAGTTTAAGTCTGAGCGTACGTTCGTACGTCCGTACAGGCAGACTTTTTATTTTTTAACTCTTCTTATCTCTCTTGAATTTTCAAAAAAATGAATTTTTTTTAATGAAAGTGATCGCGGAACCACACGGATTAATTAGAATAATGCTTAACTTTTTTATAAAAAAACCTCGATTATTTAACTCGATTATTTATTTGTTTATCTCGATCAGTTATAAGTGAAGGTAACATGAAGGACTGGACATCATCAACAGGAAAGGAATATTTTTCTTTTAATTTCGTAATGTGCGTTCCAGTAGATAATAATAAAAATAATAATAAATAGTAATAAAATAATATAAATAATATAAATACCATGAATACTATAAATACCATAATACATAATAATATAAACTACCTAATATATAAATAAAATATAATTATATATGTATGATCAATATTTAATTATTTGGTTGAGTTTTTATATAAATTAGTTATATATATAGACAAAAATTATTAAAATATTTATACTATATTTATTTATTTTATAAATTTTATAAAATAAAGTTTGTGACATGGCAGTTCTAACTGCATGTCACATACGTATATTTATATTATATATTAAATATTTCAAAGCCCCGTAGCTTATAGGAATTAATTATAAAACTCACTCGGAATCCAGATAGGCTAGACCGTGAGGAAGGAATACGCACTCCAGTAAAACATACGCACAAGCACACAAGCACACAATCACTGTCCCTGTTAAAGTCCTGTAAAATAATTATCCAGTTGTTGAAGTCGAATCCTGGAGTAGTTGAGTGAGGTCCTGTTATAAATCCTGTTCCTTATGTCCTGGAGAAGGTGATCGTAGAAGGTAGCAGTTGAGGTAGAACAGATATCATTGGACAGCATCGACAGCAAGTAAACATCCAGCATCCTCCAAGAAGTAATGGTCCTTCGTTGGTACAAAACCTCCTTCGAGTACCTGCAACAGTATTAAATAAATCATACTGAATATAAAATTAGAGTTGAGGAAAGCAGTAGGTTGTCAAAACCTAGTTGCAGGTAAGGAGAAGGAGAGGTGAGTTGAGGTTAGGATATTACTTCCACAAGAGATTAAATTTAAAGGAAATAACGACGCTATTTATACATTACCTCGGACAATCTAGCTTGATATTGACTTGAGAATAAAACAGGCATCTCCGGAACCTGGTGAGGAAGAAGTAGCTGAGGAAATCTCCAGTACAGTGTTGTCGCCGTCGTTCCCGCATGCCGCACCTGAAACATATAAACAAACTCGGACGAACTAACATTAATACACGTTATTGTATGGAACGAGAGTATTTACCGTTTATTGACGTTGTTCCTGTAGATGAGACTCCGGGTTGTTAGTATCCAGCAGTTGAGACGGTGCTCGGGGACGGAGGTGTTCACTGCACATAAACAAGACACGTACGTCGGATCGGCCGAGTCAAGCGAACGAGAGCCAACTGTTGCGCGTGGCGCATGCGCGCGGACTCGCTGATCGGTATATCACGACGAACTCGGTGATTCCGAGTCGGGCCGTCGAACGAGACGTTAACTTTAACTTTTACTTAGTTACTACCGAGAGTGATTACCTTTTAATTAATTGTTTAATTTTGAGCATCTGCAGGTGAGAATTCCTGCCTAAACTCCCTGTTATAAAATATAATAATAATAATACCATAATATAAATAATATAAAATATAAATACTAATATATAATATAATTTTTGTAGTCAATATTAATATTTGTTGAGTTTTATAAAATTAGTTATATAGACAAAATTATTAAAAATATTTATCTATATTTATTTATTTTATAAATTTTATAAAATAAAGTTTGTGACATGGCAGTTCTAACTGCATGGTCACAATACGTATATTTATATTATATATTAAATATTTCAAAGCCCCGTAGCTTATAGGAATTAATTATAAAACTCACTCGGAATCCAGATAGGCTAGACCGTGAGGAAGGAATACGCACTCCAGTAAAACATACGCACAAGCACACAAGCACACAATCACTGTCCCTGTTAAAGTCCTGTAAAATAATTATCCAGTTGTTGAAGTCGAATCCTGGAGTAGTTGAGTGAGGTCCTGTTATAAATCCTGTTCCTTATGTCCTGGAGAAGGTGATCGTAGAAGGTAGCAGTTGAGGTAGAACAGATATCATTGGACAGCATCGACAGCAAGTAAACATCCAGCATCCTCCAAGAAGTAATGGTCCTTCGTTGGTACAAAACCTCCTTCGAGTACCTGCAACAGTATTAAATAAATCATACTGAATATAAAATTAGAGTTGAGGAAAGCAGTAGGTTGTCAAAACCTAGTTGCAGGTAAGGAGAAGGAGAGGTGAGTTGAGGTTAGGATATTACTTCCACAAGAGATTAAATTTAAAGGAAATAACGACGCTATTTATACATTACCTCGGACAATCTAGCTTGATATTGACTTGAGAATAAAACAGGCATCTCCGGAACCTGGTGAGGAAGAAGTAGCTGAGGAAATCTCCAGTACAGTGTTGTCGCCGTCGTTCCCGCATGCCGCACCTGAAACATATAAACAAACTCGGACGAACTAACATTAATACACGTTATTGTATGGAACGAGAGTATTTTACCGTTTATTGACGTTGTTCCTGTAGATGAGACTCCGGGTTGTTAGTATCCAGCAGTTGAGACGGTGCTCGGGGACGGAGGTGTTCACTGCACATAAACAAGACACGTACGTCGGATCGGCCGAGTCAAGCGAACGAGAGCCAACTGTTGCGCGTGGCGCATGCGCGCGGACTCGCTGATCGGTATATCACGACGAACTCGGTGATTCCGAGTCGGGCCGTCGAACGAGACGTTAACTTTAACTTTTACTTAGTTACTACCGAGAGTGATTACCTTTTTAATTAATTGTTTAATTTTGAGCATCTGCAGGTGAGAATTCCTGCCTAAACTCCCTGTTTTCCAGCTTCCCGTGTAAGCTGTGATTTGTGCGTGTGTGTGCGGTAATCGCGTGTAGTAAAAGATATAAATTTTGCCGCGTGAACGCGGCTGGCGACCGTGACTAGTTTGTTCGTTTATTTTGTGTATTCTTATTACTTGATTATTATTAAGGTCTCTAGCTCGAATAAAAGTGTTGTTATTTTATTGTATGGGAGCCGTTCACCCTGATCCCCAGTGAACGTGTTTTAAGTTTTACAATATTTAATATGTAATGTTATAATCAATCTTACGTAAATAGCAAATTTTAATATCAAAATAACAAAAGTTCTTACATCATATATAGTGAAATGTATATACTACATATATTAAAATTTGTATAATAAGTATTGTAGAAATATTTTATATACGCGTATACGTTTATTTCTTTTTCAGTATTCAATTGTTTTGAGACGACTTTTTAATTTAAGGCTATTCTAATTACTCCATTCGTCCAATAGGTGGCGTGTATAAAATTTTCTATTTTTCCAGTTCTTCTCGCAAATGCTCAAAAATGTGTCAACTATTATATAAGAAAAAACAAGATATTTAATTATTAGGCGAAAATGTATCTTCCGTTCAGCGTATTGCAATGATAGCGATTGAAATAATATTTAAGTTTGTGACTAATAAGTGTCATGAATAAATATATGCGAGTGAATAAAAATTGCGATCAACTGCGTAAGAATAGTATATAATTAAATCTCCAAATATTAAATGTTTCTGTAGTACTTAATTGATAAAAGGAATTCCCCCAATATATACATTCTATTTCGAATTAATTAAAAACAAAATATAATTCATTTTTACTTCCTTAAATTCGCATTTAAAAAATACCAGATTGAATAATAAAATTTGCTGACTTATATAATAAAAATTACTATATTGAATATCAAAAATTACGGTATTGGATATTAAAAGACAGTATATCTAAATTTTACTATATAATATAACAAAAATTATTATATTGCTGAGATGTCACACTTTTCCTATATAATATAGTAATTTTTAATATAGATTATTTTAATATTTATTATAATATATTTCTCAGTGTATAAAAAGTGCTATTACCAAATTAAATAAATCAATTATTTGCAAAGGATGTATATATACCACATGACAATAAAAAATCAATAATAATTCCTTTATGAAAAGTGCTATTGCAATAATAATTAAACTCTATTTCATACAAAAATAATTATTTTTATAGATAATTTCTATTTTTCATTAATTAAACTAAATTCATTAATTATTATACATATGATAATAAATCTATATGGATACAATTTAATAAATAATAATTGAATGTAGTTAAATAATAAAATATTTTTTAGTTTAATTTAATATTATCTATTATCTATTATATAATGATTTTTCAGCGAGCGAGCGTGAGCGAGTGAGGATTTTAGGTAGTAATATGAAAAATTTATTCTTTCTTTTGGCCTAATAATCTATAATTTATTATTTTCATTATAACTCTGCTCCAAATTAAGCAATTTGAGCTTTTTTTGCAAACCATATCTACTTAAGCTCAACTTTCTTCTGGTTTTTTGTTCGAGTGCCTATCACTATTTGTTTACGAGTTGTAGCGATCAAATTGGAAATAATTTATATTAATAGTATTGTTAGATGTCGAATAACTCCCGTAAAAGTGGCCATTGGCAAGAGATAACTTGGCTTTCTTCACATTTTTATATTATAAAAGACATACCAAAGTTGGGATAAGATCCGTTTCCCGGAGGTCAAGTACTCCCCGTGTAAGAGCTACTCCATCCACCATGAAAAATGATATTTTTCCATTTTTTTAAAAAATTTGCTATCTTCAAAGCCATTTATCTCAAAATCTATTGATTTTTTTAAAAAACATTTCATACAACTAATGTTCAAAATAATCTTTAAAGCTTATCTACCATGGTTACAATTCTTAACTTTTAAATCTCGAAGAGATAAGACACCCCGAAATATAAAAAAATTTGATTATCAAAAAGAGGCGACCACGCCACAATTGACAATGTGATCTTTTGACCTAACACCGCTGAAAAGATCACATTATTCAACAGCATTCGAATGGTGGTGATTAGATTATTGGCCAAGACCGCTGGTGAAAGTTACGCCTTAATATACATGAAAATTAGTGATTTTATAAGGTTTATCAAGCATAAGCACCAGCGGTCTTGACCAATAATCTGGCCACCGCCATTCGAAAGCTCTTGAAAAATGTGATCTTTTAAGCGGTGTTGGATCAAAATCAATTGTGGCGTGCTCGCCTTTTTGATAATCAAATTTTTTTTATACTTCCGGGTGTCCTGTCTCTACGAGATTCTAAAATTAAAAATTGTAACCAATGGTAGATAAGTTTTAAAGTTTATTTTGAACAAAAGTTGCATGTAATGTTTTTTCACAAACTCGCATATTGGTTGATTCATTTTTTATTGAACACGTTAATATGCGACAAAATTAAGATAATCGGGAAATTAAAAAATGGCCGATAAGGAAATGTCAAACCTTATTATTTCATTATTTAATTATTAATTGACATTTTAACAATAATGATTTTAATCCAATTAATTGAAACAGAATTTTGTAATTAAATTGGAAATGTTAATGTTAATTATTATATTAAAAAAAAAATTATTTAGCTGTTTATTAAACAATTTTTTAATTTTTCTGAATAACTTGACAAGTATAATTTTTTTTACAATATTATAACACAGTCTATTTCATTTAAGTCGATTAAAAATGTTGAAAAGTTACTGTTGAAATATTAGTCTATTCGATGAAATTGTTCCTGGGATATCCTGTATATTATGGAAAAAAACTCAGGGTATAGAGTCTCTTATAATTAATTAAAATAGTACCCTAGTAGAAATCTGACAATAAATGTAACAATTTTAAGGCAGAAATTGACCAATTATAATAAAATACCCAATAAATGCCCAATTAATACCAAAATTAGAGTTTTTTTAACCTTAAATGTTAAATTTTTACTACGGTTATGCTACATATAAATTAGCCAAAAAAATTAAATTAAAAGTTAATAATAAGTAAATTGGTTTAAAAAATTAAGAAATGCTTTCACTTGTTATGAAAACAATTATTAGTTAATAATATTGAATTGTTTTTCCAATTTTAACCCAGGCTTATCGCTTTAATAAAATAGATATGGGTGATTTCACGACAAGTGTAAATAAATTTTAAAATGGCTCATGTTTTTTAGATAGACTAAAAATGTAATCCATAATCTGCAAGAAATTTTATTTCAAAATATTAATTTGTATCAGTTATGCAATTTTCACCATATTGGAAGTATACCTTAAAATACCTCAAAATAGGTCAACTTTTTGTATTACATAAGGTAAAAGTACCAGTGCCGGAACGGTTTTTTACTAGGTATGTAAATTTTAATTATTTAATTATTTTTAAGCAAAATAAAGAGCTATACCGTTACTTTTTGTTTGCTTATAATAAATTATTAGCGTTCAATTCATATTTTTTCGAAGTTAATAATTAATATTTTTTCATATTAGTTCTATTTTCTTATGCTTATGTTGACTCTAATTATTAAATATGAGATAAAATACTGTCAATATGAATTTGTACATAAGTTGGAACATTAAAAATAATTTTATTGATTAGATTTGTGTTTTTGAAATAATTTATTTACTACACATAGTTGACTTATCGAAGATGATGTAAAATATTAAAATAGTTATTAGTTAATGATTGCTAACAATTAGACATTTAAAAAATGTAAATAAATATTAAATATCTTAATGTTAAAAGTGTTCCACAAAACGGACGAAATATAAAATTATGTACCAATTATGAAACATTTTTTTTGCTGTTCCAATACTTATGGACATGAGAAAATGATGTACATATTTTGGAACAGTATAATTTATGAAGCAATTAGATATAAATTTTAATTTTAGTGTACATCATATGAAAGTATAGCTTCTATACATAATATTATGTTTGTAAAGCATAATGAATTATGTTTAAATAGCTTTAAACAAGGCATCGGAAATCAGCACTATTTGTCACCATAACCTTCCAAATTATTTGACTTTTGAATCTTTTATATTTTTTTTCTTGATTACATATATTTTATATTTATAAATCTACATTGCTTAACTTATTTGAAATATGATTTATGTTTTCCATTTATAAAAGACTCAAAGTTTTGTTAAAATATAATAATTTAATACTATATGTTCCACAATACGGTACTGTTTCGCAATTGGTACTTTTCCCTTAATAAATGGGAAAAAGTTTGAAGCGCTCAATATAATTGTTTACCTTTTTTACAAATACCTAATTTACAGTAATAAAATTGGCTATCAAGTAGTTTTGATTTTGGACTGTACGACAGCATCAATATGGCTCTGATTAAAACAGGTTATTGTTTGAAACAATAGCTTTTCAACAAAAATTTGTTTTACTATGGGATTTTGATGCAAACCAAAAATATAATAAATCAAAGATATTGTATAAGTGAAAAATTGAAAATAGACAGTTTTAGTACTCGAAAACCCATGTCATACTATCCAACAGTTCTATTCAACAATTATTATACTGGATAACACTTTTTTCTTCTAATTATTTGGATTCTACTATGTTTATTTAATAATATTAACTTTTTTTTTATTATTTTACCGACGCTCTTTTTATGCTCCCAAATCGGTGCTAATCAGCGACGGAGGTCATACGATGTCTTGGTGAAGAAAGCACTTGTTGAAAATACATTCGCCAGAGGTGCTTGTATCAATCGGCCGGGGCCGGGAATCGAACGTGGAACCTCCATAATACTAGCCCGACGCCCTACCGACCGAGCCAACGCAGGCCTCATAATATTAACTTATTGAACTTATATTAAATGTGTATGAATATGTAACCAATGAAACTTGTGAATTGGATTTTTATAATCTTTTCACCAAATAGTATATTTTAGGATTCTGGACAGATAATATCTAAATTTAATTAATAATAATTTATACTAATTATCAATAATACTAAAAAAGACAATTTAGTGAAAAAGATATTAAAACCCATTTAACAAGTTATATTGGTTACATTAAACCATTAAACTTATCTTCAATTAATAATTTACTTAAATTTCCTTAAAATTAATTTTTGTTAGGTATATGACAGTTTTGTAAAATTTCATTAATGACATTAAATAAACATTGTATAATTCAATTAGTTAGGTGATAAAAAGTTTATTTAGGACAATAGTTTTTGAATAAAACTGTTGGTTCTATGACATGGGTACTCAAGTAGTAAAACTGTCTATTTTAAATTTTTTCATTTATACAATATTTATACAATATATTTGCTTTATTGTATCTTTGGTTTGAATCAAGATCCCTTATTAAATCAAATTTTGTTAAAAAGCTATTGTTTCAAAGAATAACTTTTTTTTATTTTAACGACGCTCTTTTTATGCTCCCAAATTGGTGCTAATCAGCGACGGAGGTTATACAATGTCTTTGTTAAGAAAGCACTTGTTGAAAATACATTCCCCAATGGTGCTTGTATCAATCGGCCGCGGCCGGCAATCGAACCTGCGACCTCCAGATTACCAGCCCAACGCCCTACCAACCGAGCCATCGCAAGCCTCACAAAGAATAACATTTCTTAATTTTTTAAACCAATTTACTTATTATTAACTTTTAATTTAATTTTTTTGGCTAATTTATATGTAGCATAACCGTAGTAAAAATTTAACATTTAAGGTTAAAAAAACTCTAATTTTGGTATTAATTGGGTATTTTATGATAATTGGCCATTTTCTGACTTAAAATTATTACATTTATTGTCAGATTTCTACTAGGGTGCTATTTTAATTAATTATAAGAGACTCTATACCCTCAGTTTTTTTCCATAATAGACAGGATATCCCAGGAACAATTTCATCGAATAGACTAATATTTCAACAGTAACTTTTCAACATTTTTAATCGACTTAAATGAAATAGACTGTGTTATAATATTGTAAAAAAATTATACTTGTCAAGTTATTCAGAAAAATTAAAAAATTGTTTAATAAACAGCTAAATAATTAGTTTTTTAATATAATAATTAACATTAACATTTCGAATTTAATTACAAAATTCTGTTTCATTTAATTTGATTAAAATCATTATTGTTAAAATGTCAGTATATTCGATGAAGTGGTTTCTAATATATCCTTGGTATTAATTTATTAAATAATAAATTATTTAAAGTGCGTGAAGCAATTAAATAATTAAATAATGAAATAATAAGGCTTTTTCTTCTTTCCTTATCGGACATTTTTTAATCTTCCGATTCTCTTAATTTTGTCGCATATTAACGTGTTCAATAACAAATCAATCGACCAATATGCGAGTTTGTTTATGTTTTCGAACTCGTCTTCCCCTCTCCGGGCGCTCCCTCTACGCACCGCTTTCGATCTCACTGCATTGCCCATTGCCGACTGCCGCGCTCTGATTGGCTCGAAATAATAATGTTTAACTAACATTATCTTAATAAATAAGCTCCAAATCAAAATTTGTCTAATAGAGAAGTTGTTTAGAATTTCGAGCTTTATATGTGTGCGAAATTAACGGAATAAATTTTAGAACACTCTGCCGACTGCCGCGCTCTGATTGGCTCGAAATAATAATGTTTAACTAACATTATCTTAATAAATAAGCTCCAAATCAAAATTTGTCTAATAGAGAAGTTGTTTAGAATTTCGAGCTTTATATGTGTGCGAAATTAACGGAATAAATTTTAGAACACTCTGTATAACAGGTATAACTAGTTATACCTGCTATTTTATGTTTGTAAGCAGACTAAAGATTGAAAAGTATCAGTGACTAAGAATATACAGTATATTTTAGTGTTATTGAGCAATAACTATGCCCTCTTGTTTGAATGCAGGTATATGGTTATTCTGATTTTTTCATAAAATACATTTGCTCTCTTTTTTTGAACAAAATTTGACTAAAAACAACTAACTTAACACATAGCTTTGTCTAGAATGCTCCGCAGCATTCAAACTTTGCATCATTAAGAAGGTAATTAATCATCGATGCAGTAGTTTGATGAAGGGATAAAAATTTTTTGATCGTACAACCCTTTTTTGACTATAAAGGTTTTTATTACTTACAATTATAATCAATGTTTTAAACTAATATAAATGAAATATTTTAACATATTCTTCTTGAAATTTACAAACTTTTTTCAAATTAAATGTGTAAAAGAAAAATTTGTTGGATTTTGAGTTATTAACCTTTATAGGACAGGATGGCCCCTATACGGGCCATGTCCATGATCGACCCTTTACATGTATTTGTTTTGAGATGCGAGACATCACAAAAAATCGATTTCTATAGAAAAGTGAGAGAAAACAGTAAACCCAAATCCCCGTCCTCTAAAGGTTAAAAGTGATCCGATGTTTTTAGACATTAATTTTATTGAAAAAGGAAGCCTCTTTGAACCAGTAAATTCCCGTCCTCTAAAGGTTAAGTGATAAAATTAGCCAAAAAATCATTTTTCTCAAAAAATTAAGTTTTTTGATTGGCTACAGCTTTAGTACTAATAGAAATTCAGGTATAAACATTTAGCTCTATTTAAGTAGTTTTTTTACCGATATCATACATTAAAACAAAATTCTATTTTTGTAACTGGATCACTTCACAAGGAATCTCCCATATATATATATATATATGGTTGTGTGTGAAATCAAAGATGAAAAAATGAATATTGCTATAACTGTGATGTGATTTTCACTAGAAACATAAATATGACTTTTTTTGTAAAATTTTCTGAATTTTTCATTAAAAATTCTTTTAAAGACATAAATGTATGCTGCTGTCACTCTTGTAAGCCATTTAAACCTTAAATAGTGAAAATCAGCAATTCTGCTCCGGACTCTGAAAACCAAATACTGTCTAAAAGATGTCTTTTTATAGTCAGAAACTGCCTATAAATTTCCAGTGTGGGTCTAAATCATCAAGATCATTTTTGATCAAAATATCTGGGAAAAGTGCCCGAAATATTAATAGAAATGTATATTTATTTATTTTATTTATTTTATTTATTTGTATGACAATCTTGCAGAATGTTACAGAATGTACCAGGTCTAATATTAGTTACTAGGTAGAGTTTTTTTATGTGTGTTTCCCAAGTTATTATAGAGATTGGGCATTGTGGTGTATTTTTTCTGATGAAGTATTTATAATTGTTCCAAAATATTTTTGGCGATTTACTTTGAGGAAGGGCAACTTTACATTTTTCTATATATTCTGATTTGCAGCTTTTTATTGAATCAATGTATGTTTTTTCTAAATTTCAGGTATATATTCTGATCTTCTGAGGTGTGACCTTTTTTACATTTATTAATCATTTTATTTACATTATTTTTTAGCATCTTTAAATCTTTTGTAAACCATGGTTTTTTTTTATGTTTCTTTGTGTTGTAATAATTTTTATCATTTGTAGATCCTTAGCTGTTGATTTAATTGTCGTTGTAATACATGAATTTATTTGATTAACGTCCATTGTGTTACTATGTGGAATGAGCACTGCGATGTTTTCTTGGTATGCGAGCGGAGATTGTTGATCCCAATTGAGTTTTTCTATTTTTGTTTTAATTTTTTTGATGGGTAATAAAAATCTGTTTTTTTCTTTTAAACTAATTTTAACAGGTAGGTGATCAAATAGCCCTAGATTTATTATCTCGAGATCAGTAATTTTGTGTGCGTGAAGGGATTTAATCCAGACAAGATCTATAACACTGTTACCATTATTTCTATAGAACGTATAACGGCCGACGTCGTCTGAAGGTAACCTACCGTTAAGAGTAATGTAACCTAATTCATTGAATTTGTCAACTAGTAAAATACCTCTCTTGTTTATTAATTTGTCTTGTGAATTACGTGTGTCTAACATCATTAAGTTTTCTATAAAATTAGTGTCTATTTGGTTGAGTTGACCAATTCGAGCATTGAACTCCCCACCCACTATTATTGAATTTTTATGTTTATCTTCCAGTGCTTTTATTGTTTACATTAAAAGTTCAATTCTTTTTTCGAAGAAGTCGCTTTCGATGTATACAGATATTATAATATATTTTGAGTTGTTTATTCTGCATTCGAAAATAATCCACATGTTACAAATATCCAGTATTTTTGTATCCTTCACCATAGTCCCCCGGTATAAAACTAATAGACCTCCGCTTGCTCTTCCTAATAATTTGTTTTTGTTTGCTTGGCTTACGAGATATTTATATGCTTTAAATTCGGAAGGAATTGTTATTTTCTTTTCGTAGTTCCAGGTTTCACATATGCATATGATATTGTATGTAATTAGAGGGTGATCACTTTCTCCAAGATAGAGGTTATAAATATTGTTTAATCCGTGAATATTCCAAAAAATTATCTCTAATTTGTTTTCCAAATGTTTAGAATATTTGTTTTTTATATTGTTATTGTAAATATTGTTCAGATTTGTTATATATTCATCACATTTAATAGAGTTTTGTTTTTTATTTTGAAAATGGCTTCTCTGCAAGTTATGCGTTGACACGAAAACGTTGCGAGTTCTGTTGTGAGAACCTTACGAGTGTGTCGGCTTCTGAGCTGACATCGGTATGATCGACGTTCGTTCCTGACATGGTCGTCAGTCCTTTGCCTTCTATCCATTTAAATGTTACGCCATCTACCGTTAGCTTTTGAAAACCCATACTAACTGTATTGCCTTATTTTCGATATTCTTCTGTAGCTTTGCGAATAGCATTTTTGACTTCTCTTTCTTTTAATGTTAAATCTGCATTAATGTACACATCACTTCCTTTCAGTTTGATTTTGTTTCTAAGAATAGCAATTTTATCCCTCATATTTTGGAGTTTGACTAGAGTCATACTTTTACGTGTGATTTTTAGAATAAAGTAGGCCCATTTCTAAAAGTAAATTATTTAGTTCGCGGTGTGACCGATAATACATACATATAGACATTTACGAACGATAGATTCATTTATTTCTCAAATAACCGGCGACTAGGGCGCATACGTCGCACTCTGGCTGGTGGTTTTTCCCACCACCAGATGGAGACGACTATATCTCTACACTCGTTGCAGAGATCGTCGTCCCTTTTCTATATATATAGCCGCAGAACATCTTGCTGGCGTCGCGGTTCATCTTGCGACAGGCGTCTAAGGTAAGATCTCCAGTTCCTTACTGAGGAGTCCAAGCTGGAGATCGAGGACGAAACGCCTTTAATTATTTTAAAAGGCCGTGCTCTGAGAAATTCCACCAACCATAGTGGACAAAGAGTACAATGGGCCTACTTGATTCTAAAAGTAAATTATTTAGTTCGCGGTGTGACCGATAATACATACATATATAAATTAGTTATATTAATATTTTATTTAATCCTAGAAAATACGTATTTTAAATCCGAAATTTGCCTCATAGTGTAGGATTCTACTGTCTCTGCAGTTGATTGGTCCGCCTCATCTGTATCTAGGTAATTACATTATAAATATTAAATTTCTTTGTGTTTAAAAGTATAATGCATTATTCATACACAAGAAGAATAATTAAACAGGTAAGAACGAATTAAAGTAATTGTATGAATTTTAAAAATAAAAAAACTATATTATCATGCTTCTAACGAAAAAACTATTTTCCATGCAATAATGACAAATTATACCTTGTAGAAATTGCCCATTATGAAACAATTTTTCTCACATTTCTTAGCCAATTTCTAACGATTTGATCAAAATGTTAATGAACGGTCTAAAAAGTGGGTAACCATTGGGCGATTTCTACTTGGATTGCATTTTGTACATAAAACAAAAATTAATCTTTATTTTTTTTCCAGTAAAAGAATTTTAAAAGCATGCAGCATTTTTAAGCAATTGTTAAACACACACACACACATGTGTATATACATACAGGATATATAAATAATGAACTAAAATAAACAAATTATTTATTGTAGTTTTTCTATATTTTTAGATAATTAACATTTTTTGAACTATAAAACATATGTTCAATTAAAACCTTCTATCAAACTTAATTATTACAATAATTATTTTTAATATATAAATTTTAATTATTATTAAATAATATATTTCCGAAAGTTTAGAAGTTTAAAAATGGTTGTACAATTCTTATTAATATTATAAATTTATTCAATAATAACTATTTTGATAATTAATTGTGTAATTGGCTTTACATAATTAATTCAATAATTTAATAATTGATAATCTAAATTACTTATTAATCAGTCAATTGAACTAATAAAAATGTTATCGAGTAATTAAATAAATAAAAAAAATAATGAAGCTGCCGAGTTTTGAACCCGTGACCTCTTGGAGAACTGCGCTTATAGGCGTCCCTTAGCACTCACGGCTACCGTAATCTATGAGCTGTTAAAATGTGAGATCTTATATTTAAGTTGTGCCCCCTGTTGGGGGGCTTAAGGTTTAGAATTTATTTATTTTTATGTCAACTATTTTAATTTTTGTTTTAATTATTACGTTAGTGTTTTAATTAATTTTTTTTAATTTGTTAGGAAAAAAAAATTCTTTTTTAAGAGTCAGGTGTTTTGACCTTAAATCTTACTGGGTCTCGTTGCCTGTCCTTCGCATAGTTGAGTTCATACTCCACGCCGGAGTAGGAACCAATCGGAGCGCGGCTCTACTGCTATTGTATAAGTAAATTAAATAATATGTAAATAAAAATAATTTTAAATTATTAATAATAAATACGTATAGAAAAAAAATTATTATCGAAGTTTTTGATTACATATGTATAAATATGTACACATATACATATATCATTTGGTCCATGTAGGGAAGGAAATTTTTAAAACAGATAAAAAATTAGTATATTTGCTAATTAAAGCTAGCAATTGTATTATTGAGAAAAAAATTCGAAGAAGACACAATTGATAGATTTAGTAAAAATGATTTAAATATATATATTGTAACGGTAAGCGAGTTACCAATTAGGTAAGCAACGCGAAAGAGGATATACAGCGCGGCGCGCGCACGAACGCGCGAGAATCGTGCGGGCCCAGCTGGCAGTACCGAGAGTTCGCGCGCGCACGGCAACAACAAGGTGTTAACAACTGCCGCATATATTTTAAGACAGTAAAAAGTGAACAAAGACTGGTGCGTTTCGTGTGTGGGTGTGAGGTTTTTCTCCCCACCAACCTCCACGTCGGCGTGCGGAGCAGCACGGCCCAGAGAAAGGCAGAAATAAGGAAGCCAAGAGTCGGCCGCTTTCCCGACCGTTGGAGTGAGAAAGAGAGAGATAAGCACGAGGACGAGCTATCTCTCCTTTGCCCAGTCGTTTCCCGCCAAAGCGAGATATTCAGGTACGCGGTAAGTGGTGCACCACGTTTAGACCCGCGTGTCTACCTAATATTTCGTATCCCGATTTACCTGGTACGGTCTAGGTGAGGAAGCGTTCCTCCTTCCCCCCTCTCGTGACAATTCCTGCCCGGGTAGACAGGTCGGTGGTTCGCGGGAGCCACTTCACGAGAGAAGGCACGCGTGACGTAGGAAGCTTCTACGTCAGAGCTCTCTACGTCAGAGATACATACGTCACACGGTGTGACGTATGCCATCAGGTTAAGCAGCCGATCATTCCCGGATCGGTTGCTCGTAACTCGTCGGTTAATAAGGTTTAACTACTTATTTTCGCGCTGACCTCGGGGTAGTCATCGGTACGACTCCCCGTAAATTGTTAACGTTAATTTATTGTTTATTTATTAATATTTAATTGTTTATTTAATAAATTGACTCGGCGAGACAGTCTTTCTCGCCGATTAACGTAAAATATCGATTGTTGATAGTGTTTTACCGATTACTGTCCTATCCTACGAATACCGCCCTCTCCGGTGTTTATCCTAGTTGGCAATTTTGGGCATAGGGCCCAACACACGGTATCTAAGTCAAACGAGGTGTTTGACGTTGTTAACGGCATTGCACGGGAATCAAAGTGATTCCCGGCCGCATCGTCGGACTTTAAACTTAAGGTTGGTAAGTTGGGACAAATTGGGCCTAACCGTGGGCCTTACATTCCCCAGTACCCACCCGTTACAATATATTATCACCTTGATTCCCGTGCAATGCCGTTAGCAATACCAAACACCTTGTTTGGATTTAAATCAGTGTGTTGGATCTTATACCCAAAATTAGCCGACTAAGGTATATGCCAGAGAGGGCGGTATTCGTCCGGACGGACAACGACGAAGAAACTAAACAACAACCTTGATATTATATTTAACACTCGTGAATTTATAGTTTGAATAGGATTATCGATTGCTTTAACGAGTCAAGTTATTTATCGAATTGCACAACGTTTCGTAGACAAATCTGCCTCCATCTTTAGGTGTCAATTATCTATAATTATCTAATAATTATAATAATCATCTACAACAAAAATTCTTTACTTTGTGATTGTCATATTGCGTTTCAAACCTAACTTGTCAGTATTTCGGAGTGTTCCTTCTTAACTATAATAATAATTTTTTAAATTAATATTGAATTTTGTTGGTCTTGCTGAGCTAACGTCTAACGACTCTAAGAACTCCAAGTTGCTCGCTCGAAAAGGCACGACAATTCGCCGCGTATCAATCCCGAGGACAACATTATGAAGACCACAAGCCGCCAGACATAAACCAAAAGAAGAAGCAAATAAATACTAAGTAATGAAATTGAAAATATTTTAATAAGAAAGAAAGAAATTTTAAGTCTATGTGTTTCGTCTTAAAATTTCTTTCTTTCTTATTAAAATATTTTCAATTTTATTACTTAGTATTTATTTGCTTCTTCTTTTGGTTTATGTCTGGCGGCTTGTGGTCTTCATAATGTTGTCCTCGGGATTGATACGCGGCGAATTGTCGTGCCTTTTCGAGCGAGCAACTTGGAGTTCTTAGAGTCGTTAGACGTTAGCTCAGCAAGACCAACAAAATTCAATATTAATTTAAAAACTTTTGCCTGGGCGAGAAAAAATTATATTTTTTATAATAATAATTAACATTACATTATTAATCAATGAATAGTTAACAAAATAATCACAGAAGTTATGAAGTAATCAAAGTCACACTTCTTATTCTTCTTCATTTTAATCAAGTGAATTGTTTACCAATTTAAATAATTAATAATTTTAATAAATTAAATAAACAAAACCTCACAAACAGAAAAAAACATGTAAACATTTAATAAAATTGTATATTGGACGATGCACTCGACTACGACACAACAATTCAACTAATTACGATTTAAATTTCGAACATGAAATTGACTAGAAAAAATCGGTAATATAGATAACTATATAATTATCTAAGTGCATGTAATCGGTAATTTAGATAACTATAAAACCCGCGAATACTTAAAACTGCATAACGAAAAAATCTGATTTCAAAATTGGTTACAATTTATTTCTTATTTTTAAACTTGTGTATAAGCGATGTATATATTGTTTGTAGTTTACTAACATCTTCTTTTTTATTAACAGGTTCTTTTTGCAAGTTAATGTGTAGAGTTTCCGATATAATTCTTTTTCTCCAACTATTTTCTCTGTCAAGAATACTTATATTATCAAAATCAAATTTATCGCGAAAATAACAATTAATAAGTCACGATTAGCCGCACAATCAGCAACCGTTCCGCAAATTATAGGTTGCTTAACCTGGTGGCGACGGCACCCGCTGTGATATATGAGCGGACTACGTCATGCTTGCTGTCGCTCGCGGAGTGGCTCCCGCAAACCACCGACTCGGTTTTCCGTCCTTCCCGTGAATGGAATAGAACGGTGGAGGCGTACGGCTTGCACGGCGATGATGGGTCTGATGGGGAGGAACCTCACCGCACCCATACAGCGATAAGCTCACCAACACTTCGTTAAAAGGCACGAAAAAAGACGCGGTGTATCGGCCTGTCGAACGATACCGGGCACGCGCTATATCTATACTATAAGCTGGGTGCGCTATATCATGCCTTCGTGCGCGTGCAGCATTTTATCTTCTCTTTCGCTGAAGAGATTGTAAGCTAGAGATTGTGCTAGAGAGATTGTAAGGAGTTGCAAGAAAGACATTGTAAATAGCCGGAATTGTATTAAATTTTGTAAATAAAATTAAATATGCATTAGAAAAACAATAAATTCTCCGGCGTTTCGCGAATTTTATTTGGTAACTAGTTATCCACTTTTCTTTCCCGGGTTAGGTGGATAATCGAATACCGAAATCCCCTCTGGGGGAAATATTGCCAGAGTGAGTCTATCTTTTCCTTCCAACAGAGTATTTCTTTGGGACGCGGTTACGGGATATTTTAGCGAAGAGGGGGATAATATTAGCAGTAATTATTCCATTCTCGTCTTCAGCCGAAATACCGTGTCACAAAGTGACGCCCAACCTGGGGCGAGGGTCTTCGAAATAAATAACTAGCGAGTACAGAATCGTAAGTGCGGTCGAGCCAATTAGTTTAAGTATATATGTATATGTGTAGCGAGTTGTGTGTTAAGTGAGTGAATAAATAAAGATATAAACATGCAAGGTCATATGCGAGTGATGTTTAACCTTATGGCTTCCTGGGAACGTAGGACTATAAAAGAAATGTTTATTCGCTTACGGACGACGCAGTAAGGAAGGGCTTGCGTGAACGCGGCTGTAGCGAGGAAGGGGGTATGCCGGTATTGCGAGATCGGTTGTTGCGAGCCATGCTTCCAGAGGTAGAACCCAGTAACGCTGATATACCTTGCTTTACGTGGGATATCCCGAGTGGTGAGATACCTGAAAATGATGAACATTTGGCGGCTAAATCGAGTGGGGAAGGGGGTACAACTACTTTAAAGAAAGGAAAGGGTAGACCGTCCCGAATAATTAGAAAAGAATTTGAGTTCGACAATTCTGGGGTAGAAACGGTGGGAAAATTTGAACAATCGGAAGGAGATAGAAAAATTATCCCAAGCGAAAACGTGATAATACGAAGTAGTGAGCTGGGCGAGATGTGTTTGTTCCGTTAAGCTCGGGAATACATTCATTTCCGTTGACTACCACTACAACTACGACAACTGAATCGGGTTCGGATACTCAAATATCACCACCGGGATTAGGAGCATTTGGGAGGGGCGTGGCAAGAACGGTGACAACACCGTCTGCTTTGGCGACGGGCCCGAGATTGGCATTTCGAGAGGAACTAACCGAGTTTCTAAGAAGTAGACCGGCCGAGTGGGAATATTTCGCTCGGCATGTGACGAGTGGCGTTGGGGCAACGGAACAGTTAAATGAGAATCGTGGCGAGTTATTAGAAGATAATGGTGTAGGGAAAACTGATTTTCCCGTTCCTACAATACCTCAACGCGCGAATCAGGTAGCTGACTCCGAGGATGCGTGGTTTACTCCTCAGCCGTTTGAGGGACGTAGAGAGAGGGGATCTGTGGATTGATTGTCGAGTGGTTCCTTCGGTAGTGGCGATTCCTCACAAGGGAATGCTTCGCAATGTTACGAACGGGATTTATGAGGAGGCCAATCGTGCTCTACAGGCAATATCAGGTCGCGAACGGGAATCGATTCAAGAACGGTGGGAAAGATTTGGTACACGGGTCGGATTGAAAGTCATTCCCGAATCAAGCAGGACCGGATCTCGAAATGGCGAGCAAACGAGTACGGAGGTGGGGAGTGTCAGTGGGAGTAAATACAGTGACCGGGCTCGGAGTAAGCGACGCCGGACACGCCGCCCACCATCAATCAAGTGAATATGAGGAGAGAGATTCCTCCGTTCCACGTTCTAGTTGAATACGTAACCACCCTCCGCCGACATCAAAAGACAGCGGGTTAGTTAGACAAACGGAAAATGAGAAATGGCGTTTGGTGAGACTGCTGAAAGACTGCGGCCTTGTTTTTAGTGGCGAGGAAAAAGCGGATGAGGCGGAAGATTTCTGCGATCAGCTGAGGGATTGTCGCTCGGGTTCAAGCGCTTCCCCAGCTGACTGGATGCATGCATTGCATTGCGTGTTCAAGGAACGAGCGTCGCGTTGATTTCGAACCATCAAACCGGAGTTGCGGTCATGGGCGGATTTTGAGAGATAATTTCGTCATCAATTCGTCAAGAAGTACAATAGTTCGCACTGACAATAGCAACTTTTTGCTCCTGGAACTAGGTGGCGAGAAGTATAAGGCTCTCCTCAATCCAGGCGTAACACGTTCCTTTGTAGGTGCTCGGGTAGTGGAATGGTTCTCGAGTAGATTAGTACCAAACCGCTCGTTATATAGGACGGCAACGGGAAAGTTTAATCGTACTCTCGGAACATTACGCAGACAGTTGACCGTCGATAATTTATCGGAGGTCATTGAATTTTGCGCCGCGCCTTCCTTGGAGCACGATGTTATTTTGGGGATGGATTTCGGAAAGAAATTTGATAAGATGTGGGACTAGGGAAGGGCGCGTGGCGAATTGATGGAGAGGAATAGCACGAATTCATACAACCAGACAAGAGTGATAATGAAATGCATGTGTATGCAGAGTGTGCCGGTATTTCTGAATTAGGGGATAGCGAGAGCGATCAAGTTAGCGAGCTTGTCGAGCGGATTTTAAGTCGACAATCTGCTGGCGCACCTGGAGTTACCCACCTAACGGAACATCATATATTGGTGACAAAACATGCACCAATAAGTCATAAAATTCGGCGTATGTCCCCCAAGATGTTACAGGTGGCGACGGAAGAAGTTGAGAGTTTGTTCAACGAAGGCATCATCGAACGATCAGCAAGTGACTATAATAGTGCGCCGGTCCGGTGAAGAAAGGGGATGGGACATATCGTTTTTGCGTCGACTATCGTGACCTCAACCGAGTGACGAGAAAGGATGAGCATCCCATACCTAATATGGACTCCATCCTCGACAAACTGCGTAGAGCCCGATACATATCAACAATAGATTTGCGCCAAGCGTATTTCCAGATACCGTTGGAGAAAGTAAGTCGTAAATATACTGAGTTTGCGATACCAGGCTCGGGACTCTGGCAGTTCAAGCGTATGCGGTTTGGTTTTTAATGCCCCGAGAACACTTTAACGGTTGGTCGACTCTCTATTTGGGCCGGTTTTCGAGCCTCATGTATTCTCGTATCTAGATGATCTCATTGTAGTTACTAATAATTTCGAGGACCATCTATGCTGGTTGGAGAAAGTGTCGACGCGCCTGGTCGACGCAGGTCTTGTAGTCAATCGTAAGAAATGCGACTTCTGCTGCGCCCAGGTGAAGTACTTGGGTTTCTTGTTGGACAAAGAGGACTTACGACTCGATCCCGAAAGAGTGGCACCAGTGCTGTTCTATCCTGCTTCCAAGAATGTCAAACAATTGCGACGTTTCTTGGGCATGGTAGATGGTACTCGAGATTCATACCGAACGATTCAGAGTTAAAGATTCCCTTGCTTAAACTCCTTCGTAAAGGCCAACCGTGGTTTTGGGGGGAGGAGCAAGTGAAGTCTTTCGAGATGTTAAAAAGGGCTTTAACTGTAGCGCCAGTACTAGCGAGACCTGATTTTTCTAAATCGTTTACAATACAATGTGATGCGATCAACGTGGCAATTGGAGCCGTGCTCACTCAGGAAAGTGAGGGAGGGGAGCACCCAATCGTCTACGTGAGCCATGTGTTGAGTCCGGCCGAAAGGAATTATACAACCACGGAAAAGGAGTGTTTAGCGATTTTGAGGTCAATTAAAAAGTTGCGTCCTTGTTTGGAAGGGTATAGTTTCAAAGTCATCACTGACCATAGCGCGTTGCGGTGGTTGCGAACTTTACGCGATCCCACCGATCACCTTGCTCGTTGGGCTTTAGAAATGCAGCAGTGTGATTACGAGGTCCTACATCGTAGAGGAGCGCAACATCAGCTTCCCAACGCACTCTCTCGCATGTATGAGGAAGAGGAGGCGATTATGTCGAGTCTATCGAGTGAAGATACTACCGATACTGAGTATATGCGGTTAACAGGGGAGATTGAAAGGTTCCCGCATAAATACCAGAACTGGAAAGTTGAGGATGGTTTTATCTATCGATATAGGGCTGATCCTCTCCTAGATCCGATTCTTCATCGCGAGGAGAAGTGGCGTTTAGTGGTCCCCAAGGAACATCCAGCGCGTGTACTGAGGGACGCACACTGCGCTCCGTCGGCAGGTCATTTGGGAGTGGATAAGACTTACGATAGGGTGGCGCGCGAATACTATTGGAAGGGGGTGTATCATGATGTCGAGTTATTTGTGAAAGAGTGCGAGATTTGTCAACGTTATAAGGTTCCACAAACTGGGGCTTAGGGTCTAATGGGTCACCGAGTGGTTGAACGACCTTGGGCAATAGTGGCGGCAGATCTCATGGAGTTCCCCCGGAGTAAGTCGCAATACCGTTACCTTATCGTGTTCCAGGACTTAGTCACCAGGTGGGTAGAGGTTAAGCCGTTGCGAAAGGACGACGGAAAGTCTGTGGTGAGAGCACTGGAAGAGTTAATACTTTTCCGCTGGGAAACACCAGACTATTTCTTATCAGATAATGGAAAGGAGTTCGATAATAAGTTTCTAGCGAGTACACTAGAAGAATATGGCGTCAAACATGTCACCACACCCCCCTACCATCCCCAAGCCAATCCTGCGGATTTTTATTCCTTAATTATGGTCGGCACCCTTAGCCAGTGGCGAGTTTGCGTGGGCAAGTGGTATAAAGTCTCAGAGACTGCCCCCGGAAGTATGGATTGACAGAGTAAAACGCTTGGACGCATTGCGGGATCTAGTGACGAGACATATCGATCAAGCGAGAATGAGACAGGGTAGGTGATTTAGTGAGTCGTAGAACTCATGTACTGTCAAATGGCGCGAAACAGTTCTCCAACAAATTAGCATCGAAATTTCAAGATCTCTACGTAATCACTGAGATGAAGTCCCCTACGGTTTATATGTTGGAAAAAGTGGGGGGGAAAAACTCGTGAAATACTTAAGGAACATGTGCGTTACTTAAAGAGGTATATACCGCCGAAACAAGGCGTGACGAGTGGAAATGCGAATGCAAGTGTGAATGAGATTGCATGATTAATGATGACTGAAGATAACTATATAGATAATAATCTGTATTTATTCTCCATATTACAGATGGAACCAGTGGAATCTGTGTTGAGCAAGGAGAGCGACGTACAAGAAGAGGACCAGGCTGTCACTCCCACGTTGGGACAAGCTCCTACCAATATTAATTTACCTGAGTACGAGGATATTTCGAGTGATGAGGAGCGGAACGACGACATTTTCGCCCGCTCCACTCCGACCCTTAGTCCCGAGTTGAAGGGAAATTCTTTCGATTGGTATGAGTGTAAATGCGAACTGGGGGACTTCTGGAAAAGGGAGGATGCAGAGAGGGCACGACGTTTCGAGAGTCACTCTCCACCCTTGAGAGAAGAGAGCTCGAACCTGTCCGGACCGGGAGTCGAGACTCCCGTGGCGAGTATCACTGACGGACCAAATAGTACCATGCCAGCGGCGAGCAATCCCGAGGTTCCATTTCTTGTACCAATGGAAAGGAAGGTGGTACCCCAATCCAGGTGTCACCACGACGTCTGAGAAGGCTGCAGGGTGTTCTCGTGGCGGCTTACGTGGTGGAATCGAGTGAAGTTGCTTCGGTAGCAACGGTGGAGGCTAGTAGATGGCAGAACGAGAATTGGAGGAGTATCTGAATCAAGACCAAAGGGAGACGTCTAATGAACGCACGGAACCCGAAACACGGCCAATTGGTCGAATTGCTCCGAGAACGGCCCTCCCTGGGATGGTGCCTATTATCCCGCGACTCCAGGTCCCAATGGAATGGGATGAGGTAGATGCGGTGACTACGATGGGAGAAGACGGGAAGGACGGCTTGACCAATCCTCAAAGGAAAAAGAAGAAGAAGGGGAACAAGAAGAGGCGAGGTCCACGTTAACTTACAATTGACGATTATGTCTCAACGGTACCATCTCCACCGCGTTCCCCCTCCCCTTTCGGTCCGCCGTGACGTGGCAATCCTCCAAGATGGGCAGGCTACTATCCGACGGTGTCTGTTGGAACGAGGTCCCCGTGTTACTCACCAGTTCCCGAGTTACAAATAGTGGTGCCGTCTCCCCCAGAGCGGCAGTCGAGACGCATGCAGAGAGATGAGAATCCTGGCACCTGGAGAGGGGTTGGCGAGCGAGTGGTGCACGAAGGACGATGCGCTACCTCTTTTCGGCTGGACGCGAGGGAAGAGATACAAAGGAAGAGACGGCGCAGTCACAGTCGCCCTATAAAAACGCGTGGTGTAATGTTTGGTAATTTGATCGCAATTCCAACGGATCCGACCATCGATCCCGAGCCCTATGCATGCTATAATTGTTGGGAGCTCAGGGACCACCTCTCGAGAAATTGCCCGCAGCCCAAAACCAAGGAACAATATTGCCATAATTGTGGAAAGAGGGGTGTCAATCTGGCAACGTATCCTCGATGCAGCGCTTTCCATGAATTATTTATTGTTCGACAATTTGGCGAGGAACGGGCGAGGAGGGGGAGGGAACAAATAGCGAGTTCGAAGGAACCGACGAGGATACCCTATCCTGTCTCACAACCACCGTTGAGGCGCCCAAGGTGTATTCCGTCCGCGCAGCCGGGACCAGCAATATTAGTAGAGAGTGCAAGCGGACTAGATCCCGCCATTCGGTTGACTCCTTGGGGCCGGGCGGTGGAAGCAAGTATTCGAGCGGCGCGTAGAAAGGCGCCTGAGGAAGCCGCAGAACCGAAGGGCGTAAGTGAAGGAAAGGGGGCGAGTGATCCAATATTGCCCGCGCCGATTGCAGCGGAGTCAGTGGAACCAACGGTGAGAGAAGAAGTGTCTTCCCTGTCAATAGTGCAGCCGGTCTCAACCACCACTTCCTTACTAACGAATGCTCTGAGGCTTGTGGAGGCAACGCGGGACTTACCTGTGCAGACGCGGGAAGCTATCTTCTCACGAGTTTTTGTAGAACATTCCTCTAATTATTTGGTGAGAGACATACATCAAAACTGGATTGGGTAACAATTTACTTTTGACCGGATTTAATCCGTGGCGAGAATTTGTAAATAATGGCGAGTAGGGTGGAGTATCCGTGGGAATTCCTAGTTACTCCCTCCTAGGGGGGAGGAATGCGACAAATAAAAGTTGTCGAAAAGAAATAGAGTAGCGGGAAAAGATATTTATTTTAGAGAAACAATGTAACGGTTAGCGAATTCCCGGAATTTCGGGAAACAAACAACTCAGGGAGAGAAAGGAGTGGTAACCCGCGCAGACTACGAAAAAGATAGAGTCCCTAATTGGTGGTGTGTCGTGCGCAGGGACCAATGAAAGGAAAGAGGGGATCGGCGGCGATCGTGAAGCAATGCGAGTGGATTGTGGACCTTCCTGGGATCTCGAGATAGAGAGGATCGACGGCGAGGCCGGCGTCATCGGTGAACAGAGCGAGGCAATCGAGTGGCAAGGCAACAGGGAGGAGAGGACGTTGGCGAGCACCCGTGTAATAGGCCGCAGCCCATACCAGGCCGGGAAAAAGTAAGTCGTGTATGGTATATGAAAAATTAGGCTCGATCGTACAATCACGCGAGGCGCGTATAGTAGGGTTGCGAGCATTAGAGAGAGAGATAGATAGATAGAAAACTTTATTAGGTTTTAGGGGTAGAAACCCCGTAAACACAAAAATATATACATCGTTGAACATTATAAAAATAAATTAACAGAATAAAATTTAACAAATAAAAATAACGATGGAAAATAACAATAAAAAGTAAAAAGTGTATAAATATATAAGTAAAAAATAAAATCGCAAGTAAATCGAAATAAAATATACAAATAAGAATAAAAATTAGAATAAAAATAAAAATAAAAGTAAAAGTAAAAACAAAAGTAAAACAAAAATAAAACGCAAAAATAAACGCAAGCGAGTTGATAATACAGTGCAATGTACAATAGAATGAGCGACGAAGGATGAGCGCAAAAAATAAAAATAAAAATGAGTATACAAAATAAAAGAATAAATTATGATAAAAAATAATACTGATAATAAATAAAATATCACAAAAATTAGTAAATACAAATATCACAGCGCAATTATAACATTAATCATCAACATGCTCCTCATTCTGTATCGATAGATCGCTTACATTACTAGTATCACGCATAACACTTATATCTAAATCAGTAAGGTCGCTTAAGTGGGGACTCTTTCTTCCCAGGCTAAGGAGTCGAGACGAAGAAAATGAGTGAAGACAGATGATTTGAATGTGTTGATGTGGGATGGATCGAATGACGTGATAGAGAGTGAGTTTAACTGCTTAGTGGCCGTAATGACAAATGATTTGTGAAGCGATTCGGTGCGAGGGGGAAAGTAGGTCAACGGTTTTGGAGGATGACGAGACGAGATGCGTAGATTAGATGAGCTGCTAAGTTTGATCAAGTGATCTGCTAGGTAGTGGGGAGAATTATGTGATAAAATGATAAATGATAAAGAGGTAATGAAGAATAATCGTCTCGACTCAACAGATAGCCAGACCAACTTCAACCTATAGGGCGTCACATGATCAAATCTACGCAAGTTTCCCCAAATAAATCTGACGCAAGCATTTAGGAGCCTCTGGAGCTTTATGTTTCTGGTCTGGTTTAAGTCGTTATAGACCGCGCAAGCGTAATCGAAGTGAGGTAATATTAAGGCTTCAACAAGAAATTTTCGGGTGCTTCTGGAGAAGGCACGTTTATGAAAACGTAGCGAACGTAAGATTCCGTGCACCCTCTGAGAAATTGCCAAAACGTGTTTGGACCAGTCCAGAGTAGGCAGTAGCCAGACGCCAAGTGATTTTACTTGAGAGAGAGAGTGAGAGAAAGTGTGAGAGTGAATACGCGGACGCGAGTGCCGATCGGCGTGGATGCGCCGCCTTACACCGGGTCGATCGGGAGAAAGAGAAAGAAAGAGAGAGAGAGAGAGAAAGTAAAAGACGTTAGAGTAGACAGAGTGCGGAAGAGACGGAGCGGAGAGCGAACGTTCATAAGCGTTCGGCGGTGGAAGTTGAAGATGCCGGGAGTGCGAGTGGACGCGCCACGTAGCCTCGAATTGTTCGAGTGTCGAGAAAGAGAGAGAGAGAGGTAGAGAGGAAATAGACGTTAGTGATGCGAATCGGTTGGCGAGGAGGAAAAGAAGTTGGGGCGCAGTTGGACGCCCAACTTAACTCCTCAACGAAATTCGAGAAAGACAGATAGAAAGAGATAAGGTGTGTGTATGTGTGTGTGCGAGCAAAACTAGAGAAAGAGAGAAAGAAAGAGAGAAGGTGTGTGTGTGTGTGTGTGTGTGAGATTGTAAGGAATTGCAAGAAAGACATTGTAAATAGCCGGAATGGTATTAAATTTTGTAAATAAAATTAAAGATGCATTAGAAAAACAATAAATTCTCCGACGTTTCGCGTATTTTATTTGGTAGCTAGTTCCCCACTTTTCTTTCCCAGGTTAGGTGGATAATCGAAGACCGAAATCCCCTCTGGGGGAAACATTGCCAGGTGAGTCTATCTTTTTCCTTCCAACGGAGTATTTCTTTGGGACGCGGTTACGAGATATTTTAGCGAAGAGGGGGATAAGGTTAGGAGAAATTATTCCATTCTCGTCTTCAACCGAAATACCGTGTCACAGCTATAATATAAATCGTTATTCAGTTGACCTACTTTCAACGCGAATCACGTACAAATCATGCGCTTACATTATAACGTTAGATAAACAACTGAAAATTACAATTCTCTTTTTTTTGCTAATTTTGAATATTATTTTTCATTTTTACGTAAGAAAGAAAATGTCATAAATTTAAAAATCGTATTATTAAATAATTATTTTCAAAGATATATGTGTAACTTTTACGATAACGGCAAAGGGCAAATCGCGCATTGTTGTAATTTGCCGTCCATTTTAAGCTTTTGCTTCTCCCACCCGTTACCAAAAGAGAGTGATTGCGGAAATAAATTCTCACTATCAAAGACTTGGTGAGAAGATACGAGATTGTATTACATGTCTAGTCCACATGATACGAAGGCTCGATCCAATTCCAAGGATCGAGCAACAACTAGACACGCTACATGGCAACCCGCGTCCAGAAATGCAAAATCTGTTACGTAGGGCAGCTTGCGATTCGATCCATACGCTACTCGATCTTACTGTATAGACACCCTCAATTACCCAAGATGGCCTTAATTCCCGAGACGGCTTTTAAACCAAATGAAGATACGAAGGCCAAGACTAAGATTGCAGCGATGCAACCGAGAGTACTAAATAAGCCGATGAGGAAGGATCCGCCAAAAGTCTTAGTCACGACGTTAACTAAATTCCTGGAGAAAAAAATAAATACATTATTTCGATCACTTAATCCCTAGATGATATTAGCGGACAGAAACAGCCAAATCGAGTGAAGATTCTGAAGGTTTCTCCCGAAAGAACACTGTAGTGAAAAAGAAACTCGATGGTGAGTCCAAGTGAGCATTGCTGGTTACCGCATACGCACACGGTAACGGACTCGATGAGCCTGCAATTGCCCTCGGCCCTCACCTGTCTTTCGAGATTGCCGGAATAAAACCAGACATTCACGTAGCCGTATTTCGTGACCATCAATTTGACTGTTATGTCGGAGCGGACTTCATTCTCGGATTAGGTGCAGTTTTGGACCCAAATCAAAACAAGCTTTGGATCAAAGCGGTCAACAAATCCTTACACATGGAGGTAGTGAGCATAATGCGAATCGATGCACTCGAAATAGCATCGATCGGGTTAGCAGACTTATAGCCAGAGGACCGAGAAAGGCTGCAAACACGAAGACCGTTGGGATGCACATCTTTGATTGAGCATGTCATCGACGTGGAGACGACCCGGCCACCAAAACAAAAATACTGCTGTGTCTCTAACCGAATAGAGGAAGATGCACGCCCAAGTTTAAGAGACGCAGGAGTGTTTGAGCCATCAACCAGTGGGTGGTAAAGCCCCGTAGTAATGGTCCGTAAACAACCGTAAATATCGGTTCTGTATCGATTATCGTAAAGTTAACGTGATATCGAAGACATACGCTTTCCCGCTGCCTAACATGAACGGCATACTACAGAAGCTTAAGAATGCGAGGTATATCAGCATGCTCGATCTGAGTAGCGCGTACCGCCAGATACCGCTAAAGCCGGAGTCATCGGCTATAACCTCATTCACAGTAGCTGAATTAGGCTTATTCCAATTTAAAAGGATGCCTTATGGCCTATCCCATGCGGAAGCTACGTTCCAGAGGTTAGTGAACTAAATCATAGTGTCTGAGTTCGAACTCCATACGTTTTCGTACCACGATGACGTAATCATCGCCACAGAGACCTTCGAGGAACATGAAAAGTGGCTCAAGTGTGTCCTGAAGAGACTTAAGGAGGCTAGTCTCACAGTGAATCGAGATAAAAATATATTTGGAAGTGCTGAGACGAAATATCTCGGAGTGTTGGTGAAACGTGATGGAATTAGGCCAGATCCCGAGAAAATCGAGCGGATCATCCACAATCCGACGCCCAAGAACCTGAAAGAACTCAGCAGATTCCTTGGTATGGGTTCGTTGTACTGCAAATTCTTACGAAACTTTGCTACCTTGGCCAAGCCGCTAACGAGACTTTCCAAGAAGGATCGTAAGTTTGAATGTCTCGAGGAGCAGCAACAGGCATTCGATCAGATAAAGGCGCTGATTGCAACTGCTTCCATCCTAGCAAGACCGGAGTTCGATATGCAATTCGTTATACAGAAGGATGCAAGCGACACTGGCATTGGCATAGTACTTCTCCAGGGGATCAACGAATGAAGAGATAGTACTGGAATTCGCCAGCAGGACATTGAACTAGGCTGAACGCAATTATGGCGTTATGGAACGAGAGTGCCTGACGGTTATATGGGCGATTGGTAAATACAGGCTTTATATAGAGGGTTACCACTTTCGCCTTCTAACCGACCATAGTAGCTTACGTTGATTGCGTAGTTTACATAGCCCAACGGGGAGATTAGCGTGATGGGAACTAGAGTTGCAGGGACACAGCTTTGATGTGGAACATCAAAAGTGTGCCGTGAACTACGTACCCGACGCGTTATCGCGGATGAGTGAGGATGAGACCCTCGCCATGAATCCGATGTCTTGGGTAGAAGAATCCCAAGACAAGTGGTTTCAGAATTAGTTGAAACAAATGAGATCCAGCTCGAGAGATTTCCTTCGTTGGAAGTGTGTCGTGAAGGACTATACTTGGACAAGCCAGACGAGTTGCCACGACTCTCCTACGTTGGCCATGCAGGGCGTGAGAAGATATTTGCCAGTCTGGCTAAGTATTACTACTGACCAGGTTACTATGCCGTAGTGAAAAATGACGTGGGACGTTATCTCGTCTGCAGCAATGCAAGGTGGATCAGCGGCCGCCTGCGAGTCTGATGGGAAAACGTACAGTCGAACGTCCTTGGCAAGACGTGGCAGGGGATATCACTGGACCCTTTGTACGGAGCAAAGCTGCATACAAATATATTCTCGTATTCTTGGATCTATGCACTCGGTGGGCGAAATTTGTACCAATTCACAAAGCCAACGTGGAAACTATCCTCAAGGAGTGCAAAGGGAGAATAGTTTTACGATATGATACTCCTGTGATATTCCTTTCAGATAACGGTATGGAATTTTAGAATAAAGCCATTGACGATTATTTGCATGAGGTAGGGATATATAATACCACCTCTCCGTCGTATTTCCCCCAGGCGAAACCGGTTGAGCATGACAACCGAACGATAAAAACCAGGATTATAGTTTTTATTAAGAGAAACCACAATACCTGGGATGATTATCGCATTTAACACAGTGCACGAGTCTACAGGTAGTTCTCCGGCAATGCTGAATTACGGCCGACCGTCTATGCCTCACGGCACTATTAGGAGAGACCAAGATCGTGCTGGCATTAAAGAGGATCAGCAAAGTAAAATAAAATAAAAATGATGAAAATAAAAAAGTAAAGTAAAAAATACGGGCCACAAGCAGGTTATTCTAACGCCAAACGGAGGGATATACCTTTTGAAGTAGGAGACTTCGTGTAGAAAAAGAACAAAGTCGTATCTTCAACAACTCAAGGTGTTTCGGCCAAGCTGACTCTGAAGGCAACAGTCCAGAATATTATAATTGGCCTACCAGGATCCAATACATACACGCGAGTCAAAGCGGTGATACCAGCATGCGAAAACAGACGAGAGTCAAAACGCCGAACGTACGAAAACGCGGCTAGCAGTAGCCGGCGCCCTGGCAACACAGCCTGACGGTGCAGCAGCAACCAATTGAGGGAGGAACCCTGGAAGAAATGGGAGTTCCTGGAGGCCCAGCTCGACTTCGCATTCCCAGTATCTAATGGAGCAGCCGCGGTCGAGAAGCGAGTCTTCAGGAAATGGGAGTTTCCATACAGCCATTCCGGAATTCCAGGCGTTTTCCTAGGACTCGCACCAACCTGTGAAGGGCCGCCTAGAGAAGTGGGCCGTAATGGACGAGCTCCACCGTACCCGCTCATTAGCAAGATGGGCTGATAGGGAAGTCGAAGAGGCTCGCCGGGAGCTAATCCGTCGGACTAGGGAGAACAGAGATCCATTGACGGCAAAACGAGGCCTAGACTAGGGCACACGAAGCCGAGCGCTAAGCGGCGGAGGCTGCCTTGGCTGCCAAGACCGGAGCGAGGGCAGTATTGGTCAAACCGCCAGGAACACCAGTACTACCTGGGCAGGGGAAACCATGGCGATGCTTCATATGTAGGTGGCCGAGGATACACAACTCGCGTACGTGCCCCAACCGCCCAAATCACCAGGACTTCAGGCATGAATAGCTGGACATTCCTGGAAATCTGAGGTTCATGTCAGACTGCCAGGAAGAGCACCTGCTGGTCAACTATCCTATGTAGTTTTATTTTTTTTTTTTTTTTTGTAAACTTAATAGAGAAAGGTAGAATGGCATTATTGTCTCCGAATACAAATCCCTTTCCCAAATCCCAACGCGTCTTAAAAAAATTAGAGCATTACGGCAGATATAGACTCAATAAAAACCAAACGTATTACACATTTCTTTAAAAAAATAAACATTTACTGCCAAAAGTAATATTAAAATTTCATCAATTTTAGTTATCGCTAGGTGGGAAAGTATCCTTCAACAGTTAATTGATAGTGACATGTTTGTGAAATTCAAGTAATGTATTGCTGAATAATGATAATAATAATAATAATGTTGATATTTTTATAGTAATCCTTCCGATTAGTATCATCACTCTTGTAAGGGTTGTAAAACTAAAAATCCAGCATTATAAATGTTTAAAAATTTATTTTTTTATAATTGTATAATAATATTTGTATTTTTAACAGCTTACAGACGATAAGATTGATACTGAAAAAAGTGGAGTTGCTTTTCTACCACTCTAAGATAACTGAAATAAATTTTTTTTCAATGATCATGCTAACAGATTCATCGTTATAATGTACCAAATATACGTTTGTATTAATATTTCGGGCACTTTTCTCAGATATTTTGATCAAAAGTGGTCTTAATAGTTTAGACCCACCCTGGAAATTTATAGGTAGTCTCTGACTATAATAAGACATCTTTAAGACAGTTTTTGGTTTTCAGAGTCGGGAGCAGAATCGCTGATTTCACTATTTAAGGTTTAAATGGCTCACAAAAGTGTGACAGCATACATTTATGACATTAAAAGTATTTTTAATGAAAAATTCAGAAAATTTGACAAAAAAAGTCACATTTATGTTTATAGTGAAAAATGCATCCCCTAGGAGCTTTAAACACGTTCACTGAGGATCAGGGTGAACGACTCTTAAACATGAGAAAAACTACACTTTTAAAATAAGCTGGACTCCTTAATAATAATAAAATTAATACATTTTAAAAAATAAAATCGTCACGGTCGCCAGCCGCGCTCACGCTGCAAAGTTATTTGGGATACAATCGCGATTACCGCACACACACGCATAACTCCACAGCTTAAACGGGAAGCTGGAGGAACAGGAAAGCGAGGCAGGAATTCTCACCTTCAGAAGTTCGACAAAACAATTAAAAAATAACCACTCTCGGTAATTATAAAATTAACGTTATAAAATATAAACGTATTGCACGACGGCCCGACTCGGAATCACCGAGTTCGTCGTGTTGAGGCGATCAACGAGTCGGCGCATGCACAACAGTTGGATCTCGTTTGCTTAACTCGGCCGATCCGACGCACGTATAGTTTATGTGTAGTGAAGACCTCTATTCTCGTGCAACGTCTCAACTTGTTGGATGTAATGTTTAACGCGGAACCTCGTAAACAGGAACAAAATGAACACATGGTAAAATTTTCACTCGTTTCATAATAAAACCAACCTTAATTAATATAAGTTCGTCCGAGTTCGTTTATATGTTTCAGGTGCGGCATACAGGAACGACGGCATCAACACTGCACCAAATATTTGCTCGGCTGATTCTTCATCATCAGGTTCCTGAGCCGACTGCTTTATTTCAACTTCATCATCGAGCTGGACTATTCAAGGTAATGGCACGAATGACAATGTTTCTTTCTTCAATTGTAATATGTTATGGAGGTACTATCCTAACCTCACTTTACCTCTCCTTTTCCTTATCTGCAACTAAATTTTAACAACCTATTGCTTTCCTCAGCTATAATTTCTTTTCAGTATTATTACTAGTATTATTGCAGGTATTCGAAGGAGGTTCTCCAATAGCGGAGGACCATCACTTCCTTCGACAAGGCTAGATGCGGCTTGAATCATTTCCACGCACCTGTCATATGCTGCCTGCACTACCTTCAACTTATACCTTATATGACTAGCTTCTCCAGGACATAATAAAGAGGATTCAACACAAGACCTCCACAGACTATACAAGGATTCATCTCAGGCCAAGGAATGGATAGTTTATTCTGCGGAACTCTACTACAGGGACAGTAATTTTGTGCGTGTGCGTATGTGTCACTAGAGTTCATACTCCTTCCTCACGGTCTGGACAAGCTGGATTTCGAGCGGGTATTATATTATTCCTATAAGCCACGGGGCTTTGGAATGCTTAAATAAAATATTAGAATACACTAATTAAGTGACATGCAGGTATAACTGCTATGTTGCAAGCTACAAATTCCAACTTTAGTAACAATACAAAATAATTTTTTAAAGTTCAAATGTCGATAAATACAGACAGTAAATTTGATTCTTTTCATCTGTATTTACTTATTATAATTATTTTAATAAGAATACTTAAAAAATCGCATATAGCAAACATTTATGAAAAAATATATGTTTACTTTATTATCCGTCGGGCGGTGTTCGGTGTCCGGTATCCCACAAGTTTCAAGAATTAAACGTATGTGTGAAGTAGAAGGGTTAACGCTGAATACAACAACCACTCTTCATTTATCCCACATGTATCGGTAGATACGGGAGGGGGTGGAAGGGAGGGGTAAAAGTAGAAATATATAAAAAATATTTTATAGGTGTTCTAGGTGTAGATGAATAACAATATACCAACCATACTTTTAATCCCCCATTTTAAAGATGAAGAAAGGAGGGGAGCGGGTGATTAAAAACAAAAGAATTATAAAAAAAATTTTATGAGGATTTTCGATTTCGGTGAATACTAATATGACAACTAGTCTCTATTTATCCGCCATTTAATTGTATAAGAAAAATTCCAAAAAAAGCAGTTTTTGGTACAGGTAAATAACTATATGACAACCATTCTTTTTATCCCCCATTTAAAGATGAAAAAAACAGGGAGGAGGGGAGATATAAATTTAAGAATTCTAAAGTAACTTTAATGGGGATTTTCGGTTACGGTGAATAACAATATGACATCCAGTCTTTATTTATCCACCATTTAATGGTAGATGGGGTAGGGAGGAAGCAGTAAGGAGGGTTAAATTAGAAAAATTCCAAGAATTTTTTATAGGGGTTTTCGGTATAGGTGAATAACAATATGACAACCATTCTTTTTCAACCACCGTTTTAAAGATGAAAGAAAGAGGGGGGCAGGAGATTAAAAACATAAGAATTTTAAAAAAACTTTAATGGGGATTTTTTGTTACGGTGACTAACAATACGACGACCAGCCTTTATTTATCCCCCATTTTAAAGATGAAAGAAGGGGGGATTAAAAATATAAGAATCTAAAAAAAAACTTTAATGGGAATTTTCGGTTACGGTGAATTATGATACGACAACCAGTCTAAATTTATCCTCCTTTTAATGGTAGATAGTGGAGAGGGCAGGAGGGGGGCTAAAATTAGAAAAATTCCATAACAATACAGGGTTTTGAGTACATGCGAATAACAATATGCCAACCATTCTTTTTTATCCCTCATTTTAAAGATGAAAGAAGGACGGAGGGGGGGGGGATTAAAAAAAAAATTGTAGAAATAATTTGACAACCATTCTTTTTTATCCCTTATATTAAAGATGAAAGAGGGGAGGGATTAAAAATATAAGAATTAAAAAGAAACTTATATGGAAATTTTCGATTACGGTGAATAATAATACGACAACCAGTCTTTATTTATCCGCCTTGTAATGGTAGATAGTGGAGAGGGCAGGAGGGGGGGCTAAAATTAGAAAAATTCCATAACAATACAGGGTTTTCAGTACATGCGAATAACAATATGACACCCATTCTTTTTTATCCCTCATTTTAAAGATGACGGAGGTGGGGGGGTTAAAAAAAAATGCAGAAAAAATTTTATTGGGATTTTTGGTAATGGTGAATATGAATATGACAACCAGTCTTTATTTATCCTCCATTTTATGGTAGATAGGGGAGGGTGGAAAGGGGAGGGCGGTAAAATTAGAATAATTCAAAATATATTTGATATGGATTTTTGGTTACGGTGAATGACAATACGATGCCCAATCTATATTTATCCACCATTTAATAAATGAAGCAAGGAGGGGGAGAGGATATTTCAAATATAAGAATTCTAAAAAAACTTAAATGGGGATTCTCGGTTATCGTGAATAACAGTATGACGACCAGTCTTTTTTATCAACCATTTTGAAGATAAAAGAAGGATGGGGTTGATGTCAATGAAAAGTAATTGAAACAGACTTATCTTTTCCCCATAAATACTAGTGTACAAGCACACTCTTTTGCCAGTACTCTATATTTCTCCACTTTTATACCAAATTTTGTAAATAATAGTTACTATATACTTAAATAACGTTAAAATAATGTGGTCACAGAAATAGTAATATAGACAAAAACAGTACTGTTACTTTAATAAATTTTAATGACTTAAATAATATAATTTAATGTAATATATATTTTATTTAATGATACGTTTTATTTCTTTTATTACATTTGAATAGATGTTTTTTACGAATATTTTTTATCATCCCCTATTTCAAAGATGAAAAAAGGGGGAGGAAGATTGATAAAAAAATTAAAATATTATTTATAATATAATACTTATCCTTATTATATAATCTAATCAAATACCTTATTTATATATATGCGTATAGACACAAAATTATGAATACATACCAAACATAAAAAGATAAGGACTGTCACCATGCATGTCATTTTGTTCCAATGAACAATCAAACAGCTTAATGTAACCTCCTCCACAATCAATGTTCTGCTCGTGCTTTACAGTAAATTGCACTACTAATGGCTTATTTTCATTGCTGAACGGATTGAATCTACGACTCAAGGCATAAAATCTTGCATCTTGTGAAGTCTGCAAACCTAATGAAAAATATAAATTATTAAAGATGTATTAAAACGCTTTTATTAATTTTAATTTTATAATCGCTCTTATATATTTCGACATTTAAATATTTTATTTTTTAATTGAAATTAACTGAAGTTATTAATTTCTTAACCTTTAGACTGCCGGCATGGCTCATATATGGGACAGTAATAAAATGAATATATAGTGATTTAAAAATTTTTTTAATTTTTAACATTCACCTGACCGTTTCCAGCCGGACTGGCTCATATATGAGCCATCTGTGACCTTGACAACTACTCTGGAGATATGAGGTGTTTTTATGTATAAATTTTGCACATCAAAAATATCAATTTATAAGGCAAAAATGCCGGCAGTCTAAAGGTTAATACGAAAAATAATTACAATATTTATCTTTGGAATATTCATGACAATATTCAGAATTTTCATATAGAGTAAAAAAATTGACGGAAGGTAAAAATAAACTTTTTTCTATACTTTGATTAAAAAGAAGAACTGCTCACTACCTAGACTGGAGGATATGAGAGTTTTAGTATGTCAATACATGATGTATTAATAGTTAAAAAACATTGATTTGTCGTAAAAATTCATTTATCCCAGTGTAAACTTAACCTAAGAAGGACTATTTGCATACTATATTACGTAGAACGTGCACTTAAAAAATCGTTAGATGTAAAAAGTAGCAATAACTATTTGAAGGATATAATGGAACAACTGAAAACATCTAACACGAACATGTCCCCCATGTTTTTCCCTAAGTTTATTAGCAAATTTAAACTTTTTCAAATTCAAGGGATGTCCTGCACAATACCGGTTACCGACCTAGTTAACGGATATAAAAAAAAGAATTTTAGTTAAATTAATATGACTAATTATTTAGAATTAAGTATCTAAACCCTGTACTAGATTTCTAACAAAGATATTTGTACATTCAACACATTACATTTTCACTCTTTTCATGCTCACAAGTTAGTGCTGATGAGGCACGGAGGACATACGATGTCTTTGTTAAGAAAGCATTTACTGAAAATACATTCTCCTGTGGTGCTTGTATCAATCGGCAGCGACCGGCAGTCAAACTCGAAACATTTAGCTTGATATACTGGTTTAGAATTATATTAAAAAAAAGTTATTTAAATAAAATTCTTTCCAGACCCAGACATCATCGTAAAATAATATTTTATTCATCCTTATAACCCGGTGGATTTACCCAGAGGAAGTCCCGTTGAATGAAAATATATAGATCCGGACTAGTAACTCGCAATAACGAATATTATTACCACGAGAAGAAAATGACGGTTGATAATATTTTATTACGGAATCTAAGGATAGATCCCGCATCACCACTGACCACAAGAGAGAGAACGTTGATCTTTAAAATTTATTAACTTAATGATTTAAGGGGGTGCCATACTCAACATTTATACTCCCTACCTTACCGACCGAGAAAATCTAATAATCCATTAATTATTTATAAGCAAAACCACCAGTTGCAAAAATATGAGAACGGGTGCCTGCATTTACAAAAGATGCATCTCTGTGCAAAGTTTCAGACTGAAATTCCATTGCTTTTTCGAGAAAAGTATTACCAAAAATATGAAGTAAACGTGACCAATTCAATATTTTTTGGTCGAGGTTTTCTCGAAAACGTGAGAATATTTATGACTGAAATTTTGCATTACAATAGTCTACGGCAATTCCAAGGCGCCCGTTCTCTCTAAATTAATTGGATTAACAATAATTATTGTAGATTATATTACCATAAATAACATTAAAAACATAATTACGATATTCTACTTCAAATAGTTACGTCAGGTGGCGCTAGGTACGATGCAGCTCAAAGAACACATTGCTTATAATTTTAAATTGTTATCGTTAAAATTTATTGTAAAAAACACAATTTTCATGATGATATTTTAAAAGAAAGCATTGATAATTTATTATTGAATGCGAAGGTAGCGTTGTGGCGATACCAAAACATAAATTTAAAAATCGTTTAGATTTTTGAAACATCACAAGCGTTGATCATCGTAGTACGTTCCCGCGCGCCTTCGATATATTGGACGTACCACCATGTACAAGTGGAAACTTAACCTCAACAAGGCGGAAAGTCTTTATATTTTTGGTCAGACTTTTCTCGAAAACGCAATGACATTTTTATCTGAAATTCAACACATAGTTAAGTTATTAATAAACCAAGGCGCCTCTTCCCTTACTTTTTCGCATTCAGCTTTATATTTTTATTAATTAATTATCATGAATAGCGTGTGCAACTCGCAGCGCGTTGACATCGTGGTACGTTCGCGCGCAGCTTCGACGTCTCGGACGTACCACCATGTACAAGTGGTAACCTAACCTCAACGAGGTAGAAATTTTGCATATTTTTGGTAAGACATTGCTAAAACGCAATAAGATTTTAATTTATAATTCAGCACATAGTTTGGTTATTAATAAATAGAGGCGTCTCTTCTCTTATTTTTGTGCATATAGGTTTTTTTATTAATTAATTATCAAATAATGCGTATAGGACGCACTACGCGATGACATCGTGGTACGTTTGCGCGCAGCTTCTATGTCTCGGACGTACCAGCATGTATAAGTGGTAACCTAACTTCAACGAGGTGAATATTTTGCATTTTTTTGGTTAGACTTTTCTCGAAAACACAATAATAATTTTGTGGTAGAATTAACGATTGCTTTAACGAGTCAATTTGATTGTTTAATTGCACAACGTTTCGGAGACATATTTGTCTCCATCTTCAGGTGCTAAACTTTATTAATAATAATTACTAATATTGAATGCATAATGGTCAACAACAAAAAGATTTTTACCTTAAAATTACACAATGCGTTGATCAACTTGTCATTATTTCGTCCTGTCATTTTGTATCTATAATTATTTACAATAAATTATTAATTATTTATTATAGCAACAAGAATGAATAATTAATTAACTAAACACTCACAGAAGTTGGAAAGCAATAAGAGTCACATTTTTTCTTCCTTTTCATTTCAATTACGATTAATACTCAATTAAAACTCGAAAATTAAATAAATTAAGTAAAATTAAATAATTTAAATAAATTAAACTAAGAACATAAGAACATAAGAACATAAGAGGCTACAATTTACATGTGAAAGGAAAAAAATAATACAATTAATTTTCTTGAAATTAAAATAATTAAAGAGAAAAATAATATAGTAATAGATTGGTACCATAAACCAACCTTCTCTGGTAGAGTGTTGAATTATTTATCTAAACATCCAATTTCGCAGAAAAAAGCTATGGTTTATTCATTGGTTGATAAAGTTATTCTTCTCTCTGATAAAAAATTTCAAAAAAAAAACCTAGAAATGGTGAAAACTATATTACTCACAAATAATTATCCTCCCAAATTTATAAACAATAATATACACAAACGAATTCAAATTAAACATAATATAAATAAAAATTGTACAAACATTCAGAATGTTAATAATACAAACAAAAAGAGAGGAGTATCGTTATCTTTACCTTACATACCAAAGTTGTTTGAGGATGTTTCGAAGAAAGTTAAAAAATTTAATATTACCACAATTCCGAGAATTGTTAACTCATTTGGTAGAATTATAAGGAGAGGAAAAGACAGAACTAAAAAAACTGAGCAGTCTGGTGTAGTTTATAAGATCAATTGTAATAACTGCGAGGCCTCCTATGTTGGAGAAACTAAGAGAAAATTAATAACAAGAATAAATGAACACTACAATAATAGTTTGAAACAGGGTAAACAATGTGTGATTAATGATCACATTAATGATTTAGGGCACAAATTTGATTTTGATAATGTTAGTATTCTTGATAGGGAGATTAATTGGAGAAAAAGAATGGTTTCAGAAACCCTACATATTAATTTACAAAAAGAGCCTATTAATAAAAAAGAAGATGTTAGTAAACTACAGGCAACATATACAACTCTTATACATAAGTTTAAAAATAAGAAATAAAATACGATGGGTTGATGGAGTCACATTTTTAACTCATATTTATTTTATATAAAATTTTCTTCTGACATAAATAGTTTTAATTGGTTTCAAATATTGCGCGTTTTATAATTTTCTGGATTACCGATTTCCATTTACTTAGTTAACTATATAGGTTTCTATATTATCGATCATTTTTCTAGTCATATTTATGTTTGAATTTAAATTGGTTTCAGTCGTATACAGCTTTCACAGTGAATGTTTCGTTCCGTGTATAATTTATATTGTTTTCTGTTGTGATATTTGGTATTGTTTGTTTACTAGTTTAATTTATTTAAATTATTTAATTTTACTTAATTTATTTAATTTTCGAGTTTTAATTGAGTATTAATTGTAATTAAAATGAAAAGGAAGAAAAAATGTGACTCTTATTGCTTTCCAACTTCTGTGAGTGTTTAGTTAATTAATTATTCATTCTTGTTGCTATAATAAATAATTAATAATTTATTGTAATTAATCATAGATACAAAATGACAGGGTGAATTAATGACAAGTTGATAAACGCATTGTGTAATGTTAAGGTAAAAATCTTTTTGTTGTTGACCATTATGTATTCAATATTAGTAATTATTATTAATAAAGTTTAGCACCTGAAGATGGAGACAAATATGTCTCCGAAACGTTGTGCAATTAGACAATCAAATTGACTCGTTAAAGCAATCGTTAATTCTACCAAAAAATACAACTCACGAGTGTGAAATACAATAAAATAATAATTTTGTCTGAAATTTAACACATATTTACATTATCGATAAATGAAGGCGTCTCATTTACTATTTTCTCGCGTACAGCTTTTTTTTTAATAAATAATTATCAAATTTTGCGTGTGTAACATACTGAGATCGTGGTACATTCACGCGCACCTTCGATTTTTTTGACGTATCGTAATGTGCAATGAAATGTCGCTTTGCTCTAATGATAAAATTTACACTCGTTCGAAAAACGATTTTCGTACAATTATAGCTAAGGTCAATATTATTACCAACTCATACGAGTATTCAATCCAAATAATTGGATTTGGGTATAAAATATAGGGTTAAACATTCTAAAATAGTTAAAACTTATTTACCAACCCATTTTATGAGTGCTCAATCCAGATAGTTGGATTTTGGTGCAGAATAGGTTGTTACAATTCATTAATTATCCATGTATATTCAATTATAATAAACTAGTAAGTAGCATTGTAACAAATTGTCTTCAATACAAAGTATGCAAAATGGGATTTACGCACTGTTTGTTTTATAAAAATTGTAAATACACCTTATGTATCAAAAAATATAGTTCGATGCACGGGTAACAGATGTGTTTCAACTCAGCGAGTATCTTTATCGCTTTGCTCTAATTATAAAATTTTCACTCGTTCGAAAAACGATTTTCGCACCATTATCGATAAGTACTATATTATTACCAACTCATACGAGTATTTAATCTAGATAGTAGGATTTCGGTTCAAAATAGATGACTATAATTGTTTGATAATTGATATATTCAATTATGATATACCAACTCATGAGTATTTAATCCCATTTATTTGATTTCGATGTAAAACATATGGTTGAAAATTTTTATTACCAACCTTATTACCAACTCTAAATATGAGTATTATTATTAAGATTATTGTATACATTGTTATTATTTTTAGCCAAATAAGTTATAACCTATTAGTATACTGATAGCGCCATCTACGCTTTCAATATAAAATAGTAAAATTATATACGTATGATGGCGCTACTAGTACACTGCAGTTTACTGAATTATCTCCGTTTTGTCGGTAATTTTTGAGTATGGCACCCCCTTAACTAAATAATATAACGCGCACTGAATCACTTCTTTTCGTCCACACTAATAATATCACTTATTATATTAATAATTAAATAGACTCATCAAAAATGTAATGCAAATTAATTAAGATAATATCTGATAAAATATTATATATGTATATGTATGTATCTACGTATTTATTTGCTTTAACTCCTCCTTATTATAGATATATCTTTAAAAATATATATGTCTCCATAATTCGGCGAATATAACTTTTAAATCCTCCTTAATAGAAAATATAATGCTGAATAATGGAATCTACCAAAGCCTAATGACTGGTAGAGATAAAAAATCAACACTATGACCTATGATAGATCGAATCAGAATGGTGAGATCCGTTTTCAGAACTACGCCAGACTTCTTCTTCGTTTTTCTATCTCCCTCAAACTAATAATATCCCTATCTTTTCTCCCTCTCGTTACCTGTGAGGGATCCGGCAATATTATAATTTTCAACCCTTCCGCATGCGTCACAGGCGTAATCAAGCTACCCATATTTATCCCACTATAGATAAAAATGACAACTAATTTGCATAAGTTATTATTGTCCCAACTGGTATTACGACTTTCCGTATTTGAGGCAATTACTGTCATATAACGTAATATGCTTGTATAATTACCCATAATCATCACTAATAAAGTCATCTATTCATTGGTTTAATAGATCACTATAGTTATTCCTAATTAACAGCGGGAAATTCGAATATAAATTTACCTCTTTACTAATACACACGTGTTCCCCCACTACCCGCATTCCGAATTTTCCATGCTGTATATGCGCGATCACCATATCGATACGAGCGCGCTAGATTTGTTCAAGATGGCGACAACTGAGCGCGGACCGGCACGTAAACAACGTGCTTCGCAGACGTTTCACCGGGTGTGCGCGATCCCCACCGTCGGGAATAGTACTCGGGTACTGACGAGGAGTGGTGCGCGCACGATCAAAGGTTTCCCCAGGCGACGCAGTCCACGGCCAACACCCAACCTCTTCGCTGTCAAAGGCGTTGCTTCCTGGAGAAGTACCTACGTTTAACGTATGCACTACCTTAGTGCAATCGTAAGTAATTTTCAAATTATAATTATTTATTAATTAATCATTTGCACCTTCTAATTAACCCTATCTCTCCTTAACTAACAACACTCTTTACTCTATTTATTGATTAATAACTAACAAATGTTCTAATTTCACCCCTTATTCCTCCCTATATTTGTTATTAAACGATTAGAACATTCCATTTAATTATCTTACCTCTTTTCTTAATATTCTACAAATCAACGAACCTATTTTATTCATACCTCTCACACCTCCTTACAATTATGTTAACATCATTCTAAATTTTCTCATTTCTTCCTACCTGATGCATGTCCCGACTAACAAATTAAATTCATTCCTTAACCCTTAAAGGGCTGACATTTGAGATTTTTGAAAAGCTTAATTTCTCCATAGAAAAGGGGGTTTGGGTCTCCAAGTTATAACCAAACTAAGGACAAATGTTGGCGAGTGGAGCATGACGCCATATGACGTTATACCGGCCCTCTAAGGGTTAAATAATATATTAACATAATTTTCTCTTTTCAGATGCAGTGTGCCAAGGAGTGGTTGACACCGAGGGACCCCGGACACGCTGATCAAAATACGACAACCTGGGTATTCGAGTCAGCCCATAAGGATTAACGAGATAAGTATAATTAAATAAGATTAATTATTCCTATTTTTAGTTAAATAATAATATATATTGATTGAATAATTTATAAGCAGACCTCACGAGCACCTATTTGTACTTTAACCCTACCTTATAAAAAACAATTTTTTAATAAATGTTCTTCTATGTTAAAAAAATATAATTTTAATTTAATTCCATTAATTAACCACAAATTGAATAATATTATTAAACTTGGGAAAGCTAAAGCAGAAAAATGGGATGTGACAGGTGTAGTTTATAAATTTAAATGTAAACAATGCCCTGTATCTTATATAAGTTAAACGAAACGATGTCTAAAAGATCTTATAAAAAAACACCAAAAGAATAAAAATCCAGACTCTGTCGTTGTGTCTCACAATTTGAAATATAAGGATCATGAGTTTGATTTTGACAATACCAGAATATTACATAAAGAACTGTTTTATAAAAAAAGAATAATATCAGAAATGTTGCATATTAATAATTGTAAATCACGAATAAAAAAGAAGATGCGCAACATTTAAGCCGTCAATATAAGAATATAATGAATATAATCGGCGAATTCTAAGAAATTGACATCCTAATTGTAAACGGTTTCCACGCTTTGTTTTGACTATCAAATTTAAATGCTGGGTATAAATATCATCGTCAGACATTAGTATAATCGACCTGAAAATGACTGCAAGGAGAATATCCATTCGAAAATTTCCGGGGCCGGACACATTCAGTTCTTGTTTTCAAGTAGGATGCTTCTCAACACGGTAGAATGTACAGGGGTTGGTGTTTCTCCCACAGGGTAGCCAACCACCGGTGAACCCGTCCTCGTACCGTCCACTCTGTTTGATGGATATAGCTGGAAGCTGTCGAGCGTGTCATTTGTGCCAGGTTACAAGCAGCCATTGCATAGACAGGCGATCTGTCTGACAATCTGTTCAGTTTTCGGAAAGAGCGCTCAACTATTGAAGCCATAAAACTCGAGTTGTTGAGCTAGCCACCAATTCCAGCGATATTACTAGGTATTCTAGACGTATGAGTGCTATCATCGCACTGGATATCCGCAGTGCCTTCAACTCGGCTTGATGGGACAACATTATGTTGTCCTTGGAACAATTGAAGGTGCCGCTCCACCTGCGTAAAGTCATCTCGAGCTACCTCACAGAACGGATCCTCCTCTCTGACACCGAGGATGGCGCGCATTCCTATAACATCACCGGAGTCGTGCCACAGGTTTCGGTCTTGGGACCCCTTCTCTGGAACGTCGTATACGACACACTGCTTAGACAGCAGCTTCCAGAGGGGGTGTCGATGGTAGCTTTGGTCGTCGTCGCAAGGAGCATCGATGAGGTAGAATATCTTGAAGATGTCTCTATCGCGGTAGTGGCTGTATGGTTGAGCACCCATGAGCTGTGTCTAGCGGCCGAAAAGACCGAGGCGGTACTTATCTCCCGAACGAAGCAAAGGAGGTACGCCACCTTTACTGTAAATGGTAAGCCTATAAGATCGGCGGACACGGTGAAAAACCTTTTAGTCATCCTTGATGCGCGGCTAACCTTGAAGAATATGTACTGAGTGTAGGGTCGAAAGCCACAAGAGTGGCTAGAGCTTTGTGGGGCATAATGCCCAATATCGGAGGGCCAAGGCAGCCACGTCGGGCCCTCTTAGCGACAATGGTAAGCTTTGTAATTTTATATGGAGTTCCGATTCGGGCAGATGCCCTACGAAGTAATATAAGCTCAGGGTTGCAAAAATTGTAATAACGAGAAAATTTAATTAGTAAATACTTTTTGGTTTAATAATTAAATTCCATATTAATTCGAAATTACTTTTCGACTGGGTATTGAAACTTCATTTAATTACAAATTACTTGTCAAATGAGTAATTAAACTTTATTTTAATTCTTAATTACTTTTGTACTGAGTAATTAAACTTTTTTTAATTAATAATTATTTTTCGACTGAGTAATTAAACTATTTCTTAATTAATAAATACTTTAGGACTGAGTAATTAAACTTTATTTAAATTAATAATTACAATTGAAATGAACTGTCCAGAAGCGTGGCAATCGAAAAAAGCCTCTCTACTGGAGCAGATGATGGTAAAGCAGTATTAAATTTTAAGAATAACTCCAAAACTGATGGGAAATCCTTAAGAATTATTAATTCTTCTTTCTCTGAATCGAAGTATATCATAAGTTATAGTACTCAGGGTAATTAATAATAAAAATAACGTTTAATTACTCAGTAAAAAAATAATTAAGAATTATAAAAAATTTTAATTACTCAGTTCATAAGTAATTAAGAATTAAAAAAAGCTTCAATACTCAGTACAAAAGTAATTAATAATTTAATAAAAGTTTAATTACGCAGTGCAAAAGTAATTAAGAATTAAAAAAAAGTTTAATTACTCAGTACAAAAGTAATTACTAATTAATGTAGATATTGAATTAGAAAAGTAATTAAATATTTGCAACCCTGTATAAGCTACGATGCATCCTGTCGGCGAGCCTGCAGAGTAGCCGCATTAATGGTGGCTCATGCTTATAGAACCGTGTCAAATATAGCGGTGATCGCGGGCATTCCTCCCATCGATCTTTTGGCAATAGAGAGGGCAGATACATACAGAAAAGGTCGGCGTACCTTAGAAAACAGCAGCGAAGCAGCACGTGGTTGTAGCAGCCGGTGGTCAAACAAAGCCATCGAACTGTGGCAGCAGAGATGGGATACGTCATGCAAAGATCGCTGGATTCATCGCGTCATTCCAGATATCGCCAAGTGGACGAGTAAGAAACACGGATTCGTCACCTTCTATCTGGCCCAGGTGCTTGCCGAGCATGGGTATTTTCGCAGTTACCTGCACCGCATCCAAAGACGTGGAACACGTCCCGTCCTGATGTCCTCGGTTTGTAGAAGAAAGGGGCAATTTTCTAACCTTTTGGAAGCGTCCTTTAACACCAGAGGATATTATGCTGTGCCTTCTTGGTTCATAAGAAGGTTGGGATTCCGTGGTGACCTTCGCAGCCTTCATTATGGGGCGACTGAATCACATCAGAAATGAGGAAGAACATGCCAAGGGCCGCATTAATAGCCCCCCTTAAAAAATTAATTTTTATGTTCCTAACAAAAAGTAATAATAAATTTATATTAAGTTCGCAGAAATTAGAAATCACCAATAGTTCAAAGTAAAATATATTTTACGAGATTGATTGTATGAATAAAATGTACAATCAAGGAACTGATTTTTATTTAAGTTTGAATTAGACCGCAGACTAATAAATTCATTACTACTATTATTAATTTACTTACTAAATCTATGATACGCGTGCGTTATAAATATGAGATTATTACAGTTTTTAATCTCATTGTATTTACATTAATTTATTGAAACCTTTATGACGGATTTTAAGACAATAAAATTTTGATTTGAATTAAGTTTTGTGTACAATATAGCCAATAAATACGTGTACCATAAAGATATATCGCTACATATTGGAAATATATTAATTAATTTTGCAAGTTTATTGGCAATAATATTGCTAGGTAAATAATTCCTAGTCCATGTAAAATGAAATTTAGCTCAAGCTTCAATTCTCCGTTTAAAAAACATAATGCTACCGCGAGCGCTCTCCAATGTTCGCGCACATCAAATTTTGTGTTCGCGGAGTAAGCCCGCCGCGGGCGCTCTCCGACGTTCGCGCTCATCAAATTTTGTACTCGCGGAGTAAGCCCGCCGCGGACGCTCTCCGACGTCCGCACTGCAAGAGCAAACGAGCTCGAAAAAAGTGACTTCGTTAAAATTACAAGTCATTGTGTTTCAGACTTACTTAATAAATATTTGGGAAAACTCGTTCCAAATGTTTAGGATAATAATTGCAATAGTCTGGCTGTTGAATTGAATTGAGTGTTCAATATACAAAATGCCAATGAATAACTACCATAAATTCGCAATATATTGGTAATATATTAGCAATAATATTGCTAGTAAGTTAATTCCGAATCCGTGTAAAGTAAAATCTAGCTGAACCCTCGATGAAGTTTTATAATAGTCTGGGAATAATCTAGCTATAGTATATCCATAATATGTTTACGTTTACCAAATATTTTTAAACTGATTTTTTATAATATATTAGTATATGCTGAACAATTCGATATCATTAAAATGAATTGGATCATATCTTTACTAAAAATCGGTATTATGAGAAATCGTGGATTTATGTCACGCATCTTAGTAATTATTCGGATGACCAAAGACAGACGTTCATTCACGTTTTCATCCACTTGAGGTAATAAAAGATCATCGATTCGTCGGTAGTATTGACAATTTGGAAGACACGAAACATATTGGCGATATATTGATAATACTTTGGCAATATGTTGGCAACATATTGGCAACATATTGGCAATATATTGACAATACTTTGGCAACATATTGGCAATATATTGACAATACTTTGGCAACATATTGGCAATATATTGGCAACATATTGGCAACATATTGGCAATATATTGACAATACTTTGGCAACATATTGGCAATATATTGATAATACAAATAATAAATACTTAACGAAATACACTTTTAACTGCAAGATTTAAGCCAGACGTTAAGCCATAGTTGCGCAAACACTTTCAGACACACATACAGCCATACAATTAGCCATACTAAAAGATCAACTTTTCATTCCTTGTAACTACCCTCTGTATTGGTTGGTAATAAATACCGACATAAGAAAAATCAACGAGTTATTTTGTTATTCTAAAATATCTGTCTTTGTTGATTGCTTTAAATCGTCTTATCGTTCTTGCATTAGTAGCACAAACTGTGTGAGAAGTTTCATCAACCACCTAAATACAGGAGGGTAGTAATAAGGAATGAAATTTGCTTTTTTATCGAGAAATAGACATTTTCATGTTATTTTCTTATCTAAAATATCTGTCCTTTGTTGATTATTCTTAAGTTGGTTTTTCGTACCCAACCAATACAGAGCTAATTGTATGGCTGTATGTATATCTGAAAGTGTTTGTGAAAGTATGGCTTTAAGTGTAGCTTAAATCTTTCAGTTAAAAGTGTATTTCGTTAAGTACCCGCGTAAAAAAATTAAAGTTTATATGAACTTTATATAAACTTTAGTTTTGGCTAAACTTGATATGGGATTGGCCATACGAGACTGAGCCGAACTTGTGCAATTGACTGTTCAAGTTTGGCGAAAGTATATCAAATGTTCAGCTGAAATCCACATCCACATTATATTAAAATTTTATACTGTCAAAATGACGATTTAAGTATAAATAATGTTATATTTTTTTAAATTGTTTGTAAAATTTATTTTTTTTTAATTCAATATGATCGCGGCACCCAACGGAATAATTAGACATAGTGTTTGACTTTTTTATAGGTATTTAATTAATTTTTTATTGGTTTTAAAGTTTAAGTCTGAGCGTACGTCCGTACGTCCGTACGACCGTACATCCGTATAGGCGGCTTTTTATTTTTTAACTCTTCTTATATCTCCCTTGGATTTTCGAAAAAATGAATTTTTTTAAATGAAAGTGATCGCGGAACCACACGGATTAATTAGAAATAGTGCTTAACTTTTTTATGGGTGTTTAATTACTTTTTTATTTACTTTTTTTACTTTTTTATAGTCGATTAGTTATAACTGAAGATAATATTAAGGACTGGACATCATCAGCAAACATATAAGAATATTTAATATATAAGGGAATATTTTTTTTTAATTTCGAAATATGCCTTCCAGTAGATGTTGCCCCGTCGACCTGGAGGTAACAGTAGGGACCTAGACATCTTCTACAGGAAGAAATTTTTTTTTTTTTTTACGTAATAGGTCTTTCAGTAGATATTTCCCCGATGACCTGAAGGTAACAGAAGGGACCTAGACATCTTCTACAGGAAGAAAATTTTTTTTTTTTTTACGTAATAGGTCTTTCAGTACATATTTCCCCGATGACCTGGAGGTAACAGTAGGGACCTAGACATCTACAGGAAAAAAATTTTTTTTTTTATTTCGTAATATGCCTTCCAGTAGATGATGCTCCGTCGACTTGGAGGTAACAGTAGGAACCTAGACATCTTCTACAGGAAGAGAAATTTTTTTTTTACGTAATAGGTCTTTTAGTAGATATTTTCCCGATGACCTGGAGGTAACATTATCGACCTGGACATCTACAGGAAGAAAAATTTTTTTTTTTTATTTCGTAATATGCCTTCCAGTAGATGATGCCCCGTCGACTTGGAGGTAACAGTAGGGACCTAGACATCTTCTACAGGAAGAAAAATTTTTTTTTACGTAATAGGTCTTTCAGTAAATGTTGCCCCGTTAACCTGGAGGTAACATTAGGGACCTGGAAATCATCTACAGCAATAAAATTTTTTTTTTTATTTCGTAATATGCCTTCCAGTCGATGATGCTCCGTCGACTTGGAGGTAACAGTAGGAACCTAGATATCTTCTACAGGAATAAAATTTTTTTTTTACGTTATAGGTCTTTCAGTAGATATTTCCCCGATAACCTAGAGGTAACATTGCCGACCTGAACATCTTCTACAGGAAGAAAATTTTTTTTTTTTATTTCTTAATAGGTCTTTCAGTAGATATTGCCCCGATGACCTGGAGGTAACATTAACGACCTGGACATCTTCTACAGAAAGAAATTTTTTTTTTATTTCGTAATATGCCTTCCTGTAGATGTTTCCCCGATGATCGGGAGGTAACATTGGTGACCTGCACATCATCTACAGGAAAAATTTTTTTTTTTGGTTTCGTAATAGGCTTTCCAGTAGATGATGCCCCGACGACCTGGAGGTAACAGTAGGGACCTAGACATTTTCTAGAAGAAGAAAAGTTTTTTTTGATATCGTAATAGGCCTTTCAGTAGATGTTGTCCCGTTAACCTGGAGGTAACATTAGGGACCTGGACATAATCCACAGGAAAAAATTTTTTTTTTTTATTTTTATAATGAACCTTCCAGTAGATGATGCCCCGATGACCTGGAGGTAATATTAGGGACCTGGACATCTACTACACGAAGAAAATTTTTTTTTTTGATATCGTAATAGGTCTTTCAGTGATTCTTGCCCCGTTAACCTGGAGGTAACATTAGGGACCTGGAAATCATCTCCAGAAAGAATTGATTTTTTTTAATTTCGTAATGGACCTTCCAAGATATATAGTAATTATTATAAATTTATGATAATAAACTAAGTTTTGTTAATAAACTAAGAGATATTAAAAACATTACAAGAATGTAGGATGTAAGTAGTAGATCAATTCTCAGAAATTCAGGAAAATTCAGTTCATTAAGTAGATATTAAATGATATTATCCACATCCACATCCATCCACATCCATCCACATTATATTAAAATTTTATACTGTCTACATGACGATTTAAATATAAATTATGTTATATTTTTTTAAATAGTTTATAAAAATTATTTTTTTTTAATTCAATATGATCGCGGCACCCAAAGGAATAATTAGACATAGTGTTTGAATTTTTTATAGGTATTTAATTAATTTTTGAATGGTTTAAAAGTTTAAGTCTGAGCGTACTTTCGTACGTCCGTACAGGCAGACTTTTTATTTTTTAACTCTTCTTATCTCTCTTGAATTTTCGAAAAAATGAATTTTTTTTAATGAAAGTGTTCGCGAAACCACACGGATTAATTAGAATAATGCTTAACTTTTTTATAAAAAAAACCTCGATTATTTCACTCGATTATTTATTTGTTTATCTCGATCAGTTATAAGTGAAGGTAACATGAAGGACTGGACCTCATCAACAGGAAGGGAATATTTTTTTTTTAATTTCGTAATGTTTGTTCCAGTAGATGATGCTGCGATGATCTGGAGGTAACATAAGGGACCTAAACATCTTCTACAAGAAGAAATTTTTTTTTTATTTCGTAATATGCCGTCCAGTAGATAATAATAAAAATAATAATAAATAGTAATAAAATAATATAAATAACATAAATACCATAAATACTATAAATACCATAATACATAATAATGTAAACTACCTAATATATAAATAAAATATAATTATATATGTATGATCAATATTTAACCCATTAAGGCCCAGGTGAACTGATTTTTTATGTTAAGTTTGACTGTTTACTTTATGCCCAAAAATAAGTACTAAAATTATCAAACCACTATTTCCAATGTTTTTCGGTCCGCTCTTTCGAATGCCGTTGAGAAAATTTGAAAAAAATGTCATTTAACCTCACTTTTTCACAAAAATATGAAAAAAAAACCCGATTTTTCATAATTTTTTTTTCTTAACTCTTATTTTCTGACAGGAATGCATTTTTTTATGTGTACGAAACCTATTGGAAAAGTGATCCCGATACTTAAAATATAAAAACATGTCCAGAAAAAAATTTTTTTTCAAGATGGCGTCATCAAAATGGCGGCTAAATGCGTTATTTTTTTCTTGATTTACGAAATTCAATATTTATGGTTTTTATTTTACTTTTTTAAGGATGTCATATTATTTATAACTGTTTTTGAGATCGCTGATCATGATCCTTACTTCAGAATTAAAAAAATGCAAGATGGCGGATCAAAAACTTCTATTATATTTGGCAGAATTGATGGTTTCTTTTGCATTTGACTCGGGAGTGTTGGGTATCCCGTTTTTGAGGGCACTGATAACGATGCTAACCTCGGAATTACGAAATGCAAGATGGTGGCATCAAAATGGCGACTGAAATAGTTTTTTTTCCTTGATTTACGAGTTTCGATTTTTACGTTTTTTATTTTAGGTTTTGAAGGATGTAATATCATTTATAACTGTTTTTGAGGTTGCTAATTATGATTCTTACTTCAGAATAATAAAATACAAGATGGCGGATAATTTTTTTTCAATTAACTTAGGAATTTTAGTTATCCAGTTTTTTGCGATCCGAGCGATTGATGATCATTTCTAGCCAAATTTATTATTTCGAAGGTTTCCTGACAAATGATAGATTTTCATTTCTTGTTCAACTGGCATGCGAACATTATTTGTATGTTGTAATAAATATAAAAATTGAATATTATATTTGTTCGTTTCTTCGTATAATTTTAGAGTATAACATATTTTATTAGTTTTTCGTTCAAAGCTTGAATTTGGCTGTATCTATAGAAAAATTTTTTCAGTTTGTGTAAACAAACTGTAATTTGACAAACATATCAAATTCAAAATGCCTCGAAAGAAGCGTGCTTCTACATCAAAAAAGCAAAGTATTCCGAAAAAATTATCGAAAACCAGTGATCAGCAATCCTATTCTTCAGACGAGTTTGAAGAACGGGATAATTACTGTAATGTAAATATTTTACCTAATCCGCATGATTCGGGCCAATCTGATTCTAGTGACGCGGAAGAAAATGAACTGCATCAATCAAATGACGAATCGTCCGGAAATGAGGAAATAAATTTCCAACCTCAGCAATCCTACCAAAAAGTGAGTGAAAATTATAATTGCTTGCAAAAAAAATTAGAAGAAAAACATGAGTACGTATGGTTGAATGGAGAGAAATATTTGAATAGACAAGACATTTCGTATCAAAATGAAATACTTTTGAAGCCAGCACATGTACAAATGATTTTACGAAGCTCACCAATAGAGTTGTTTGAATTTTTCTTTTCTTCAGAACTAAAAAAATACATTATTCTATCAACATCTAGTAATGGTTACATACTATCAATGGACGATTTGGATGCATTTCTCGGTATTTTGCTATTTTCATCTTATAATAAGAGGCTTTCTCAACGCGATTATTGGTCTAATGATAAATTTTTGCAAGCACTACCAGTCAAAGATGTTATGACTCGTAATAAATTCACAGAAATAAAAAGTAAATTGAAGATGCATAAACCTACTGATCAAAATAATAATGATAGAGCTTGGAGAGTTAGACAAATATTGAATATTTTTCGTAAAAATTTAGTTAGATTTGGTATTTTTGGCACTGCTCTTTCAGTTGATGAGATGATGCTGAAATTTTTCGGGCGCAGCGTGCTAAAACAATTTATAAGAGGTAAACCAATTAGATTTGGCATAAAGATGTGGGCATTGTGTTTATCCAATGGTTATTTGCTTGACTGCGATATATATTGTGGAAAAAAGAAGGATAATGATGAGCAATTGAGTAAATGCGCGATGGGAAGTAGGGTAGTTATTCAAATGCTCCGAAAAGTTTTTGAAACCGTCAGTGCCCGAAATATCCAAAAATATCACGTCTACTTTGACAACTTATTCACCAGTCCAGATTTACTTATTCATTTACAAAAACTAGGCTTGAAAGCAACTGGAACAGTACGAGAGAATCGAGTCCCTGTAAAACACTCAATAACGAACAAATCTACTAAAGGAACTTATGAGGTAATGCACGATAAAAATAGTAACTTACATTTTATAACCGTCAAAGACTCAAAACCCGTTTCAATTCTTTCAACTGCTGCTAGTGTAACACCTCTTTGCAAAGTGAAGCGACATATGGACAAAAAGAAAGAGAAAGAAGATTTGCACTTTCCTAATGCGTTCTCTCTGTACAACAAATTTATGGGTGGAGTCGATCTGCACGATCAACGGTGCAATTCTATTTCCCCGACTATTCGTTCAAAGAAATGGACATGGGTCATTCTTTTACGGTTACTTCAAACATCTGTTACAAATGCCACAATTTTATACAATACTGCTGCTCAAAATGAAAATAGAAAATCTACAAAAGACTTTGCAATTGAAATTTCTAAATGCTATTTGACAAAAAAAGACGTGGCAAACTTGCAATTACATACCACACAAAAACAAAAATTGCTCAAACCTTGTTCCGAGAAAAGTTGCAATGTAAGAACAAGAAAAATTTGTGAACAATGTCAGTTATACTATTGTGATATTTGTTATAAAACTATTCATCAACTAACATAATTTCACACAAACTGTAATTTTTTTTACTGAAATGATAAATATGAAAAGAAAAATAAAAGAAGTTAATAAAGAAAAAAATAAAACCTTATAAAAAACGCAAAATAGAAAAAAATAGAAAAAAATAAAAAGAATAAAAAAAAAGAACAAAAAAAGATTCTCCTTGTTTGTCTACCTCCACGTGGTAAGAATCGGGCAACGTTTGATGATAAACGGCAAAAAGGCAACAAATTTTAAATCTTTACAATGAAAAAAATCTATGCAATTTGAAGAAAAACAATGAATTCAGCTAGATCATTCATCGCGCATTTTGTAATTCTGACAGCAGCATCGTGATCAGCGACCTCGACAACCTTTAAACATGTAGGTTATGGTTGATTTCATTAGAAACAATAAATTTGACTGCAAATGGTTGCCACATTCATTCCGCCATCTTATATTTTGTAATACTGAAGTAAGAAAGATTATCAGCGACCTCAAAAATAGTTATAAATGATATTACGTCCTTGAAAATAATCACACATGAAGAAAAAAATAACTCTTTCAGACGCCATTTTGATGCCACCATCTTGCATTTCGTAATTCCGAGGTCAGCATCGTTATCGGTGCCCTCAAAGACGGGATAACCAACACTCCCGAGTCAAATGCAAAAGAAACCAACAATTCTGCCAAATATAATAGAAGTTTTTTATCCGCCATCTTGCATTTTTTGAATTCTAAAGTATGGATCATGATCAGCGATCTCAAAAACAGTTATAAATAATATGACATCCTTGAAAAAGTAAAATAAAAACTATAAATATCGAATTTCGTAAATCAAGAAAAAAATAACGCGTTTAGCCGCCATTTTGATGACGTCATCTTGAAAAAAAATTTTTTTCTGGACATGTTTTTATATCTTAAGTATCGGGATCACTTTTCCAATAGGTTTCGTACACATAAAAAAATGCAGAAAATAAGAGTTAAGAAAAAAAAATTATGAAAAATCGGGTTTTTTTTCATATTTTTGTGAAAAAGTGAGGTTAAATGACATTTTTTTCAAATTTTCTCAACGGCATTCGAAAGAGCGGACCGAAAAACGTCGGAAATCGTGGTTTGCGAATTTTAGTACTTATTTTTGGACATAAAGTAAACAGTCAAACTTAACATAAAAAATCAGTTCACCTGGGCCTTAATGGGTTAATTATTTGGTTGAGTTTTTATATAAATTAGTTATATATATAGACAAAAATTATTAAAATATTTATACTATATTTATTTATTTTATAAAATTTATAAAATAAAGTTTTACAATATTTAATATGTATTGTTATAATCAATCTTACGTAAATAGCAAATTTTAATATCAAAATAACAAAAGTTCTTACATCATATATAGTGAAATGTATATACTACATATATTAAAATTTGTATAATAAGTATTGTAGAAATATTTTATATACGCGTATACGTTCATTTCTTTTTCAGTATTCAATTGTTTTGAGACGACTTTTTAATTTAAGGCTATTCTAATTACTCCATTCGTCCAATAGGTGGCGTGTATAAAATTTTCTATTTTTCCAGTTCTTCTCGCAAATGCTCAAAAATGTGTCAACTATTATATAAGAAACAACAAGATATTTAATTATTAGGCGAAAATGTATCTTCCGTTCAGCGTATTGCAATGATAGCGATTGAAATAATATTTAAGTTTGTGACTAATAAGTGTCATGAATAAATATATGCGAGTGAATAAAAATTGCGATCAACTGCGTAAGAATAGTATATAATTAAATCTCCAAATATTAAATGTTTCTGTAGTACTTAATTGACAAAAGGAATTCCCCCAATATATACATTCTATTTCGAATTAATTAAAAACAAAATATAATTCATTTTTACTTCCTTAAATTTGCATTTAATAATACCAGATTGAATAATAAAATTTGCTGACTTATATAATAAAAATTACTATATTGAATATCAAAAATTACGATATTGGATATTAAAAGATATTATATCTAAATTTTACTATATAATATAGCAAAAATTATTATATTGCTGAGATGTCACACTTTTTCTATACAATATAGTAATTTTTAATATAGATTATTTTAATATTTAATATAAAATTTTTCTCAGTGTATAAAAAGTGCTATTACCAAATTACCAATAACACACAAATTAATAAGTACTGCTAAATAAATAAAACAATTATTTGCAAAGGATGTATACATATCACATGACAATAAAAAATCAATAATAATTCCTTTATGAAAAGTGCTATTGCAATAATAATTAAACTCTATTTCATACAAAAATAATTATTTTTATAGATAATAATTCATCGTATAATAATAATAAATTCATTAATTATTGTACACATGATAATAAATCTATATGGATACAATTTAATAAATAAAAATTGAATGTAGTTAAATAATAAAATATTTTTTAGTTTAATTTAATATTATCTATTATCTATTATATAATGATTTTTCAGCGAGCGAGCGTGAGCGAGTGAGGATTTTAGCTAGTTCATATAAAGTTTTTATAAAGTTTTTTTACAATTACTGACAAATAAAATATAATTTATACTAAGCTTAGCTGAACTCAATATTAACGTGATAGCAAGTTCAGGTTTATAAAGTCATATAATGTTGATATCAACATACCCAAAGAAAAATTTTAAAAATCTTCTTTAACTGACATCAGTAAGAATACATTGGTTAGAAAAATGGTGAAAATAGATACTTTGTGGTTTTTTAAATTTCTTCTTTCAAGTTATGTCTTCAAAACTAAGGAAATGGACAACACTTTTCAGTGACGGATTCGAATTTTTTGGAATATATATGTCCGTTTTTCTAACCGATGTATTCTTACTGATGTCAGTTAAAGCAGATTTTTTAAATTTTTCTTTGGGTATGTTGATATCAACATTATATGACTTAAAACCTAAATTATAAACCTAAACTTGCTATCACGTTAATATTGAGTTCAGCTAAACTTAGTATAAACTATATTTATTCTCTTTGCTCATCACCCTGTATACCCATTAAACGGGTTTTTATAGGGACACCCCTACCACCTATGTGTGGGGGTGAAAACATTCCAATTTTTCCCATCCCGGTCCCCACCGTCTCGCATTCGCCCGGGGTTATGCCCGTGAGGAAGGGAAAACCTCGTAGGAAAACCTTCCCCGAGACGGCCGGTGAATTGAAACATTCTGTTTAGATGTTCAGCTCACCTTGCGTAGGCCCAAACACCGAAACCGAATGTTCCACACCATCCGCTCACGTTGTGAAGTGTCGAAAAACACCTAACCGATCCCGAAAGCCGCACAAGAATGGTGTCACCCATCCAAGTGCCAACCGCACTCAGTGCTGCTTAACTTTCGTGATCGGCCGAGGTGCGTCCCCGCCACTCCGCCACCGTGTCGGTAGTATAAACTATATTTTATTTGTCAGTAATTGTAAAAAAACTTTATAAAAACTTTATATGAATTTCAGTTGAACATTTGATATACTTTCACCAAACTTGAACAGTCAATTGCACAAGTTCGGCTCAGTCTCGTTGGCGAACCCCATATCAAGTTTAGCCAAACCTAAAGTTTATATAAAGTTCATATAAACTTTATTTTTTTTTCGCGGGTATTTATTATTTGTATTATCAATATATTGCCAATATGTTGCCAATATATTGCAAATATGTTGCCAAAGTATTGCCAATATGTTGCCAATATATTGCCAATATGTTGCCAAAGTATTGTCAATTTATTGCCAATATGTTGCCAATATGTTGCCAACATATTGCCAAAGTATTATCAATATATCGCCAATATGTTTCGTGTCTTCCAAATTGTCAATACTACCGACGAATCGATGATCTTTTATTACCTCAAGTGGATGAAAACGTGAATGAACGTCTGTCTTTGATCATCCGAATAATTACTAAGATGCGTGACATAAATCCACGATTTCTCATAATACCGATTTTTAGTAAAGATATGATCCAATTAATTTTAATGATATCGAATTGTTCAGCATATACTAATATATTATAAAAAATCAGTTTACAAATATTTGGTAAACGTAAACATATTATAGATATACTATAGCTAGATGATTCCCAGACTATTATAAAACTTCATCGAGGGTTCAGCTAGATTTTATTTTACACGGACTCGGAATTAACTTACTAGCAATATTATTGCTAATATATTACCAATATATTGCGAATTTATGGTAGTTATTCATTGGCATTTTGTATATTGAACACTCAATTCAATTCAACAGCCAGACTATATTGCAATTATTATCCTAAACATTTGGAACGAGTTTTTCCAAATATTTATTAAGTAAGTCTGAAACACATTGAATTGTAATTTTAACGAAGTCACTTTTTTCGAGCACGTTTGCTCTTGCAGTGTGGACGTCGGAGAGCGTCCGCGGCGGGCTTACTCCGCGAGTACAAAATTTGATGAGCGCGAACGTCGGAGAACGCCCGCGGCGGGCTTACTCCGCGAACACAAAATTTGATGTGCGCGAACATTGGAGAGCGCTCGCGGTAGCATTATATTTTTTAAACGGAGAATTGAGGCTTGAGCTAAATTTCGTTTTACATGGACTAGGAATTATTTACCTAGCAATATTATTGCCAATAAACTTGCAAAATTAATTAATATATTTCCAATATGTAGCGATATATCTTTATGGTACACGTATTTATTGGCTATATTGTACACAAAACTTAATTCAAATCAAAATTTTATTGTCTTAAAATCCGTCATAAAGGTTTCAATAAATTAATGTAAATACGATGAGATTAAAAACTGTAATAATCTCATATTTATAACGCACGCGTATCATAGATTTAGTAAGTAAATTAATAATAGTAGTAATGAATTTATTAGTCTGCGGTCTAATTCAAACTTAAATAAAAATCATTTCCTTGATTGTACATTTTATTCATACAATCAATCTCGTAAAATATATTTTGCGATTCATTCGCTTTCGCGATCTTCGCTTCTGCTATACGCATTAGCTATGTTCAGGCGCCTCGGCCGCTTCGCTCGTTGACCTGTTGCATTAGACTCGCGCGGCAACGCCGCTCACCTTTCTTCCCTAATCCGGCCTCTGATTGGCCCATTTCAAAAATTAATTAGGCCTCGCCTAATTAATATTTTTTAAAAATTCCGACGGGGTTATACTCGAATTAATTTTCTGAATCGGAATATATATATATATATATATATATATATATGTTACCTATGTTTCTGGATCACCCTGTATATATATATATATATATATATATATATACTTATATATATATCTATATATTTGGGTACTTAAGATATATTCTTTTCGGCTATCTATACGCTTGTATTATTCGTAAAGGCAAACCTGATATTTTATGTTATTTCGGTTGTTGAACCAACCGTTTTCTCTGAAAACAATTATTATTTGATACTACAATTTATTTATAATAATTATTCGTTTCATTGCATTTTATTTGCAATATTCGCGGTTTGAATTGCAATTTATTAACTATAATTCATGTTTTAAACGACAACAATTTTTAATTTAATCTGCATTTATTTATAATAATTCTTATTTCGATTATTAATTATTAATGTTTATAATAAAATAACCTTGTGTATATTTTATTCTATAATGTGTTAACGTGTTCGCCGCACACTTGTTTATTTAATCAAAATTAAAATCGTTATTTGACTTAAATAAATTTATGCAATTGTTAATAAAATAATGTGATTTTATGTGTTTTTGCCCATTAAAAAGCTGTAAGAATTTAGTTACATGTCTTCATTTAAAGGAAAACAGCATATTATATTTAAATAAATAATGCATGATTAATACGAAATAAAACATATATTATTTTATTTATCCCACATTATATCCTGCATCTCTACTCTCAAAATAACTTCGCTCGCTACTTCCGGAGACGTAAGACTAGTCCTAGTCAAACAAGAGCGAAAGGAACGCGAATGGTTTATTAACCATTTGCCTTCTTGTAACATTTTTTATGGTAATTGGTACAAGTCTGGACGTGACAATCTATTACCAAATTCCAAAAATTCTATTTACATCCCGAAATCGTTAATCAGCAATCGATAGAAAACTGCAAACCGTATAAATTATTTTATTATTGAAGTCGGTTTCTAGAAAGTTTCCTGATATTTTTCACCAAACTGTGTGTATAGCATTGTGTTTATCTACTATTGCCAGGGAAAAAAACGATGCCTTCTATCACACCTAGTGCCCGTAACTATAATAACACATATTTGTCTATTTTTTCCAATGTCTGGGACTGTCTGCTTAATGCGGCCCCAGCTAAGCGAGCTTTACGCAGTCAGCCCTAGTTGACGGTAAGATCAGAAACAAACCTACCCGTACAACTCTAGAAATAAGGTTATGCGCCGTTTCGAATCCCTGAAAACGGAGGTTCAAGACAATACTTAACGTGGGAGATGGTGAAAAATTGTACATGCAGCGCATCATGCACTGTATCTACTAAAACATAAAATTAAATTATTTAGCGCTATCTACTGTTTGCAGAATTATTGCAAATAATTGACTAATTTTATTAATATTGTGACATTGCAATCGCAACTACAAGTCACAGCTTAATTATTACTGGAACTTACTACGCGGAGTAATTATAACATTTAACCCTAGGAGATATCCGGAACCTTCGAAGCGCATCTTAGCACCCACACACACACTTTATCCCACATGACAGTTGTCGAATCCTACCCTTAACCTTTTAAGCACGGGACTAGTCGATATATCGACCACTTTGGTATCATATTATTTTGGAATTGTTTCGGGGGTAATATTATATGCTCAATACAGGAAACATAGTTTAAAATTGTGTCCATAGTACATACTCTGATGTTAGGGAGCACTATTCCATCCACAATCAGATTTTCCACCTTATGTGTACTTATATAGGCTCCGTTTATTCATTCTTACGATACCGAAATTTAAGTTTATCATTATTTTGATTCCATAATATTGTCTTGTGTTGATGATGGAAATAAAAAGTAAACCTCTTCTGCTTTCTTTATTTTATTAAGTTGGTGTAATTTACAAGATGTATGCTCGTTGGTAGCGAATGAGCGAATGAATCCTTTTTTACGTACCGCTCATTTCATTTCGCCCTTTTTTTTCGCCGCTTACAATTTGTTTTTTATTCGGCGGCCGCAAATTTTGTTAACGACGCAGAAATTGCTATCGTTGCCATCGCAATTAAATAACAACATATTGATTTTCCTTTTCTTTTTTTTTTTAAATATGTTCGCGAATATTCGAAGATATACCTCCTCCCCCCTCTCGACCCCAAAATGGCTCCAAAAAATCTTACTTTTCGAGCACTCCTATCCACATTTCTGCTGGGAGTCGCCCCCCGCGCGGGATCAGACAACCTCAGGTTATTTTTTCCTTTTTTGACCCTAGCTGAGGGCACATTGCCGTGAAAACACGATGAGAGGCTCGGGAGGCATATCCACGCGCACTTTAATATTACATAATTATTAAATATATATATATATATATATATATATATATATATATATATGGGTGGTTCTCTGTGACATCGAAGATGAAAAAAATAAATATTGCTATAACTGTGGGAATATGTTTTAGAGGTATCCAGTAGTTCTCTTGAATTTTTTCAGATTTTTTCTGGGCCATTATTTTAAGTTACAGAGAGTCAAAGTTGACATTTTAGCACTTTTCTGCATTATATGCCCATTTTCATGAATTTTTAGCTCCCAGGGGATGCATTTTTCACTAAAAACATAAATATGACTTTTTTTGTAAAATTTTCCGAACTTTTCATTAAAAATACCTTTAAAGACATAAATGTATGCTGTCACACTCTTGTAAGCCATTTAAACCTTAAATAGTGAAAATCAGCAATTCTGCTCCGGACTCTGGTAACCTAATACTGTCTAAAAGATGTCTTTTTATAGTCAGAAACTGCCTAGAAATTTCCAGAGTGGGTCTAAATCATTAAGATCACTTATGGTCAAAATATCCGGGAAAAGTGCCCGAAATATTAATAGAAATGTATATTTGTTGCCTTATAACGATGAATCTATTAGCATGATCATTGCAAAAAAATTTGTGCACTTACCTTGGAGTGGTAGAAAAGTATCTTCACTTGTTTCAGTATCCATCTAATCCCCTGTAAGCGGCTAAAAATACAAATATTATTATATAATTATGAAAAATTAATTTTTAAACATTTATAATGCTGAATTTTTAGTTTTACATCCCTTACAAGAATTATAATACTAATCTGAAGGATTACTATAAAAGTATCAACATTATTATTATTATTATTCAGTAATACATTGTTTAGATTTCACAAACTTGTCACTATCACGTTATCATATTATTCATTATAATTATATATCCGATTTATTTATATATCTTTTGTATTAAATACGTATATTCAGTTATTGTAATAATGATCTTTATATATTTATAGTAATCCTTCAGATTAGTATTATAATTCTTGTAAGGGATGTAAAACCAAAAATTCAGCATTATAAATGTTTAAAAATTAATTTTTCATAATTATATAATAATATTTATATTTTTAGCAGCTTACAGGGGATCAGATGGATACTGAAACAAGTGGGAATACTTTTCTACCACTCTAAGGTGAGTGCACAAATTTTTTTGCAATGATCATGCTAATAGATTCATCGTTATAAGGTAACAAATATACATTTCTATTAATATTTCGGGCACTTTTCCCGGATATTTTGACCATAAGTGATCTTAATGATTTAGACCCACTCTGGAAATTTTTAGGCAGTTTCTGACTATAAAAATACATCTTTTAGACAGTATTAGGTTACCAGAGTCCGGAGCAGAATTGCTGATTTTCACTATTTAAGGTTTAAATGGCTTACAAGAGTGTGACAGCATACCTTTATGTCTTTAAAAGTATTTTTAGTGAAAAGTTCGGAAAATTTTACAAAAAAAGTCATACTTATGTTTTTAGTGAAAAATGCATCCCCTGGGAGCTAAAAATTAATGAAAATGGGCACATAATGCAAAAAAAAGCTAAAATGTCAACTTTGACTCTCTGTAACTTAAAATAATGGCCCAGAAAAAATCTGAAAAAATTCAGGAGAACTACTGGATACCTCTAAAACATATTCCCACAGTTATAGCAATATTTATTTTTTTCATCTGCGATGTCACAGAGAACCACCCATATACGCGATCCGTCTAATAATGCAGCTGGTATGCGTTTTAAACCTTCATTGAAGCCTAACGAGTCGGTGATAGTATTCCATCTTAACCTAAAACTCGTTCGTTCCCTCCATCGCATAAGGACGTGCCTTTTCCGTTTGTTTTTAATAATTTGTCGGTAACTGTGTGCAGCGCACGTTTACTATTACTCGCCCAACCGTGCATAGTAAAATTTGCTTGTGAATTGATATGTATTACGTCTTGAATAAGATCGAATGCTTCGATTGCATTAGGCGCACTAGCTAAGTAATCATCGACATAAAAATTGTTTATAATGCTTCTGGACGCGGAAGGTTTTTCGTTCGCAAACTTGCGTGCGTTTGTATTTTTTACGTACAATGCACTGCACGGAGATGAATTTGAACCAAAAACTAAACACGTCATCTCATAAGTATCCGGGTATTTGTTTCGGTTTGAACCCCGCCAAAGAAACCTTTGCGCGCCTCGGTCTTCTTTACGTATTTGTATTCGCAGATACATGTCCTTTATATCGGCTTTAAACCCTACCGCGTATTGACGAAATCGTAATAAAACTCCCGGTAATGGTCGTAACAAATCTAAGCCTGAGTCTAATTGATCATTAAGACTTATGCCGTGAGTCTTTGCTGCAGCATCAAAAACAAGTCTTATTTTTCCCGGTTTATTTGGATTTTGAACACCAAAGTGCGGAAGATACCATATTCGCGAATACTCCTCGTCATTGATCTTTTTAGCGTAATTATTTTCAATAAGGCGATTCATTTCATCGTAGTATAATTTGGCGTAAGTACTATCTTTATCTAGTTTATTTTCTAAAGAAAATAATCTTTTAATCGCGGTTGCACGACTATCAACTTGTGGTACTTTTTTCTCCTTCCAAATTAAACCGGTTTCCCACATGTTGCCTACGTATTTATTTGTGTTTTCCAAAATATTCATAATTTTTTTATTTCTTGCGCTAGTTCGGTCTTTTTCGCGTTCGCCAAAATTGTCTAGTTCAAAATATTTTTTTATTAAATTGTCGAGACTTTCAGTTTCGATTTCTGACAATTCAGATAAATTTATACTACGGTCATTTTTAGATACCGTAATTATGTTAGTGCTGGTATTATTATTATAATTATTTTGTTTAATTTTTGTAACGCCTTGCGCGACCCAACCTAAGAGAGTATGTGAAATCGCGAGAGAAGTGTTCTGAACTTCACGCGTTTCGGAAGTCGCCAGTAGACGCCAGTTATCTTGTCCGATCAAGATGTTAGGTTGTGCATTAGTATAAGGTTGTATAAAAACGCTCTGTGTTTTGGCATTAGCAATAAAATAGCAACAAATTGTGGAATAGTTTCTGTAAGGGCCTTATGTTGTTACTGTTCCAGCTTAATAGACAGCTCAGGTGGTGGTTAGAGGAATCCCTGTGATTTAGGAGGTCCGGAGCACTTTGGTGGTCGGTGTATCTGTGTGGTACTATCTCAACACATGCATGTGGAAGGAGGGAAATAAAATACTTCTTATGGACCAAACAGCTGTGGAAAGATACTCCAACAAAAAAAACACAACTTTAGTACGAAATATGTGATAAAATAATAAATACATCCCATGTGAGCAGAACGAAGGTTGTTACCCCTTTGGGAAATCTCTCCCTGAATGATCATGCTGACTCCAAGGATTTTGGGGGAAGTCGAATGCAGATGAACGCCATTGAAACCAATTAAAAAAATATTGGAAGTGGATCACTTGGCCTCCACTGTGTTAACAGCACCAAATGAAGATCACGTGGAAAAGTGGAATAAGGAAATTCACTCTCTCGAATAGCAAATTAGCAATCTGGTTGAGTACATGACACTAAGAATAAATGTCCACAAATACATTAAAAAGCAAGATAGCGCTCTTAAGGTCACGTTCAATCGACTGAAGAAGCTGGATGAAGGATTCTTGGTGTTGACCACTATATCTAAGAAGTCAGTAGAGCAACAAAATTCTCCGCTATTTGCGAAGATCACCATTGCTCGTATATCGCAGGCCCAAGGCGAGAGAGATGACAATTCGAAAAAAGAACTTTTCAACTCTCCATCCTGATGACCATAAGGTTAAGAAGGTCAAAGAGAGAAAGGAGAAGCTATTGCAAGTTCACCGACAGGCCAGGAGATGGATATGGACCCACAACTACCGGGTCAAAGAACAGAAGATCGACCCACCCTTGCAGGAAGTAGAGACCAAAAAGAAGAAAAAAAACAGAACAAGGAAGGAACAAAATAAGACGACATGAGGGAACGGACCAGACGTGTACGTCCCAGCGCTTTGGTTATCAGACTTTTGGAGGGAAAGTCATATGCTAATATCCTTACCAAGGTGAAGAAGGATAACTCACTTGAGGGAGTGGTTCGGCAGTTTCGCGAATACGCAAGACACTGTCGGGAGAGGTTCTCCTTATCCTCAAAAAGGATAGCCAGGAAAAAATCACAGAATAGCAGGAGAAGATAAACAAGACACTTGGAAAAGCTGCCATCATCAACACTTAGTTGCAGCAGACGATGTTGGAAATAACACGATTGGATGGTACCACCACCAGGGACAAAATTTTTGAGGCGATGAAACGAGAACTGAGAGAAGATCACTCTTGGGAGCATTCTCTGTGCTCGACCTCGCACTGCTAAACGATGAAGACAAGCCGACATTTGACAGAAAAGAAGCCAGTTCCATGATCAACCAAAACAATCTTGCCAAAGGTAATACCAACTGGAGTGTGACTAACATTTGCATACTGAGCGATCATTGCGCGATAACCTGGCGAGTCCAACGGCAACAAAGTTACAAAATTCAACAATCAAGGAAGAAGAATTTCAACGGCTAGAAAATGAGTGCCTTCGATGCGGATGCTTTCCGCATATGCATGAATAATTGCACTGCTGAAGGTACAACTGCGGAGGAGAAAGTTGAAAACGCGATGGCTAAGGTAGCAAATGTTTGCGATGCTTCCATCCCAAGAAAGGGACAAGGTAAAAAGGTGACCTCGATACTCACATCGGAATAGCCATATAAGGCGAAGCCCTGAAGATTAAACAGAGCCGACGGAAGATCGCAGCAGTAAACAGGCTCAATGCCCTCCTAAGGGTATGCATAAACGCATAAGATGATACCGTGTGTATTATTGCGGGACTGATGCTTATCGAGATCCTGGCAGTGGAGAGAAAAATACTCTATGAATAACGGAATAACATCCCAACAGAACAAGAGGAGCTGAAGAACATCGTGAGGCAAGACAGTCTCAAACGCTGACAAGATAAGTGCGCTACATTGGAGAAAGGAGCGTGGAATTGTCGTCGTATTACCCAGATAAATAGTTGGGTGAATCGCAAAAACGCGGAAGCAAACTACTACCTGACTCAGATGCTCACGAACCACGGATGCTTGAGGGCCTATCTTCATAGATTGAAGCAAGATAACTCATCAGACTTCTCGGCCGAAGATTCAAGGAACTGAAAAATTCTGTTAAGAACGGAAAGGGATAGATGTTCTCATTTTTAATAATTTGACAGAGCTAGAAAGAGTAGCTGAAGCAAATATTAAAATTATTAAGGGTACGAAAAATGACGAACAAAATCTGCATCACGAAACGTTGTGCACTTAAATAAATAAAATGGATTTATTTATTATTGACACTTAACAATGGACTATTTACTAACTCAACAATGGAGGGTCAAAATTACCAATTAAATTCTGAGCATTTTGTAAATACAGTTCTTGGCATGCTCGTACCCTCCATACAATTTGAAAATATTGTATCTAATGTACATTTTTGCGTGGTCAAATCAGAGACGATCCGAGAGGTGTCGTGAAAAGGTTGGTTGAACTTTTCGATGGTGATTCCTATGGGGGAATTTTCGGAGCAAAAAGTAGGTGAATAGCGTTTTGCACTTCGGATCTTGACAGCTAACTGCTTTTATAGGTCGCTGCCCTTCCCCGTTCTTCTATATATATCCATGAGTATCTGGATAAAAATAAGTACCAAAAATACAAGGAACTGAAAATTTCTGCTAAAAATCTGAGATTTAAATATGTCTGGCATACATTTGGCAATTTTACGTTAAAGTACGGGAAAGGACAGCTGCCCTCATTTTTAATAATTTGACAGAGCTGGAGAGATAGTTGAGGCAAATCTGGACATTATTGACGGTACGAAAAATGACGAACAAAATCTGTATCACCAAATGCCAGAGAAGGATGATGACACGGCTGATATACTAGTAGGTAAAAGTGAAAAAGAGAAGAAAAAGATTACTAAAACGAAAAATAACACTAAAAACCAAATTAAGAGCAATAATAATAAAAGTAATGAAAAAAATAAAAATAAAAGCCAGTTTTCTCACGCAAATAAGTCCGACACCGTCCTAGCCCATTTCTTACAAGCGAATAATATTGTACTGACCAAAGAAAACTAACTACATGGGAGTGCTATCGAGGGTCAAGGGGTACTAATGTTGGGAAATTGCGTGCGGGCTGTCTCAACGTGGGCTCTCTCAGGACTCATATTGATCAAGTTCGTCAGGTTTTTTCTGATTTTCCCTCGAATGATCTCTTTGGAGTAGCAGAGTCTAGGCTTGACTCGAGGATTAAGAATACCGTCATTCAGGTAAAAGACTATATTGTAATTAGGCAAGACTGAAATTCCATTGGTGGTGAAGTTGCGTTATACGTAAAATCTGACCTTAAATGTCAAATGTTATCGGCGTCTAAAACCAATCTACCTTTTAAACCAGGCATACCTGAATATATTTTTTGTAGTATTCAAGAGCGTGATTCGTTACCTGTATTTGTTGTCGTTATTTAACGGCCACCAAAGATTGCATTTCTGAGTGAATCAGATTTTTTTAATAATCCCCGCAAGTTTAGTTTTGATTACAGTCAAAAATGTATCATGGGTGATCTGAATGCATATATTCTTTAGAAGTGATAATGCTAGGTTCTGTTGCAATTTAACTGTAGAACTGCCTTTGTAAGTTGGCTGCGTGGACTCACGCATTTCACCTCCACCTCGAGTACTTGGTTGGATGTCATTTTTGTAGATGATAATGATTCGATAGCTGATCTTAGTAACATCCCTGCGCCCTTTCACAATGGTCATAATATTATTTCTGTTACTATACTTTATAATAATTTTTTACTTGTCAGCACTATTACAAATACTATTACTTACCGCAATTTTAAAAATATTCCTGTCAATGATCTTCAATGTTTGCTTTCCCAGTGTGATTGGTCGCATTTTCATGTTACTGAGATTGACATTGAGCGTGCGCTGGGATGACTCTGTGATAATATATAAGAGGTCGTGGACTTACTTGCTCCTTGTAAAACCATCTAATCGAAAAGGTTTAGGCCGCCTTAGGATGATGAAGGATGATGAAAACCGCTATGAAATAATTCAACAGTCTACTAAGGAAGGTTTCTCCTTTAAAGAAATCAATATAAATGATGTTATTTTGGCGATCTCGCATTTTATTGGTAATTACCTTGTTAAAATATTTAACTTTTCACTTTTTACATGCATTTTCCCTAACCTCTGGTAGAAGGCTCATATTATACCCTTGAAAAACTGCAAAATACCATCATCGCCTTCTGATTTCAAACCAATTGTACTCTTATGTTTCCTTTCAAAAGTTTCAAAGAAAATTACCTTAAACTAACTGCAGGAGTTTCTTCAGTTATCGTCGCTAATAAACCTAATGCAAACTGGTTTTAGACCATCTGAAACTGCTTTACTTAAGTTGTCAGAAGACATACGTAAGGGGATCGATAGAAAACTTGTTACAATACTCTTGTTGTTCGACTTTAGCAAGGCGTTTGACACAATATCTCCTTCTCGTTTACTTGACCGTTTAAGGCAAATGGAGTTCTCTAGTCTGCCTTGTTGTGGCTTAACTTTTATTTTTCGTGTCGCATGCAGGCTGTTGTTTAGTCTGGTGACTACTCTTCCTGGATTACAACAAACCTGGGAGTGCCACAAGTGTCAGCTCCAGCTATTTTGTTTGATTGTTGTAAATTTTGTTCGGACTTCTACAACCATGATAGTCGTGGCATTGACTTGGGTGATGGCGTGTACATCTCGTTTGTGGAGAGGGTCTTGAGTCTTGGAGTAGTTTCGGATTCGCAGCTATCTTGGAAGCTGCATGTGGATAAATCACAAAAAAGTTAATAAAGAATTATACAGTCCGCGATTTTTTAGCAAATACGCTACTCAGGCTCTTAGAAAGCGATATTGTTGTTTCCCCAAACAGACTATTCTTCATTAGTCATGCTGGACGCTTCGCAGGAGATTCGAAACCGACTACAGATTTTACAAAATACTTGTGTGCGTTTCGTTTGCGGTTTTAGGAGGGATGATCACGTAACGCCCCACAAATACTCTCTGGACTGGCTGCGCACAGATTCTAGGAGACAGTATTTTATGGCGGTGCTCGTATATAATTGTGCATATGCAAGATCCAGCGTATCTAGATAGTCTCTTCTCTAGATGTGCTTCCAGGGGTTCTATAAGAGGGGTCACAAGAAAACTCGTACTTCCCTTTACGCGTACCGAGACTGGTAAACGCTCCCTCCAGGTACAGGGTGCGCATCTATGGGAGTCCTTACCGTCAGAAATTTGTGGCCTGGACTCACTAAAGGGTTTCAAGGCCGCGGCTAGGAGACACCTCTCTGTACTGGAATAGGTTCAACCTTAAAGTATTATCTATTCATTTATATACTCAAATTGTTTTTATTTATTTATTTACTTATTTTGTTATTCTATGTTGTACCGTCTCATATACACTTGAATAAAAGTATTTAAGGGATACTAGATGACGATAGATTGTGATGACAAATTAATGCTTTATGTATCGTATAATTTTAAATTGTATTTTAGTATTGAGGCTGATAAATGTATTGGCGGTTGTTTTATTTGTATTAAATTTTATCTGCTCACTTACAGTGATATTCGTCGTATTTGTATTTATTCTGCGACTGTGATACTTTATATCTGTGATATCACTGTGCAATATTGTATATATACAAACCATTATATAGTATTTATTTTATTTTAGAATTGTGAATTTTTGTACAGTACAAATAAACTTTTATCTATCTACCTATCTATCTGTTTCTCTTGAGCAGCATACCCATTTAATCTCTCTGATACCCTTTCGGACATCTTTACTCTCCATGCTCATGTTGCGGTCACTGGTGATGAGATGCCATTATGAGATGCCATGATGAGATCAAGTCTAACAGCTTTGGCGCTCTCTCTCTCTCTCTCTCTCTCTCTCTCTCTCTCTCATTCCTTCCGAGCCATTTCATCACGCTGTGACGTCATTGGGTATCTCTCACACATGGCTAGGCTTCTTCGTGGTTCACGATCCACCCCCCACCCTTCAATTATTCCAAATTATCAGTTCTTTTTGCGACTGAACATGGCTCTATTAGTCTTTCACTTGATCTCATTAACGCCCCTGCTGAGATCAGGCAATATTCCTTTTCACCTCTAATTTCGATTCATCATCATCTTATGTTTTTCATCACACTTCTTCCTTTTCTTCTATTTATTCCACTGAGCCTGACCTCCAGTCAAATCAGATCATTCCTCTTCGTCACCTTTACCCAATCCTTATCACTCTCACCCAACAAACCATCTCCTATTTACCATTTGTCATCTCACTAATTCTATTAACAACTAAATTCCTTACCTACGTCCCTCCTCGCAATGAAGCCTTTAATTAATCCATTATCATCTCGGCCTCATACATTATTAATCAGCTCCATCCCACCTTAATTGATCACTCCTCCATAAACTCCTTCAAAAACTCCCTTTTTAAAGATCTGTTTGGACTCGACCAAGCAATCTGGTCAGCCAGAATCACGTCTGAAGGTATCGCCTGTCCGCCCACGATTTAACTTTGAGCCAACTCCTACTTATTAAATTTATTTTATTCTATTACAGTTTTAATATTATACAATACCTCCGGGAAACGGATCTTATCCTAACTTCGGTATTTCTTTTGTAATGTAGAAATATGAAGAAAGCCAAGTTATTACTTGCTAAGGGTCACATCAACAAAAGTTGTTCGACATATAATAATAATTTCAATGAAAATCGCTTCCACTTTAATTGCTTATAACTTGGAAACTAATAGATATACATTTAAGCTGAAAACCAGAAGAAAGTTGATTCAAGTAGATACATTTTGAAAAAAAAGTTAAAATGGCTCAATTTGGAGCAAAATTATGAAGAAAATAAGAAATTGAAGAAATCTAGGCTAAAAGAAAACAATAAATTTTTTCTTCTTTAGTTATATTAATGTCGTACACGCAGTTGAAATTGTAGATTAGGTATTGTATCGATAATTGATGAACACACTGTATTGTTTACATTACATTGCAACGTTTCGATGGAAATTCTCCATCCTCTTCAGGCATTACCTTTATTACACATATTTTACATTAGACTATAATAACAAGATTGAATATACATATATTATAATTATTACATTGGTAACTTACTACACGTCAATATTCATTAAAAATTATAAAAATTCTTTCGTAGTATCTCCGAATCGTTGCACTATGAATTAAAGACAAAGTATAATAAATACATATTCTCGAAGATAAGTATTGCACGGAAGTTAAGGTTATATAGCCAACATTTACCTCTCCTTTATGTGATTGACACATTATTATAAAAATAGAAATCAATAAAATAAAATAAATGAATAAATAAACAATAAATAAATAAATAAATAAATCTTTTGTCAAAAATAGTAAAGATTTAATTGATAAAATTAAAAACTGTGACATACCTGATCAATATATTTTAGTTTCCTTAGATGTAGTTTCTCTTTTTACTAATATTCCTTTAGATTTAGTTATAAAGAGCATAGAAAAAAGATACCACTTAATTTTAACGAAATATAATATTCCACTGGATGAATTAATCCGTATCGTAAACTTTTTAATGAATAATACTTTTTTTCAATGGAATAATAAATATTATCAACAAACTTTCGGTTCTCCAATGGGAAGTCCAGTTAGTCCAACTTTTGCAAATTTAGTTATAAGTGATTTAGAAGAAGAATGTTTAGATAAATTAGATTTTAAACCAGTTTTTTACTACAGATATGTAGATGATACCATTATGTGTATTCCAGAAAATAAATTAGAATTAGTATTAAAAACATTTAATAATTATCACCAAAGATTAGTATTCACTTGTGAAAAAGAGAAAAATAGAAGTATTAATTTTTTAGAAGTGTCGTTAATTGTAAGTGAGAATAATAAAATAATTACTAATTGGTACAGAAAAAATACGTTTTCTGGTAGATTTTTAAATTTTGAGTCCAATCACACAACAGCTCAAAAAAGGGCTATGATTTTTACTTTAGTTGACAAAGCTATACTTTTAGCACATAACAAATTCCATGAATCCAATATTGAAATAGTTAAAGAATTCTTAAAAATAAATAATTATCCTAGAGATTTTATTTATAATAATATACGAAAGAGGTTGGAAAAAATAAGACATAATGAAGAAAAAAGTACTAACAATCGTATTGATAATAATAAAAATTACATAACAACACTTTGTATTCCTTATCTACCTGATTTTTATGAAAAAAACAAAAGTTCTTTGAAATATAACAATATTAGAGTGGTACCAAAAATTCCTAATAACTTTAACAGTATCATTGTGAAAGGAAAAGATAAAAATTCCAGAGACTCCGAAACTAACGTAGTGTATAGAATAAAGTGTAAAGATTGTAATTCGGCATATATTGGAGAAACTAAACGACAGTTAAAATGTAGAATAAAGGAACATATATCTAATACAAAGAAATCAAATAATCAATATGTATTTAATGATCATATTAGTGATTATAATCATTCTTTTGATTTTGAAAATGTAAAAATTGTTGATAAGGAATGTAATTGGAGAAAAAGAATTATATCTGAAATGCTTCATATTAAATTAGAAAATAATCCTATAAATGTAAAGGAAGATGTTAGAAATCTTAGTCATCACTATAATGATATTGTTAATAAAATGAAAGTAAATTATAGATAGCTAATATTTATTTCTCCTTTAGTTCTTAACTTATTTCTAGTCAGGTTACAATAGCCGCAGATTAATTGTATTATGAGTGATTTGAGTTTTGGTAAAAATAATTTTTATGTAAAAATAATGTATTAATTAAATATTAAAAGTATTATCATTTATTAATTTCCCTATCATGAATTTACACTTATAATATACAATTACAAATTTTGAATTTTCGCGCCGTATTATAATATTTAGCGCGCTTATCTAATAATTGTACATAATTGCGCATGTCAATAAGATTTTAATGACTCATATAATAACCGTCTGTCATGTTTTCATTCGTGTTTACCTGACTGCTTTTGCTTTTTCTTTGTGTTAAATACGTTGTGTTTTGTTCCAATTAATTATTTATTTATTTATTTATTGTTTATTTATTTATTTATTTTATTTTATTGATTTCTATTTTTATAATAATGTGTAAATCACATAAAGGAGAGGTAAATGTTGGCTATATAACCTTAACTTCTGTGCAATACTTATCTTCGAGAATATGTATTTATTATACTTTGTCTTTAATTCATAGTGCAACGATTCAGAGATACTACGAAAGAATTTTTATAATTTTTAATGAATATTGACGTGTAGTAAGTTACCAATGTAATAATTATAATATATTTATATTCAATCTTGTTATTCTAATCTAATGTAAAATATGTGTAATAAAGGTAATGCCTGAAGAGGATGGAGAATTTCCATCGAAACGTTGCAATGTAATGTAAACAATACAGTGTGTTCATCAATTATCGATACAATACCTAATCTACAATAAACAACACCATATTTTATAATAATTATTTTAAATTTTATTAATTATAGTTTCAACAACACTAAATAGTAATTTCTGTTCTATAATATAACTTTTTTGCTTTCAAATTTGAAGAAATTATAGACTTCGATTCAAAAATTAACGTAGGAATAGTAAAATAGTTTATAAAATGAGTATATCTCGCGGTTAAGGGGATGTCGGACCCAGAAAATGGTCATTTTGTACTTTTTTTCATAAATACATTAATAAAGTTTTTAAAAAACGCTGAACGTCAAGCCCTTAGGCATGTTTTAAATAATATACCCCAATTTTACCAGATTTTTAAATCCATAATTTGATCGCGATGTTTGGGTTGAAAGATTATGCTTTTTTGGACTACTAATTACCGACCAAACATTATTTACTCAATTATTATTTAAAAAATGCTTTTTCGTTAAAAAATCAAAACGTGAAGCCCTTCCTTATGTTTTCAGCTGTCCGTATGAATTTGTTCAGATTTTTAATGCAATATTTTAGATATAATTTTTGGGTTGAAAGGTGCAAATTCCTGTAATTTAGGTCCGACATCTCGTTAATGGTTTTTATAGTAATTTTTAAAACACTTATAATAAATTTTACGTATTCGGATTTTTTTCAAATACATTATTTCAAAAGACCTTCCGACGAAAAGTTTTTCGAAAATTACTTTTTCAAACGACAGTTTTCTCGATAGACCCTTTTTCGAAAACCAATTTTTCGAAAAAATTTTTTTCGAAGAACCATTGCGAAAAAGACATTTTTGCGAATGTCTATTTTTTTGAATACATTTTTTTCGCGTAAGTAATTTTTTAAAAATGTATTAAAAAAAAAATATGTTTTAATGATTCTTTATCATGTATGTAAATTAGATTAGCGATTTCGGCTCTCAAGAGAGATAAGTTTATTTTTACAAATACAAAGCAAGTCAGTAATAAAAATATTGTCCACATAAATATCTTTCCATACAATATATATGAGGTATTTTGTACACCAAATTTTGGGTACACATTGCAAATGTTTTTCAGAATACAGAAAAAAATTTTTAGTTACTGGAATCTATTTGCTTAAAAGTTATTCTAACCTCAAAAAGTGAAGTTTTCCAAGTTTTTTTCAACACCAGCTGGGTTTACCGCTATTTAACTCAAAATATATCAACTTTTACTATAGAACATTATATGTAACATTCGTTGAACGTAAAGAAAGTGTAAGTGCGCCACAATTGATTTTTTTATCCAAAGGTCTAAAAGAAAGCTTGAAGCAATACCTTTCAAATGGTCTTTATAATTTGTATGGCCTTTAATTCTGTAAAAAGTTATGATAATTTAAAGAAAGACAAAAAAATCTAAAAAATTAACATGGTAATTCCCATTAAAATTTTTATTTTTATAAACCCAGCTAGTGTTGAAATAAACTTGGAAAACCTCACTTTTTGTGGTTAGAATGATTTTTGAGCAAATAGATTCCAGTAACTAAAAATTTTTTTCTGTATTCTGAAAAACATTTGCAATGTATACCCAAAATTTGGTGAATTTTAAAATGTTGATCGGACCACTTCACGTGGAATATCCCATATATATACACGAAATTCCACGTGAAGTGGTCCGATCAAGATTTTAAAATGCACCAAATTTTGGGTACACATTGCAAAATATTTTAAAACATTTCTGATTTCGATGTTTTGAATATTTTTATTAAATGCCCCTTTATTTTATTTGAGTCAAATTGCAAATTACCCGGGCAAAGATTAAAAGATGATACAGTAGCAAATGCAACAGCAACAATATCAGAATCATACATATAATTTAACTTTTTTAAAATTACACTCTCATAAATACAAAGAACATTATTCTTATGATATATGCAAATTCAATGTCCCATATTGATGCTATATAATCTATTATTTGTAAATATAATGTAGATTAAGCTTTAAATATAACATGAAATCAGCTCATCTGGTAAATAGTAAGGTTCCGCAGTTAAAAGAGCAGAGATAGGAATTATTTTATTATTATTTTTTTTCAACAATTATATTTTTGTTTGCCACATAATAAAATGAACTAAATGTTTGAATTATAAAAGAGTTATGTTAGGTAATCCAACGTTGACTGTGTACACATACTTTGACAAATTTTCATGTTTAAAAATTCAAAAAGCAAAGGTACTGGTATGAGTAATATATTTTATATGTGATATCTAAGTATATAATCCATTAATTTATTCGACGAATTTAAAATTTTTAACAGTTTTGCATTGATTTCAACTTATTTTATCCTGATAAACTGTTTATTGGGATAGATCAGTAGACAAAAATTAAAACCGTTTTGATTTCTGTCTTGACCTCTGCTAATAGAAAAATTGTACAAGAATCTGTTTAAACGCAAGTATTATAATCTGGAACTTTAGACTCAGGTCAGCAAAATGACTGTAAATATAAACTATTTATTAACTATTTTTAAATTAGAAATATTCTTATCAGTAGAATCATTACAAACTATTTTTTATAAATTTTTTATTTTATTTCTATTACACAAATATGTAGTATTTATTTTAAAAAGAAAAGTCCGCTTTAGCAAACGATACATTTCTCTTTTCTTAAAACTTGCGACGTGAGGTGCAAACACGCCGCACTCTGATTGGTTGAAGTCCTTACTACCAGGGGGATTCAACTGTTCTCTCTACCCGTTAGTACAAGGCATAAGTATAGCCGTTTTAAAATCCATTTAACGTCGCTTTCCATCTGCGACGGGCGTCTAAGGAAGGCCTCTAGCTCCCTACTGAGGAGACCAAAGCTAGAGAGTCGTGAAGGAAACGCTAATTTTTAATTTTTCGAAAGGCTTACTCTGGGACTTCCATCAACCATAGTGGACGAAGAGTAAAAACCTTGCTTAATAAAGCATATTGGTTCGCAAAGCCCGATAAATTTTATATCGAAAAAAGTATGCTTTAGTTACATATTAACACATTTCATATTAAAATATAATTTCTTTTTTCATAAAAAACTAATCATTCATTGACTATCATATTGAATATACATTGAAGTGGAAAAAGGAAAAATATAGAGAATGCAGAGCCTCGACAACTGTCTTTAGAAGAGCGTCGGGAAACACGTATTTTAAGAGTTGAGATATTTTAGTTTCTTATCTTATGCATTACAATACGATTATACTCATTTAAATTTACTCTTTAAAACGATACAAGTATATTATATTTAACTCGGTAAAAACTAATAATATAAGCATTACGTTACAAATTTAAATGATATGTTTACAAATATTAATATTTAATTTTAATGATGTATTTAATTGTAGACAGCAAATAATGTGGAGTCAAACATATTCGATTTAAAACAGCATTGTATACAAAATCACGAAACATTCCAACCTATAATTGTTGTGAAAGTATTGAACTTGAATTACCTTATGGTCCGAAAAAAATTTTTTTTGGGTTAGCTTTATTTATTGGTAATAATCTTAGACTTCATTCGATTTTAGGAATGACAAAAAGCTTTAAGGGAGTCCCAAAGTCAATTTGTATCCTCCCTACCTTATCGACTGAGTAAATCAAATTATCGATTATAATTGAACAATTACAATATTAAGTGTAGCAATAAGAGTTCATTGCCCTTCGTATATGGATTATTTAAGTGTGTGCAAAATTTGGGACAGAAATATTATCACAATTTTGATTAAACCCTTACCAAAAATTCTGAGTATGCTTCGCCCGTTACACATTTTTGGTAAGGGATTACATAAAAACGAGATAATATTTTTGCCTCAAAGTTTATATATAGTTAACTTATTCATATACGGAGGAAAGTCAACTCCTAAATATATTCAGTTTATTAAAAAAATAGTAGATTTTAATACCGCGACAATAACAAAATAAAATCTTATGCCATAAATTTCCGTTTGGTGGCACTAGCGGTAGAATGATACGAAAGTCTGACGCACCACAAAGTCGCTTTAGCTGCTCGAATCACGCGCTATTTTATTACAAAAAGATAATTACTCTTTGAGGTTACTAGATTTATTTAAGTAAGATAGACATTTAAAAAATTAATTAACAATCCTATGTTAGTTCTAAAGGATCAACCAGAATACCCAAATTCGATTGACAGATTCGAAAGTAAGGAGTTGATGGTGCGTCCGCGGTGTCGATTGCCAGCGTTGACACACCATGAAGTCGCTTTGCTGCGCGATTCACGCACCATTATCTTTTACAACAAGACAGATAATTACTCTTAGACGTTACTAGATTTATTTAAATAACAGACATTTAAAAAATTAAATAAGAATAGTATTTCATTTCTCAATGATCAACCAGAATAGTCAATCTCGAATGAGAGATTCGAAAATGGGGAGTTGATGGTGCGTCCGCGATGTCGATCGCCAACGTTCACGCACCACGAAGTCGCTTTTGCTGCTCGATTAGAGCAAGTCACTATTTTGTAGAAAAATAAAAAAAATTGCTATTTTGATTATTAGGAAGTGATATAAATAGACAATTATTTCTATTTTAACTAATAATATTCGAACATTTCTAAACGAAGTCCACGGAGGTCTCATCTCGGTCGGGACTCGGCTCGTCTCGTCCGTGCGCGCATGCACATTGCGCTGGTATCGACATGATGCGAGCGTTCGCCCGTGCGTTCGGCTGTCGGTATACGTGTCCGATCGCGCTTCTTGATGAGCTGTCAAGGGGTTCAACGTGTTGCTGATGACGTGTTGCTTCTTCTTCGACGCTGACTCGCTATAGGATTAACGTACAGTTCCGGGGGCTATTTACAGGTAAGTTAGTTAGGCGTAGGAGCTTACAGTGATTTATATAGTTATATTACAGGTGAAAAGGTTAGGGCTCCCCTAACCTCTCAGTTCATATCAGCAGGCAATTGCAATTGAAAATTACACAGTATTTTTTTTAATTATAAGTTTATATAAAAAAAACAATTTTCTAATTTAAATGTGCAAATAAATACACAGAAATTTTTATTGTATACTAAATTTTTATAGAGTAGGTATATAGATTATAGCTTCCGATTCGTATTGTTATAAAAATTCAACAATTTATTAAAATTGTTATTACTCCATAGTGAGTAAAAATATCAATGACTACTAACTATACAAGTGCAGTACTGTCTGCCGTGTTGCTGGCAACTCTAGTATGAGTAAACAATCCTGATTTGGTCGGATTAAGACATTCAAAATATTTCAGTACATAACTGCATTCATAAAAGTTTTACGATTAGAAAAAAAATTGTCCAAAAGAAAAAAAGTTCTAGACGAAGTAATTATAAAAAGCAAGTACACAATTATTATTTATAGACATTTTACACGCTATTAAAAAACAGTTATCGGAATAAGACATTATATAATTTCAGTTATAAAGTATGAATTTTGATGCGAGCACTATGATTGCTCATAACTGTTTGTAGATACTATATTTTATTTCTCTTTTTAAAAATTGAACAATTTATTAAAATTGTTATCACATTATAGCGAGTAAAAATATTAATGACTTGTAATTAACAAGTGCAGTACTGTCTGCCTGATTGCCCACTCTATAACGAGTAAACAATCCTGAATTTATTGGATTAAGGTATTAAAAATATTTCAGTACGTAACATAATTAATAAAAAAGTTTTCTGTTTTTAAGTACACAATTTTTGTTTATAGAGATTTTACACGCTAAGAAGGCATTCTCAAAGTTACAGAAAAAAAATCTTTTTTGTATCTCGATCGACAGAGAATAAATTCCTTCAAGCTTATAGGTTATATTATCTCCACAAAATAAAATCACAATGTTAGAATAACTACGCCATCTACCAACATCATTTGAATTGTACGCTAGATGGTGTATTATTATGATAATGGAATCTACTATATCGACCGTAGGTCGATAATACAGTCATAAAATTGACTTTGGGACCCCCTTAAAGCAAATGTCTTTTGTCATCATTGTCTTATAACGCAGAATGAAAAAAACACAATGTTACTTGAAAAAGATTGCAAGCTAAAAACTTTATTAGCATTAGATAATCCAAAAGCAACCGGAATAAAAGAAAGATGCATTCTGCACAACATGAATAATTTTTATATGGTGAAAAATATTTCTGCTGCTGTTATGCATAACATTTTAGAGGGAGTATGTAGATACGATATAGCATTCATCTTAAATTATTTTATATATAAAAAAGTTTTTTACGCTTGATATATTTAACCATAGATTGTCTGGATTTGATTTTGAACCTGAATATAATATAAACAAACCAACCAAATTAAACGAAAAATCTATAAAATATGGTTGCGCCATAATCACATCTGAAATGTTATAGTTTATTCAAAATTTGAATTTGTTAATTGGTCACATAATACCTAAAGATAATGAATATTAGATAATCTATCTGCATCTATGGGAATCAGTAATAATTGCATTAAATGATTCTTTGCATCCTACAACTTATAAATTATTAGAATCAATCATTTTTGAATACATATCATTATTAGTAGAAGCTTCTTATGCATTGAAGCCGAAACATCACTTACTTGTTCATTATACTCGATTAATGAAACTGTTTGGGCCTTTACAGAAAATATATTGTATTTGTTTTGAAAACAAAAATTAAAAAGGTAAAAGTGTTTCAAAAAGTACAACTAGTCGTACCAATATTAATATTAAAACCACAACAGGAAATCTCACGCGAATCATCGGAGGGTCGACAAACTAGCTGAGTGACAGCGGAGAGTAACCTGTTGCAACAGTTACTCAATATGTCCGTCAAAGATGGCGGAAAGTAAAAAACCGACTGACACTCGCTTCGATAAGATTTTTAAATGTCATCAGAAATTAAAGGTTGGAGCAGTTGTTTGTTTAATATGTGAAAACGCGTACCATACTAGTGATTTTAACGTATTCAAAACACAAAAAGAATAAGTGATATTTTTGTTATTTGCCCGGAACATGATAAACTAAAACTAACCTTAAAAAGTAGTGAAAATGTGCTATATAATGATGCAAAAATGATTATTGCCGAAATCAAATCAATGCAAAAGTTACAAATTAAAAACCAAATTATAAGTGAAATTATGAGTGATAGTGCTAACAACCAAGAAGAATCAATGAATGAAGACCATAGTGAATTCGAAACCATGAAAACCGAAAATGTTATATTAAAGGAGTTAAACACTGAACTAAAAGAAAAGAATTAACTACTCAAAGAACTTTTAATCAAAGAAAAAGAAAATGAAGTAACTAAAATCAACAGAAATTCATATGCTGAGAAACTGATTAAGCCGAAACCTATTAATAAACCGACACCTAAAATAATATTAAAAAAACCAAAAAAGAAGAGAATATAGCGACAATAGTGCAAAGAACGTCTCATTATTTCATTAAAGATAAAACCATTAAAACTCGAAACGTTAAAGTAAAAGGTGATAGTGAAGTTGTAATAAAATGTAGAAACGAGGATAGTGTAAATAATGCAATTAATATATTAAACTCAAAGCTATCTAAATTATGTACAGTAGAAAAAGAGCAAATAATGAAAATAAAAATAAAAATAATTGGCATAGATAATATTGAAAAAATGAGTAATAAGGAACTAGAATACGACATTAAGAAAAGAAATTTTAACAGCTGTGAATGTAAAGACGTGGTTTTAATATTAATCCACGAAACAAGTTAACTACGACAATATTGGAAGTGTCAGCAGAAATCCATAAAGACGTCAGAGACAGTAAGAACAAAATTTACGTTGGTCATCAAAACTGCAGAGTCTTTGACTTGATATCGGTCAAACCTTGTTATAAGTGTGGACGTTTTGGACATAGTGCTGCTAAATGCATTAATAATCCAATATGTTTAAAATGTGCAGGTCCACATAAAACTACAGAATGTAATTCAGACAATCACTATTGTTGTCATAATTGTAAGTTCAGTAATGAGAAGTATAAAACAAAATACGATATTAAACATTCCGCAGTAGATACACTTAAATGTGAAATTTTAAAAACAAAGATTTAAAAATATATTGTCATGACAGAATATGAAATTGCACCAATAGTACCAAAATATATCGGAAAAGTAGATAACTATTTGTCTCGCACAATGGAAAGAAGTCAACCTATTCTGCCAACATTGTCAAAATTAACAACAAAACACAGAAGCAGTTCATCGAGCACGTTATCCCCAAATTATAAATAACAATATCACAAGTTTTTAATTTAAGAGAAGATTTACAAAACAATGTTATAAAAAAGAAAACAAATTTACATGATTTAACTGCATTGCTCCAAACAAATTTGGAAAAGAATATATTTTATATATTAACATAAGAAGTTTAAACGCTAATTGTAATAAATTACAAGTCTTTTTAAAAGGATTAGAAGTTAAACCAAGTGTCATTGTGTGTACTGAATCATGGAATTTGGATCACACAGAGTTTTTTACAATAAATGGGTATAAAATAATTTATAACGATAGTAGAGTAAACAAATCAGATGGTGTCGTTATGTATTTGAAGGACTACATTACAGAAACCACTGAAATAATTGAGATAAATAAAATAAAAATAATAAATTCCAAAATATCTATAAAAAATAATAAAGAAATATTAATTTCTGCTGTATATAGGTCACATGATATTCCTAAAACAGAATTTATACTAAATATAAAGAAGTTAATTTTTGAAAATAAAAAAACCAAAAATAATTTAATCATTGGAGATTTTAATATTGATATGTTAAAGATGGAAGTTATTGGGCAAGAATTACTTAAAAGCTTACTTGAAAGTGGATATGCACCGGGTTTTCAGGGCATAACAAGGCCATCTCTGGATAACTGCAATACAGGAACATGCATAGATAACATCTTTATAAAAACTGAAGTAATTAACTACAACACATTTACTTTAACTGTCCCTCTTAATGATCACTATCCTTTGATTATGACTATAGAAAAAATTAAAAAATCAAAGATAAGTAATACTATTAAAATGATTGATTATACTAAATTAATCGAAATAGCTAACAACGAAAATTAGACAAAAATTTTAAATATGCAGGATCCAAATATTGCAACAAATTCTCTAATTGAAAAAATACAAATTTGTATAAATAAAGTTAAACAGAGTATAAAAATAAATCAAAATAAGAATATTTGAAAAATGAATCTATCGTTCGTAAATGTCTATATGTATGTATTTTCGGTCACACCGAACTAAATAATTTACTTTTAGAATAAAGTAGGCCTATTGTACTCTTTGTCCACTATGGTTGGTGAAATTTCCCAGAGCACGGCCTTTTAAAATAATTAAAGGCGTTTCGTCCTCGATCTCCAGCTTGGACTCCTCAGTAAGGAACTGGAGATCTTACCTTAGACGCCTGTCGCAAGATGAACCGCGACGCCAGCAAGATGTTCTGCGGCTATATATATAGAAAAGAGACGACGATCTCTACAACGAGTGTAGAGATTTAGTCGTCTCCATCTAGTCGTGGGAAAAACCACCAGCCAGAGTGCGAGGTATGCAACCTAGTCGCCGGTTATTTGAAAAAAGAATCTATCGTTCGTAAATGTCTATATGTATGTATTATCGGTCACACCGTACTAAATAATTTACTTTTAGAATAAATTAGGTCTATTGTACTCTTTGTCCAATATGGTTGGTGGAATTTCCCAGAGCACAGCCTTTTTTTTAACAATTAAAGGCGTTTCGTCCTCGATCTCCAGCTTGGACTCCTCAGTAAGGAACTGGAGATCTTACCTTAGACGCCTGTCGCAAGATGAACCGCGACGCCAGCAATATGTTCTGCGGCGATATATATATATATATATATAGAAAAGACACGACGATCTCTACAAGTTCCTTACTGAGGAGTTCAAGCTGGAGATCAAGGACGAAACGCCTTTAATCGTTTTCAGAAAAGATCGTGCTCTGGGAAATTCCACCAACCATAGTGGACAAAGAGTACAATAATCCTACTTTAATCTAAAAGTAAATTATTTAGTTCGGTGTGACCGACAATACATACATATAGACATTTACGAACGATAGATTCATTTTTCAAATAACCGGCGACTAGGTCGCATACATCGCACTCTGACTGGTGGTCTTTCCCACCATCAGATGGAGACGACTATATCTCTACACTCGTTGTAGAGATCGTCGTCTCTTTTCTATATATATAGCCGCAGAACATCTTGCTGGCGTCGCGGTTCATCTTGCGACACAGGCGTCTAAGGTAAGATCTCCAGTTCCTTACTGAGGAGTCCAAGCTGGAGATCGAGGACGAAATGCCTTTAATTGTTTTTAAAAAAGGCCGTGCTCTGGGAAATTCCACCAACCATATTTGACAAAGAGTACAATAGACCTACTTTATTCTAAAAGTAAATTATTTAGTTCGGTGACCGACAATACATACATATAGACATTTACGAACGATAGATTCATTTTTCAAATAACCGGCGACTAGGTCGCATACATCGCACTCTGACTGGTGGTCTTTCCCACCATCAGAGGACGAAATGCCTTTAATTGTTTTTAAAAAGGCCGTGCTCTGGGAAATTCCACCAACCATATTTGACAAAGAGTACAATAGACCTACTTTATTCTAAAAGTAAATTATTTAGTTCGGTGACCGATAATACGTACATATAGACATTTACGAACGATAGATTCTTTTTTCAAATAACCGGCGACTAGGTCGCATACGTCGCACTCTGGCTGGTGGTTTTTCCCACCACCAGATGGAGACGACTATATCTCTACACTCGTTGTAGAGATCGTCGTCTCTTTTCTATATATATAGCCGTAGAACATCTTGCTGGCGTCGCGGTTCATCTTGCGACAGGCGTCTAAGGTAAGATCTCCAGTTCCTTACTGAGGAGTCCAAGCTGGAGATCGAGGACGAAGTGCCTTTAATTGTTTTTAAAAAAGGCCGTACTCTGGGAAATTCCACCAACCATAGTGAGCAAAGTGAACAATAGGCCTAGGTTATTCTAAAAGTAAATTATTTAGTTCGTTGTGACCGATAATACATACATAAAAAAAATATGAATAATTTAAATCCTAGAAATAGGTGGATTACAAGTGCAATAATGATATCCTGTAAAACTAAAGAAAGTTTATATTTATTTTGGAAAAAAAATCCTAGCTTAGATAATAAGTTGTACTATAGAAATTATACTAAAATCCTAGATAAAATTATAAACAAAGCCAAAGAATTATATGAAAAAGAGCAAATAGAAAAAAATTCTAAATCCAAAAAATCTATGGCAAATTATGAATGAAAAACTGGGGAAAAAAGTAACAAAAAAGTCAGGGTTAATTACATAAATGAAAACAATGAAAAGATAAGTGATCCTACACGAATTGCTAATAATATGAAATAATTTTTTTACTAATATAGGTAAAATTTTAAGCGATAAAATACAAATAGAAACAAATGAATATTTAGAATGGCCACAATTCAATTTAAATAGCATTTTTATTACACCCACATATGCATATGAAATCGAAAATATAATAATAAATTTAAAGAATAAAAATGGAGGAATAGATAATATTAATGCAAAAACAATAAAATGCCTATCTCGTTTTTTAATATTACCATTAGTACATGTCATAAATTTATGTATAGAAAAAACTACTTGGCCAAGTGCACTAAAAAGAGAAATAATTCCGATTCACAAAAGTAGCGAGAAACATAAAATAACGAATTATAGACCTATTTCGCTTATTTCAAACTTAGCAAAAATTTTCGAAAAAATTATATTCACTAGATTAATTAAGTTTATAAATGACAGTAACATACTAGCAAACAACCAATATGGTTTTAGGAAAATAAAAGTACTAAGGATGCATTAAACTACATAACCAACATAATATACAATAACCTAGATTCAAACATTCCAATAGCAGTAACTTTTCTTGATTTAGCCAAAGCTTTTGATACTGTTAACGATACTTTTTTGTTCGATAAATTATGTAGGTACGGAATTAGGGGTAAAGCGCAGAAGTTGATAAAAAGTTATTTAAGTAATAGGGAACATAGGGTAAAAATAAATGATACATATAGTGTGTATGAGAAAATAACAACTGGAGTACCTCAGGGCACAATTTTAGGATCTTTATTATTTACTAGTGGCAACAAAAATGTTGCATATTGCTGAGCGAGCTAAAAGAAAAGTATCTACGTATTCTAATTTTGACAAAAAAGAAGGTATTGGAACAACAATATGCAACGTAAAGCTAGACGAAAGATCGTTTGAACAATACCAACCGAATAAAAGTACTTGTGTAGAATATACTACGAATATAATAGGATTAGCACAAGAACAAAAACATGATGCTCACAGAATACGAATCAATTAAAGAGATTATGATCAAGCTGCGAGTAAATCGTGAATGAATCGAAATATCAATAAAAATAATCATTTTTCGAAAAATAAATTCTATACAAACAAAAATAATAATTTTAATAACAAAAGCCTTAATAAATAACACAGGTCAGCATGGTTTTGTTCTAAAGAAGTAAAGGGTCATTTCCAAAGTAATTTTTCATGTAAAATCCGGATCCGGGGTTCGAATTGCTCTATCACGTCAGAATTTTAAGATATCCTAATCTAAAATTGCAAAAATCGTGTTTTATGGCTATATTTGAGGTTATGTAGCATCATCATATTCTTTTTTTTTCAAAAAAACAACCAATGGTACCTTAACGTGTAAGTCTTGTTCTTTCAAATGCCGTTGAGTTTGCTCAAATAGCTTATTTCTGCAGTAAGATATTTCATTTTGAATTTTTCGAGTTTCGTCGGTTTCGTTATTCTCAAAATTCACATGATTCTGTAGTCTTTGATGTTCAAATTCGACACTTATGTTCAATTTTTACTTTTGACATTTGTATCATATTAGTTTTGCCACAATTGGTTCTTTAAAATAAAAATTTAATGTGCATCAAGTTTTCCGACCCAAAACTAAGTCTTAGATACTTTGAAGGGGGCGGAGAAGGGGGCAAAAAATGTTGAAATTGATCAAAAAGTATTTCACTTTTGACTTTCCACATACTTTTTGGCGGAGTTTAATATAAATGGACTTTAAGAGTAAGGAGACGATGTACTCTAGATTTCAGCACCCAAACTGACCCCTTAGTACTTTGAACGGGGTGAAAAGGGAGTGAAAATCGATAAAAACGGTCTAGAATTATTGTTACTCCAAATCAGCAATCCCTAAACCCAAGTATACCAAATCCACGTATTACAAACTCCAAATCCACAATCAGAAATCCAACAATCCTAATCATTTAATTAACATGAGTCTCATTGCCTCTTACAAAATGTAATAACCTTACTTTTAGCGCTACCCAGAAACAACGACGTGGATGTAATAAGGATTGTTTCCTTTGGGGTGCTTGATTAAAGTGAGTCCCCTTGCTTCTCACGAACCGGAGTGCTTGATTAATGTGAGTCCCCTCGCCTCTCACAAACCAGGGTGCTTGATTAACGTGAGTCCCCTCGCCTCTCACAAACCGGGTTGTTTTTTTAACTAAGTCCCCTTGCCTCTCACTATATACATCCTTATGAAATCTTTTTTTCTTATCTTCTAAATTTCTCGTGTTAGATCATTTTTTATGTTGGATATGTGGCTCATTACGTCGAAGAGACCAACAGTAATCTGTCAACATGATACCGTCGTTTCATTTCTTTTGCATCCTGATAAAAATACAATTCGTTCTTAGAAATTTTATAAGAGGCAATGAGACTCATGTTAATTAAGTGATTAGGATTGTTGGATTTCCGATTGTAGATTTGGAGTTTGGAATACGTAGATTTGGCATACTTGGGTTTAGGGATTGCTGATTTGGAGTAAGAGTAATTCTAGACCGTATTTACCGATTTTCACTCCCTTTTCAACCCGTTCAAACTACTAAGGGGTCAGTTTGAGTGCTGAAATTTAGAGTACATCATCTCCTTACTCTTATAACTGAAAATGTCGGAAATGTAAACGGAATCAATGAGTCTTTCGAGAATATTAAAGCATTAGTTCACGCCAAACATGAAATAGTTGGATTCCCTTAAATTCAAAAACAATAAACAAAAATGCAACTAAAAGGGATCAAATAAAATCCAATTGTCACAAAAAAGTAATTAAAAAGACAAAATCGAGTGAAAAGTTAATACTAGCGAAATGGATGAATTCAACGTTCTCAATCAAAAAAGTCAATTCACAGATTTTTCGTGTGTTCTCGCTGGACAGACGAGACACGGACATAAGAATCTGCAATAGGAGACATTACACCGGACAATCGGATCGAGGGTTTAGCTGTCGATGGATATTTGCAGAAGGACGCCTCTCTCGGTCCTAACTGAAGCAAAAAATCTGGTCAGAATTTCATTATTTTCTTCTGTCCCCGTATGCGACGCGTCCCCTGGGTAGCGGATGGAGGAATGCTGATTGAGAAATGAAGTGGGCAGTTCCAAACTACGAGAAAATCCTGCCGTCAGCTCCGATCACGTGAAAGTCCCGGTGGCCGGCGCTAGCCTCATGGGTTTTGAGGGAGGCCACCAACCGCTTAGTTCTACGAACACATCAGAGGTGGGGTTCTCGAAAGAAAACCCCCATCAGTACCCGCCATTACAGATGCTGAATTTTGCTTCCGCAAGCAGATTACAAAGTAGCAGCGTTACCAGCCTTGGCAGTGCGAACAGCGGCATCTCTGCGTACAGTAAGAAATCTCAAAAGAGAGGTATTCCAAAAGGAATGGGAGAAGGTAGGGAATGGACAGGAGAAGCTCGACTCTACTTACGACCATCTAAAGAACAAACTCCAAGCAATGTTGGCAGCTTGCGTAAAATAGTATAGTATTTCCATGTACGTCAAGACAGGTCTGAAGACCGTAAACATCTTGTACAAGAGCTCTACGAGAAAACCAGAAAGATGTTTTCAGCAGTCGACGATTATAAGTGTCAAGTCGAATATTATCGATCGCGAGAATCGTCGCCGGCTTAAGAAAAAAAGACATAATTGCTAAAGCCGTCACAACGGCTGCACCTAAAATGCAAGATCGAAGAGTAGCAGGGAGGGTACGTACACTTATAAAATACGTGTAGAGAGTCAATCCGTTGCGGTTGATGTCTTAGGGATATTCCCGGTGGACTAACCATAGGAGGAATAATAAGCTTCCTAAACGGTAGTCGGGCATGAATTCGGTAAATTACCTCTGTGTTGGTAATAATAGTAAACGTAAGTACCACGTAATGGGTAAAGATCCATGAATTCCGTTTTCCATTTATCCGAATCTAAGTAGGGCAAATATTAGCACCGTCTAGCCTAAAGTCAGCATTAGTCTGGCCAGAAACTAGGTGCTCTTTGGATGTAGGATGAACATCCCCTGACATACTTGCAAGAATTAGTCATGCATTGCATTGTAAGTATCATCTCAATAGCATTAAACTGTCTCCCAATTATCAGCATTAGTTTTCAAATATTCCAATTTTTCAAAATTACAAAAAACAAAATGCTCTTCATGGAATTCAAAAAGAAATAAATGTAGCATATTTTATATCAATAAAATGATTTTTCCTTTATCATTTATTATATATAAATCTTTTGATGTACTTTGTTTAGACTCAGCCAAAACTTCAATGCATTTAAAATATGTTTTTTTATAGTTAACGTGATACATTAATTTTCCAAAAGTTGATGATCGATCTTCTTCGTTGTTTGAATGATGAAAAGTACATTGTCGGTATCACATTTTCAAAAATATTACATATTTCTTTTGACAAAATTTGATATCTTGTATTAATAATACTAAGAGTTGTAATTATTAATTATTAAAAGCACTTTGTTTAATTAAATTTATTTCTAAGTGATTTCCATGTTTTTATATTTCGTCCATCTGAATGTATCTAAAAGACCAGTTCTCTCTTTGTACAAGTCGAAAACGCTTGCAGCGATTAGTATTCGTAAGTAAAATTTCTTTACCTCTTGTAGTACTTTGTGAATAGATCAGTAAACCGTAGAATTTAATACATTATTATTAAAATAATTATATGAAGTACAAATTTAAAGAGTTTTAATACTCACTGTATTTTCTGAACCAAGCATTTTATTTGCTTTTTGCGATTTTGGTTCTTTTTTGGCCTCGAATGCTCCTCAGTAATCTGCTGAGTATTTATGCCTCTGAGATTATTTTCTATAGCATTAAAACAGGAATATTGAATACGCAAGATGATGCAGATACTTCATTATTGTTTGGTGAAGGTACTTTAATTATATTATCCCCAATTTTAGCGAATATTAGAAAGCTCTTTAAAGTGGAAAATAAATTTATTATTTTATCGTGAAGTGTAGAATATTATAAAACTAGTAATTAAACTTGTAAGACGTTTAATATACACGGTGATTGATTTTAATTGCCCCACCCAAATTTCTCGGAATCTACAGTAGCTATGAAAAAATGGTTCAGGGAAATGGTTGTAGAGGACGATGGGGGACATCTTTTGACAAGACTGATTTTGACCTTGAACTTTATTTTCAAGGTTATTTGAAGGGCAGAGTGGTTATTTTTTGTTTTTTAAATGAGGACCCCTATTTTTGACATCGGATTTGGAAAATTTTACGTCCGAAACGGTATTTTTACATTTTTCCGTGACCTTCAGAAGGTCATTTCAAGGTCAAATGCCATGAAACCTGTAATTTCATGGTTATTTACTGGTTAAACTGCTTTTTTATTTGTGTCATTTATTAAACTTTTTCAAGTTCAAGTAAAGGTTAAAGCCAGCCCCACTTAAATTTCTCGGAATCTACGCTAGTTATGATAAAATAATTCAACGAAAAGTTGCAAAGAACGATGTAGAACATCTTTTGACGGAATTGGTTTTAACCTTTAACTTCATTTTCAAGGTCCTTTGAAGATCATAGTTACTTTATGTAAATTAAAATCTCTGCTTTGAGTTTTGGAATGAGATAGAGCGGGTAAAACTTACTCCCAAAATGGTACTGAAAGCTGGTTTTTGCGACTTTGACAAAATCAATTGATAGTTAACTGTTAAACATCCATCCACGAGCTTCTCTTTGAATGTTTTATTATTTACCAGGCTCAGGGGCGCCAATGACTGATAATTTTCACCATACGGGGATACCCTATTCCCTAAGCAAATTTCTTTAATGTTAAAAAAGAAAGTATTTAAGAAGCAGTTTTATCAAGTTAAAAATCTTAACTTGATAAAACTGCTAACGATAAACTGCTAACGATAAACGAGTTAATAATAAATAAACTTATTATTATTGGCTATATATACGCAGTAGCCTAACTAAAATGACCGAAAGACCCAATGTCTAGAAAAATGGCAGTCGCGTTATAACTAACGGCATGAATGACATTAATGAATCGGTGGATGTCGCGACCTATGTTCTGCAATAAATAAATGTGTTCCGTAAACAGACGACAAATGCATGGCTAAGGCGAATCTTCAGCAAAAACGGAAACGGGCACTTTGACCCCTATAACAAAACGAGTGGCTGCTTCTCAAGATAAAGCGACTGCACCTTCGGAGAGTTGGTCAAAGGATGTCAAAAAAAAGAAAAAGAAAAGGACGACTGCGCTCAACTCAGGACAGAGACAGATTCCCACTCAACCAGGAACCTCTGCTGCTCCGCAAATCCGGAATCGAGAGCGCTCGCTTCCGAACAAAAGACGGGACAAATTAAACCCGAAGTGGAAAAAAGTTGATTGAGTTTTGCTGCGACTCGCAAAGAAAGACGAGCGGCAGAAATTCCAAGAACCCTTACAGGACGCCCTCGGAATGAACGCTCAGGTCAAAGACCTGACATCAACGACAACGCTCGAGTTCCTTAACCGCTAGCAGTACGAGTACATCGGCGGTATGAGTGCGTGGGGAAAGCACGGTGCGCATCAACACTCGTAGATTCGCCGAGGACTTTGTTTGGGTAACGCTTGGCGATGTCACTTTTGTCAGCGTCTACCAGAGCCTACAAATAGTGCTCTCGGGTACAGGGAAAAGCTGGATGCTCTCGAGGATGCCGTAAGAGACATCTGCTGTAAGAGGCAATAAATTCGTGACGGGCGACTTCAACGCGCGCGCGATCGCGTGAGGAATGCTCGAAACAAACAGACGCGGATTTGCAGGTAAGCGAGAGCACGGTGGGTGATTGAGGACTACACAACCAGCGGTCATCGGTACATTGCCATCCACCTCAAGAACGAGACGCATACGTGCAGAAGTCAAGCAAAACAACCTCCTCGGTGGGACGTCAAACGGCTAGACTACGACACACTCGAGAGACATCTGCAGATTGCAGAGCCGCCCTCACATGTGATACCTCGAGAGCTGACTCACCGCGACAGGGCCGAAGTGCTCGCAGGGGAAATAACTCAGTTTCTTCAGCAAGTGTGCGAAGCCTCTATGCCACAGAGACGATACGTACATAACAAACAAGAGACCTACTGGTGGACAGTTATTCTATGACTGTCTTAGAGTCTTTCCTTAGGGCAATATCACCGCATCAATCCGCAGTATTTGCTGCCCCGGAGCCCTCGTCAACAAGCCTCACAGCTCGTCGGTTTCCCTTGTCGGCGATGGTGCCTAAAGCTTCCCCAATGAAAAGTGAGACTCTCATGAGAGCCCCTACGGCATCGATTAACCTCGATGAGAGGCCACTAAGTGTACCAAAACTCCTTACTACAGCCCGCCGCATTACACGGTTAGCCTAGAGTCGTAATTCTTGGTAAGAATTCGGCGGTGTTTAGCTCCCCGCCGTCTTCTGCTTTCGAACATAAGCGGCATCCGGGTTAATCTCGCTTCACCCGTCAAGCTTGTTTGCAACCACACACCTCGCAGAGTCCAACCCAATGCTGGGGACACGCTGGCGTTTCACTTTCGACACAGAGGTACGTCAACGTGGGGCTCGGATCCCAGTCCCTGCGTACCAGAGTAAAGTCATCCTGGTCCAACTGTCGACATGCCGAAGCACGCCTCCCTATTACTCCCCGGATCCCCGAGGAGTTTTTGCGGTAGGTAGCCTAACGTTCGACTGTTCGTGAAGGGTAAAGCATTCGTCACTCCCTTCACGAGCTCTCCAAGGGATACCGTTCAAAAATTCCCTGAAAGAGAAAAAAGCGTACAAACCAAAAGGCTTGTACGCTATTGCTTATGAAAGGTAAAACATTCGACAATCCTTCCATAAGCCTTCCAAGGGATACCGTTCGAAAAATCCCTTGAAAGAGAGAAAAAATGCGTACAAGCAAAAGCTTGTACGCAACGGTGTGTTTAACATCTCACTCAACGCAAAGCCTTCAGTTCGGATGTGTATCACATCTCGACTTACTGACTTTATACGAAGAGAATTTTGATGAAAGGGACACCCTTCTATGAGACATCCCAGCGACTCGTCTGGATGAGAAACTACTTCGGTCCGGATGTGCCCCAAGGCAGACCTCGAAAGGCCCGCCTCAGTATTTTGACGCTGCACGTAGTACACCCCGAAGGATGTCTACTTTGATTTAGCGGCCGTCCCTTCATCCCTAGGTAGAGTCTCCCTTGACGAGTTCGCCCAGATGAATAGCAGAATCGTTAACGGCATATTTTCGATAACCAAGCGTGTTAGTAACCAAGAAATATCGCATGTTAAACAGTTGATCGCCGACATAGGCTCGACGAAGCAACTCGATTTCGAGGCGCACTAGTGGCAATCCTCTTCCTCCACTATCGCAGGAGGTCTATATCGGACCCTCGGAATTGGGGGCCGAGTCACTCACCCTCTCCCAACTCAGGAAATCTGAGAACAGGATTCCGCCAAGTCCTACTGGTGGACAGCGGAAATTGCGGAGACGCCATTCTACATGCCCTTCAGCTTCATTAGCACGAAAGGGAGGCTGTACGAGCTCCCATCTTTGACCGCCGAAATTCTGCTCAGATGTAGAATAGACACGGGGATACCCTTGACTGTTGGGACTGAACAAGTGATGACTAGAAGTGCGGTCAAGTTTCTGGGGGTGACTCTGGATACGAAGCTGAGTTTCTGGCCTCACATACTCACGGTGACACAAAAAGCAGCGCAAAAGACAAAAGCTTTGTGCACACTTATGGAAAATACGATTGGACCGAGACCGAGTATACGGAGATTACTGATTAACGTTACCCATTCGAACATGTTTTACGGTGCGGAGATCTGGGCTAACGCGGTTCACGTGAAGAAAGGGGTGAAGTCGATGATGAGCGTACAGCAGACGGGCGTGTTCAGGATCGCGTGCGCGTATCAGACGGTGTTAGAAAACGCCATACTCGTGATCGCGAGCGTCATTCTGATTAACCTACTCGCGGCCGAACGTCAGCGAGGATATGCGTGATGCATGGACATGGGCAGGGTTGACACTGCGACGGAGGAACGAACGCATACTCTATAATTGTGGCAGACTCGATGGGCAAACACCGCACGCGGACGATGGACGCGTAGGCTCATCTCCTCGGTTGTCCCGTGGAAGGAGAGGAATCATGGTGAGGTGGACTTCTATATTACCTAGTTCCTTTCTGGACACCGATACTTCCGGGGCTACTTATATCGAATAGGCAGGCTTGCATCACCACATTACAAGTACTGCGGCTGGGCCTACGACAACGCATTCAATCATACATTTTGAACGCGCTACCAGTACGCCCGCCAAAATATGTACCTCGTGGGTTTGAAGGGTTTAAAAAAGTTTTTCTTTATGATCACTTCATTTTGACGAACATAATTCTTAAGTTCTTCATTTTGTGAAATTTCCATTTTAAATTAACAGTACCATGTTTCAATAACACAATAATTGGCAATCCTTAATTCATGATTGCCAACGTCTCCTCGAATCTAGCATCCATTGATTCGTCGATCATCATAACTGTGTCTTTGTTTATTCCGTAACACTGAGGGCAACCATCCCAAAAACAGACGTGAAATTGAACCACAATACCACGATGATTGTATTTATTGACACGTAATTCATAGTAGTCTCTTTTCTCGACAAGGTAATTTCAGACTGATTGTCTTTTAGTCGGTAACCATCCAACGATACAATTTCTATTTGAATTTTTTCATAAACATTTTTCAGAAACATTCCACTACTATCCAGGAATAATTGAACCAAGTCCCATTCCGGCACAATGATTTTAACATAACCTATAAAATGACTATCTTTAGAAATGTATAAAAATTAACAGTTATGCTCTTGTAATTATTCCAAAAAATATCCAATTATTTAATTTCTGAACGTTTGACTTAAAACAATTATTTTAAAATAACATGCATTTTTGCTCGCTATTGAAAGATTTTTTTCAAAAAACCTAAAATAACGTATTTCTGGTAGATTTTTATGGACATTTATATATCGTGAATATCATTGTTTACCACGTCAAGAATAAAATAGAGGCAATTTATTAAAATTTCATGGAAATTTCTATATTTAGTTTCGTTTAATAATAAGTGCATGATTATTTAACAATCGAGACATAGACTACACGATCGTTTAATAACACGTACACATAAGGCTCTTAAATTTTTATTAATATTATTTATACAAAACATTTATATTCATTATTCAGAACGAATTAAACAAATGTCTGGAAAGCGTTTATTAATAGGGACATTTACCTTATCAAATATTATATGACATTTATACATTTTTAACTTTTTTTCGCAAAAAATATTGATACAACATTTTGTAAAATCAGTTATTATTAACTTTGTAAAACCAGATATGGTAAATTAACAATACTGGAAAAATTTACAATTATACATTGATTTTCTTTTAGTATATATGTACTGATATATTTGATTGCAGTCGGATACCGCTCAAAGTAACCTAAGCTCCCGAGTACTTACCAGTACGAAATTTCGTTAATTCTACATCGACTTTTATTTGTGGATTATAAGTCGGACCTAGTGGCGAAAGATTTCTCAAAAATTAATTAATAATTCCATATTTTTACCATTTATTTCGTAAATATTGGAAATATCGAGAAAATAACCGAAAAATAATTCTCTTACGAAAAGAGAATGGTACCCTACATTCAATATACCGTCATCTCAATCAACAAAATCCAATTATTTAAACATCGCTTCTGAATTAATGTATATGCGTCGAAAATTTCGGAATTAAATTATTCTTGGTTCTGAAAATCGTGCGTGTAATCCATGTGTACTGATATACTCGACCACAGACGTGTGCTGTTTTGCATGAGACCTACTCTCCCTAGTGATTACCGGCACGAAAAATTCGTCAATTGGACATGGACTTTAATTTGTGGATTATAAGATTATAAGTACGGCATCTGGTGGTAAGAGAAGTCGGATATTTGTATTTATCAATATCTGTCGATCTATACCAATAATCATAAAAATTCTATGATTTTTGAAAATATCCATTTGTAAATAGCATGTCGAACAAAAAATTAAAACAATTTTTTTCGATAGGATTATTTACAATTTTGAAAAATGATTTGAACTATTCCGTATATTTGTAAATAAATCTGTAAATATTGGACATATGGAAAAAGAATATCTTACGAGAAGAAAATTTATACACTACATTCAATATACTGTCACGTCCAGACTTGTACCAACTACCATAAAAAATGTTACAAGAAGGCAAATGGTTAATAAACCATTCGCTTTCCTTTCGCTCTTGTTTGACTAGGAGTAGCCTTACGTCTCCGGGAGTAGCGAGCGAAGTTATTTTGGGAGTAGAGATGTAGGATATAATATGGGATAAATAAAATAATATATGTTTTATTTCGTATTAATCATGCATTATTTATTTAAATATGTTAACATCATAATATGCTGTTTTCCTTTAAATGAACGCGTGTAACTAAATTCTTATAGCTTTTTAATGGGCAAAAACACACATAAAATTACACTAATTTATTAACAATTGCATAAAATTATTTAAGTCAAATAACGATTTTAATTTTGATTAAATAAACAATTGTACGGCGAACACGTTAACACATTATAGAATAAAATATACACAAGGTTATTTTATTATAAACATTAATAATTAATAATCAAAATAAGAATTATTATAAATAAATTAGAGTATCAAATAATAATTGTTGTAAGAGAAAACGGTTGGTTCAGTAATTGAAATAACATAAAATATCAGGTTTACCTTTACGAATAATACAAGCGTATAGATAGCCGAAAAGAATATACCTTAAGTACCCAAATATATAGATATATATAAGTATATATATATATATATATATATGTGTGTGTGTGTGTGTGTATACAGTGAGGAA